>CM034238.1:46297168-46897168 GCA_019916065.1 Vitellaria paradoxa
TATATTTCAATTAGCTGACGGGAAATTGATAATTTCTCTTGAGAAAATGGGACCATCCGAGAAGTCCATACAATAATGGCCTCATCAGCAAACCTTATCCTCGAGACGACTCCATTTTTTTTTTTTTTTTGGTAGAATTTAAAGTTTTCCAATATTTCACACTTTCCAATCTTTTACCTTGACGCGCATGGCACACGCAAATGGCCCAATTCCGGAATACACCCCAATCAAAAAAAGGACCAAATGGTAAATTAACACTCGCCAGGCGACTTGTGCCTTGTCGACCCGATTCGGATTCGGGAATACCGTAAATAGCAGGATGCAATCTCCGAAAAGGAAAAGGCCGACATCAAAAGCACTGTGAGATTAAAAATTATTACCTCTAAAAAAATATGGAGATTAAAAATTATTAATTAAAATTTAATAGTTTAAATATATTTATATTATTTAAATTAAAAAATACATAAATATATTTAGATCATTAAAATTTAACTTAAAGGCACGGACTTTGTTATCCAACGTCAACGCCCCCAAATCCATAGTTTCTCTATCTTTTGAATTAATGCACAATACAAATACTGTATACTGATACAAAGGTAAAAAAATTGACATAAATCTTGTTTGAAAGTATAATTTTGTGTAAAAATTAGTTAAAAGTTACTATTTTTGTAATTTTTCTACTCTACTATAATAATTTATTTCATTCAAAAATTACTAAAATTTTTATTAAACACACAAAAACTGCCACAAGTTAACTAAAGCTATCAAAAATTTTATCGAATATCCAAAAGTTGTAAACAATTACTAAAAATTACTAAAATTGTTACTTCTTTAATCAAATATACTAAAAATTACAACTAGTAACTTTTAGTAAAAAAAAAAAGTCAAAATTTAGTAAATATTGTGCCTCCAAACGCCACCCACATTCTTTTATTTTGACTTTACTTAGAGTTTTAAATTTTTTTGAAAAATTTTAAAAATCTTTAAGAGTTCTCAACTTTTTTTAATTAAATTTTATTATTTGTTATTTTTTATATTAATTTTTTTTTATTTTTTTAATTTTTGAGAATTCTAAACGTAACCTAAATGGTAGACTCTGAGCCACCCGATCCGACAGTAGTGATGGCATGCCGATCTGTTTATTCGTACAAAGCTCCGAAATAAACTATGAAATTATGTTTAATTATAGAGAGTGTTTGGTTGGAAAAAAATTAGTTAAAAAGTATAATAAAAGTATAAAATTTTGATATAAATGTGATATGTGATAAAATTTAATTAAAAAAATATATAAATTTTTTATAATTTTTGATAAATTTTGATATTTAGGCCTCGTTTGAAGTTACAAAAAAAAATTAAAAAATTTCAAAAATTTCAAAATTTTCAAAAATTTTTAAATTCCTCCAATCATATTTACTACCTATCATTTTTACATCACATCAATTACATCCATTATATTTTTTTTGGACTCCAAACGCACCCTTAGTCGGAAGCTAATAAGCGCCCTAGATATGGGCAATCCGGGCCTTGCGGCGTCGCGTCAACAATGCACTCCTCCTAGCAGAGGATTAAGCCCACTGTCGCATGATTTGAAAAATGGAGTGTGAGCGAAATGGCCAAGTGTCAATTTTCAAATTATCTAAAATCAAAAGCGTTGTTAGATTTTTATCGAGACTCCATTTGAAATAATAAAAAAATTTAAAAAATACTAAAAAATATTAAAAAATTTTAAAAATTATTTACTTTTAATTTCACTGTACGAATTATAAATTTACAATTTATCTTATTTTATCTTACTTTTTATTATTCTAAAACATACTTTAAATATATTTAAATAAATATAATTTTTAAATATATTTTGTATAAAATAATACGGAATATAGAACAAAGCTTGAACTATCTCATCCGTGAGCGCAATATTACTAAATTATTTTGTACATAAATCATGTATATAATTATTGTACATAATTATTTTATTTACAGATAAATTATTTCAAAATTATTCATTTAGTGTATTTTAATCAATATAATATTACGTTTATCTTTCAAATAATAGGCAAAAAAGAATTCATTTCTAATTCGACAATTTGACCTACATTTGTCGTAAATTTGTAAATTCAAGAATCAGAGCGTGATTCAAACCCTTACGTATTTAGATACTGTAAAAAAAGTATTATAATTATTTTTTGTGTATTTAAATATAATTTTATTTATATTTCTTATTGAAAAGCAAGTTTTTAAATCAAAATTTGTTAAAAAAATATTTATTTTCTATCTAAACATATAGTTTAAATTTTTTAAAAAAATAAATTAATTCACGTAGACGGACTTAAAATTTTAACCAAAGTCCAATGAGCAAAGTAAATTTCCTAAACTCGACTTGTGGACCTATTGGTCATGTCCAATTTCCCACCACAACGTTGATGCTCTTATTAAATATTATCTCTTGCCTTAATTTATATTTCATCAATTAAATATTAAATTTTTTTTTGTAAAAATATTAATCTTATGATATATTTAATTTTATATAATAATCTCCATACAGATATGGTGGAGGTTCAACCTGGGCATAGCCATCCTTTTTTTTGTTTGAAAGGTAGGGTATGGCCATCCTTAGCTCCCTATAACAACCAATAAAACAAGAAACACAGAATGAATAAATAAATATATTGGTCAGTACATGTTGAGTGGGTTGTTCATATCCATTTGAATTTGGATGCATCTTCACACCCTCTGTACTCATATTGTATGTCATGTTAGTCTCTTCGGCGGGTAAGAATATTGTAGGAATTAAAGACCCTTCTTTGACAAAAAAAAAAAAAGGGGGGAAGAAGAAGAAGAAGAAGATGATGATGAAGTAGTAGTAGCTAGCCTTTTATTTATTTATTTATTTTTATTAACATAATACTTCCCCAAATGAAGCCTAAGTATCTCTCTCATACTGGCTCCTCTCATCTGCTAGAGATCTTATCTCTCATTTTCCAAATGAAATATTTAAATCTAAGAAAACATCTCCAATACACTCGCTTAGGATCACTTATGATATTAGGGAAACGGAGGCACAAAGACTTACTAAGTTGACGAATCTCTCATGAGAGCTACTCAGCCCGCTAAGAGAGAAAGACCCATTGACGCATTAAATGCATCTAATTATTAAGTATTTAATGCCCACAATTACCTGCTCACAACTACCGCCAAGCTAAGGATATATGTCCCTTTACTATTAATTGAACTATCTGGTTAGCGAGAATGCAAATGTCAATAGTAAGCTCATCAAAATTATTTGACTCCTCTAACGAGTAGCTCGTTAGAGTCGCTGACTCATACTCTTTGATATCCTATCCACTACAAATACATCCCTTAACTCACTAAGTAACATATGGTACATTCAATACTTACTAATTACATTCATTCTGTCTTCTCTCAGTCTCTCTCTCAGCTGCCATATTCTTCCTATTACCTTTCAGGTAACTTGTTAAGTATTAGAAGGAGACCCTTTGAATAACTTATCAAGTACTAGAAAGAGTGACTATCTCTTTCTTTCTAATAGGGGGCACTCATTTTGCATTGGTCCATCACAAATATCAAGTATCATTTCCAATAAAAATAGATATTCAAAACATAAGGTGTAATTTATGTAGTTTAATTTCTTCATTCACAAATATCAACAATTTTTATCCTTTTTCAGAGTATTTTGTCACTCTAAACGGAAGCTTAAAAAGTATAAGTGATAGCGGTTGGAATTTTGATAGGATTTTCAATGTACTTATGCTAACACACAATTTTGGCAAAAATTACACCTGAAAAAATATGAATTTAAAATAAACTGATTATGCAATAATTATTAATAAAGAATTATTCGAATATAGATTTGATATTTTGTTTGAAATTTCTTAATATTAATAATCAAGTTGGACAAAAAAAATTATAAATGTAAATAACATATTTAAAAACTAACCCCCAGAAAAATTGATGAGAAAAATTATATAAAATGGAAAAAAATCTAATAAATCTAAAGAAAAAAAACTTATCCATTTGTAATATGGGTTTAAGTTTGGTTTGGTCATTTTAAAAGAAGTTAAAAAGTTACTAGTCAAAAGTTATGCTTTAGTCACTAATGTCATAACAGAGACCGCGTTTGGGAAGAGTTTCCGGAAATTAAAATTGTGATTACTTAATTTTTTGACTTTTTTTGAAATGACAAAATTTATTTTTTTACATTTTTATTTTTTTAAATCATGAACGGTAAAATTATCCAATTAATAAAAAATTAAAAAGATAATACTAAAAATTAACATTTTTTCTCAAACAAAAAAAAATCAATTTTTTAGTAATTAATTACAAAAAAATTAATTTTTTCAAACTAAACCTTAAATTTTATATATATTTTAATATAGTTGCAATCCAACGAAAAACTATCAAATTTTGCTTTTTGGATGTCTAGTAAAATATTAATTTTTATTATTTTTCTATTTGGTTACAATAGCTTGCTCAACTTGCAAATTATCAAAAGTTATTAAAAATTTATCAAATACTTAAAAGTTACATAAAATTACTAAAAATTGTTACTTACTTTACCAAGTGAATAAAAAATTATAACTAATAATTTTTGACAAAAAATTAAAAATTACTAATATTTGGATTTTTAAACGGCACCATAGGGTGTGTTTGAAATTGTATAAAAATGTATAAAATAAAATAAAATTGTAAAAGTAAATATCTCGTAATTTATACAGTAAGTGAAGAGTTTAAATTTTGTTGTCTTGTAATTCGTATTTATATTTGTAGAGATTTGTAGAATTTTATTTTATTTTAATCCCCATAAATATCAAATGCGGACTATTGGGTCAAAAAGGTAAATTTACAAGATGGGCACAGCGGAGTACCAATAGAGATTGAGTTTTGGGAGGACCAGAGCGAGTCAGTGATATAAGAAAGGTCCACTAATGAGACCATTTGATTCATGTGCAAGAAAGCGCCTCACGGATAAGACTACTGCGAAAAAGTAAAGGGATTTCCTTCTTTTACCCGCAACCACTCCTTGTTTGCTTGGACTAATTGACACTGCGCTCTTTCCTTTTGTCGGAGCACGTCAGTCGGAATTGGTGGGAATTGTCTTTTGCCTCCTTTTTAGCCGTTGATTTTTTTGTTTTGGTTGCCGAAAGTCGACGGTTTTTGAGCAACACAAGGGGGCGATTGGGGTGAAAAAAAATAAAAAAATTAAAAATTAGTATTAAAGTAATAAAAAGTGAGATGTAATAAAATTTAATTAAAAAATTAAAAATTTTTTTAAAATTTTTATAATTATAAAAAAATGAGACACCAAACAGCGTCATCTATTTTTGTGTAAGGCTCAATATGAGCTTCTCGAGAAGAATGTTCGCATATTAAGGAGTTGTTTCGACTCCAACCGGACTTTAAAAAATTTGTCAAATTTCATAGAAACAAATTATTGTAGTGTGTTTCAACGGATTTTCTTGAATTTTTTAAAAAATTAGACTGACATTTGTATCAAAAATTTCGTAAAACTGAAAAAATTTTAAAAATTCTCCACTAAAATTTTGTCACATGTCACTTTATGTAATTTTTAACAACTTTGTATTAAATCAAATAAAAACATTCAACCATTATTTCAAAATAACTTTTTACACTCTAAATTTTAAAAAAAAAATCACTTTTGGGTTTTTTTTATAAAAAATTTATGAAAAAATTACAATTTTTTAAAATTTTCTCTAATCAAATTTCATTATGTGTCATTTTCTTAACCAATTTTTTTTAATTTTTTTGCCATCTAAACACCACCTTAGTTAAAATATTAAAAATAAATATTTACATGTTATAGAGAAGTGCTTATAGAAGCTATGTTTGGTTTGCTAAAAAAATTCAAAAATTTTGTAAAATTTTAAAAAATTTTTCAATTTTTTTTATTTTATTGTGTGAATTATAAATTCACAATTTATTTTATTTTATTTTATCTTTTGTCACTTTAAATACACTTAAAATATGACGTGGCATGATGTTGAATAAAAAATATATAAGATGAATAAATAATTTTTTATAATATCCAAACTATAAGTTATAAAAAAAAAAACCTTATCCTTGTGGTCTTACCCGTAAAATACGTGGTTGTGGTTGGAAGAGCCGTATCTTTTGTGCCAGTTGAAGCCACGTTTTCGTGGTGTGCAAGGGTCTGACAAACAAGTTTCTAACGCTGCCTGGCCGATAAACGCATGGCACATTTTTTTTTTTTTTGGGTGAGTAAACGCACGGCACATTAGCACGTCCATTTTGGTAACTTACTCTTTTCTATGCTAAATCCAGATTAAGTGAAATCGTACGTAACATTGCTATGAAATTATGGATATGTTTTTATTATTTATTTTTATTTTAACCCAAGTTAAGATAAGAAGAAAAAAAAGACAGGCTAATTGAATTATTTAAAATTTAAAACCACCTTCATATTCAGGTTTAGTTTAAAAAATATATATATATTCGAAAAGTGAAAAAAGTTAGGTGTTGTTTGGTTTATTGTTTTATTTATTGTTTTTGTTTTTTGTTTTTGTTTTTTTATTTTTTTTGTTTTGAGCTCACTTTTTGTTTTACATTTTTAAAAACAAGGAAAACAATTCAGGCCCGTTTGGCATCAAGAAAAATCTCTATAAATTTCTAACAACTCCTCTACTTCTAATTTTTTCGCCATCACTAATTTTAAAAAATTTCAATATTTCGCTAAAAAAAAAATCTGGAAATAAATTAACCAAATATGTAAATTTTTTATACAATCATATTCTTCGCGTCGAAAGTTTTCAAACGAATACCATTGTCGCTATTTTTTGTGAATTTTTTGAATCCATGGGAACGAATTTGGAAAACCGTTCTCATGGTTTGCTACTTTTAAAAAAAAGGCGCCAAAATCAACTCCAAATCACATTTTATCTCAATTTATCTTATTTTTTTTTACTCCAAACGAGGCCTCAAACATATATGGTGACCCATGTTTTTAAAATTTATTTTAAAAAATAGAAAATAGGTTTACACATGAAATAAAAAATAACAAAAAGTCATTTAGAACATTTTCAATCTAAAATAAGAAAAATCTCAAAATAAGAAAAATAGACCATTTTTTTTGTTTCCTTATTTTGAAATTTTTAAAACATAAAATATATAAAATAGAAAATAAAAAACAGAAAATAGAAAAGTAAATCAAATGTCACCTTAATTTTAATTTTTTTGTTAAATTAACATTAAATGTTCTTCATAATTTAAAAAATAAAATGTAAAAACATAATTTTAATAATGTAAAAAAAATTAAAAAATTAAATAGTAAGAAGTTGAGAAATGTTAAGCTTCCCAAACGGAGCGTAAGCGATTTTTAAACCAAATCCATGGCCCCCAATCGAAAATGACCCAAAAATGTCCAAATTCTTGTGAATATTCCCATCTTTTTGGGAACCGAAAAGCTGGGGGACAAGACCATGTTTCAAAAGGCAGTTTTTTAACGATAATCTATTGATTATGTCCAAATTCTTGAGAATCTATTGACTTTTTTGTTGGTAATTTAACAATAATTTAGATTCCATCGAGATTGATTTCAAAAAGAAGATTGTCGCAAAAAGAAAGATGGATGCTTGGGATCCAAGGAGCTCATGGGATCTTCTAAATCCAATTTAGCCTATTTTAATTTTTATATTCTTGTTTGGATTGATATCTATGTAAAAAATTAGATAATTTTTTAAAATGTTATTTTCACAAATTAAGATTTAACAGTTAAAAATTATTTTTTTTATTCAATGATTGAAATCATTGCAAATTGATAATTTTAAAGCAAATTATGTTAATATAGAGTTATATAATAGATGGGGAATCACAAGCTTTATATCAGTTATAGTAAGTAATTCTTTTTGTAAATAAGGATATGCCCTCTTAATCATGTACATTTCATTCTCATTAATTTAAATTATTATACTTGCCTACTAAAAATAATAATAATAATAATTGAGATAAATTTTGTATTTATAACTTCTCGTTTAATTTTTATTTTAGTGGATCCCACTACCGTCCATCTCACAAAACAATTTAGGCGTTTTCAATTTTAACCTATTTTAAGTATAGAGATCATATGTAAATAAAAAATATCGATTTAAATTCCGTTCAATTATGATTTCGAGGAAGTTGAATATTTCAAATTAAAGTACCATAATTTGTATTTTCTTTGATGGTATTTATCAACAATTGATGAGAGAGAGCCCAAGACATAAGTAGTAACTTATAAAACCTAAAGTTTTGAAAAAAATTGGAACTCATAAATTATCACAAATTTTTTGATTGGAATTTTTTGTCTAAAATTTTAACTATATAAGAAACTTAATACTAATTTTGCTTATACTACCGTGAGCACAGTTTATTACTAGTGTTTTATATGGTAGCAGCACCTCCAACAATGATTTTAACTCCACATATTCTTTATAAAGGCAATGAAATAAATATTTTTTTGACATTCAACAAATTTTCTTGGGGGCATTTGGTTGACTAAGAAGTATACTAAAAGTATAATGATTTGATGTTAAAGTGATATGTGGTAAAATTTAATTAGAAAAATGTATCAAAAAAATTAGTAAAAATAAGTGGATTTTGATTGGTTTTGACTAACTTATCTATTTTTTTAAGTTAAGATTAATCAAAATAAATCTCAATATTTAAAAATTATTCTGACTCTCCTAATTATTATTTTAATATTTTTCATTTAAATTTTTTTTAATACAATAGGTTAAAAAACTGTAAAATTACCTTTAAGAAAAGAAAAGAAAACTATAAAATAGGAAAATAAGGTGGCATTTGATTTGCATTTCTGTTTTTTATTTTATGTTTTTGTTTTCTATTTTTTATTTTATGTGTTTTATGTTTTGAAAATTTCAAAATAAAAAAATAGAAAAACATATTGGTTTGATATTTTTCATTTTTTCGTATTTTAAGGTTTTCCTAATTTTGAGTTAAAAACACTCAAAACGCCTTTATATCATTTTATATTTTATGTATAAACCTATTTTTTAATTTTTTTAAAATTAATTTTGAAAACACAAGTGATCAAATACGGTTTGAATTGCTTTACTTATTTTCAAAAAATGTAAAATAGAAAATGAGTTGAAAATAGGTATATCGACACCAAACAATTTTAAATTATTTTTTTGATAATTAACATCTTTAATATATTTTAAGATATCTGATTAGAAATTTGATACAGGATGATTAGAACCATCCCAAACACGGTGTTAATGGTGTTTGACTCAGTCAATTTCATGACCACTACAATACCCTGTTTGGCAAGCAACTTCTTTAAGCGGTTTTCTTCTTCAAATGGAATTTTTCTTTTTGAATATTTTAACGTGCTTTTGACTTTTTACAAAAAGTAAAATAAAAGAAATATGACCAATAAGAAAATAAAAAATATATATAATTGTTGAAATAGTTTAATATATATTATTTTTTGTGGTAAGTATTGATACAAATTATTAGGTTTATTTTTTAATAATTTAAATTATTGAGACAATTAATGACTTAATATGATCTCAAAACTTTAATTTTAAAAAATTCTAAGTTGTAATCTTATTATTTCTCTTTTACTATTATGCACTTTATTTACTTTATGTTGATGCAGCGTCTTTACTTTGGTGACCTAACAATACTCAGCTTCTCACTCATAACTTCTCGAAGCAAAAAAGAATAATTAAATTAATAAATTCTGATTAGAGAGAGAGAGAGAGAGATTAAACAACGAACCGTGATGGAGGAGTGATTCTAGTGACGATGGTGGGTGGGGACGTGCGAGAGCACAGAATGGAGACAGAGATCATTCTTTTATATTTTTTTTTCCTTATTGACTGCCAAAAGGGGTTGCAGTGGGCTCACTAGCGGGGCCCGTTCCTTGGTCCAACCACGAGACTACAAAAATGACACAAGAGTGTTTTTGGTTTTCCACAAAGAATAAAAAATAAACAAAAACAAAAAAATTAATGTAAAAGTGATACGTAATAAAATTTAGTTAACATAAGTTGGTAAAAATTTAAAATTTTAATATTTTTTGATAAACCAAACACTCCTTAGTGTTTGGTATTGGAGAATTAAGACAATATATTAACGAATAAATGTAATCAATATGAAAATATTAAGGTGAATGTAAAAATATTAAAAGTATCACCAATTACATATAAATTCGTCTAATAAATGGATCAATTAGGAGTGATATAGCATTCAAATTGTGGCAGAAACGATAATAAAAATAACAGGTAACATTTTGAGTGATAAAAAATAAGAAAAAATGTGATTTGGAGTAAAGAAGGGTGTTGGATATTTCTTTTCAAACTGTATTTTTTTTTTTAGATAAATAGTATTAAAACCATTAGAACGGTTTCCTAAATCCGTTCTAACGGTTTTTCAAATCTGTTCTAACGGATTCAAAAAATACTTCTTCTCTCTCTGAAAAATACCAAAACTGTTAAAACGGCCTTACAAACTCATTCTAACGGATTCTATATGTACCGGTAAACCGTTAGAATAGTTTATTCAAATCCATTCTAACGGATTTAAAAAAATATAGATAAATTAGTGACAATGGTACTCGTTTGAAAGTTTTCGACGCGAATAATATGATTATAAAAAAAAATTTCGCACTCGATTAATCTCGTTACAAAGTTTTTATTTTTTTAGCGAAATATTGAAAATTTTTGAAATTAGTAAATGCGAGAAAAGTTAAAATGTGATAGAGAATTTTAGTGAGTTATAGAGGTTGTTGGAGTTTTTTGAAATTTTATAACACTCTAAATGGTGTCATAATATAGTTTAATGGATGAAATAATTTTTAACCGAGTAAAAGAAGAAAAAAAGATCTTTATAGTTGACCTCATTTAAGTTTCGTTTGTGATTAACAAACAACTCTGAAAAATAATGAAAATATTGAAAAATTCTAAAAATTATTTACTTTTTATCTCATTATACGAATTACGAACCTATAACTTATCTCACTTTTGGTGTGTTTTGAGTGATAAAAAGTGAGATAAGTTGTAAGTTCGTAATTTATGCAGCGAGATAAAAAATGAATAACTTTTAAAAATTTTCAAAAATTTTTAGTGATTTTCAGAGGTTTATAGTATATCAAACAGAACCTTTTATCTTATTTTATCTCACTTGTTGTCACTACAAATGCACCCTTAGTTGAAAAAAAAAAAAAAAAAAAAACTAGTGGAATGTTTGTTTTCCTGCTGCACCATCATGGCAGTGCTCAACCATGCCACCCCTATTATAGGACATTCAGGCCGACAAGCGGACCATTTTACCTTAACGAGGATATATTTAGCATTTCTATATAAATAAGTTTTGGTGGTACAATACAGCAAATTTTTTTAAAGATTTTTTTCTTCAGATAAATTAAGAGTTTAATTTTAATATAATGTCAGTGCAAAGCGTTGTTAATAATAATCGACGACATGTTATATTTTGAGATTCGCTTTTTAAAATTTTTTTGGTGTATCAAAATTAATTAAACTTTAGATAAATAGTAATAATTAAAGGAAAAGATGTAAATTTCAAAGTCACTTTATCATGTAAATAATAAGATGCGGGTGGTTGAGGCATGACCTAAGATTTTCGGGTAGCGGCATTATCATAACCCAACTGCCAAACAAGTCACTACTCCACCATGGGGACCGAGGAGAATCCGGACTTTTTTTATACCTTATCTCGATACCTTTGTTTATTTGCAAGGACGACCGCGCCGTCCACGTTGGGATCGCACTAAATTGAATTTCACTGAAATTGATAAACGAGTTACGTACGTCCAACAACCACGCTCCCGTCTCTTTTGATGGACCAACGGCGATGAATGGTAAATGGATTCGTTAATTTAGGGCGATGTTTGCTATACTAAACTTTGGTAAAAATTTATAAAAATTTTTGAAAGTTTTGATTATATTTTTATATATTCTTATCTTCTCGAAATTTAAAAAAAGTACAATATTTTCTAAAAAAATCAATAATTGGAGCTCGGTTAATCAAATAGTAAAAATTTTTTTTACTATTTTTATCACGGACTCCAAGATACTCACTTGACATCTACCTGTGACTATTTTTTGGGTTGTAGAAAACGTTTTCGACTTATTATAGAAATCGTTCTGACAGATTCGTACAGCTAATTTTCGTCTAAACAGATTGTAGAAACCGTTTAAGTCCGGTTTGGTCTGCAAATAGGTCATGGCTGATACAAATTTTTTAATCCGTCCAAACGAAAATCTAATCCAGTTGAAATAGAAATCCTACTGTTCATCTATCAAAAATACAATTTGATATGTGCGCACCAAAGGTAAAAATTTTTTTCAAATAACATTTTATCTCACTTTTTATTACTCTAAATACACCCTTATTAAGCAATTTGTGTTTGAATTAAAAAAAATAGATTCATCTGATAAATAAATGAAATTAAACATTAATTGACTGGATTAGTTAATGAGTCAAACTCAATTAATTAATTTAAAATATTATATATTTGTAAATATATATATATGTATATATGTAGTATATGATATATACATTTAAATTTGAATTTAGTTCAAGAGTTGTAGCTCGAATTCATTGTAATAAGGTTTTTTCAAAACGGCATGATTGAAATCTTATTAGCAGCAGAACTTTGTGTTTGGCTAGATTTTAGTATCTTTTCGTAATTGTATGATTCTTACCGTATATAGGAGTATGAATAGATTATTTATATATTGCTCGTCACTCATCATTATTTTTTAATAGGGACATACTGAATCTTATAACCTTAACTTCATGAAATTATTAAATAATAATTTAAATGTATTATACTTGTAGACATAAATATGTCGTCAAGCTATGTTAAATATATATTTTTTAACTTTCTATTTTTGTTCCTCTTATTTATATTCAACGATAACTGCATAAAATTAGAAACTTGAGATAGCTAATATAATGTTATATTAGTTTGTGATTTGTAATAAGGACTATTAAATTAAAATTTAACTGTCTAGATATATTTTATGTTTTTTGAATTAAAATAATGTAAATGCATCTGAATCATTAAATTAAAATTTAACAGTTCTAAATTAATGTTACAGAACTGACATAGTGAAAATAAACTTGTTTTCTCGTGTTAAATGATCCGGGCCATGTCCGAGTTCTGAAATCAATCATTCGAGTTTGAATTTGAGCTCAGATTTTAGAATTCACCAGGAGCCCAAATCGAACCTGGACTCTACAATGAGCAAGCAAGGTGCCTCACATGTGAATAAAATTGAAAGAGTTCATTTTCCAGCTGCAGTCAATTTCAGGTATCCAAATGTCGAACATTAATCGGGTCTAACCCACATCTACAATCAGTGACCCATTGAAGTGGGATCCGGGGCTCTGAAGTTCGTTTTTTAACTTTGGATCCCCAAGTTTAAATCTAACGACTTGAAGTTGAAAAAGGAATTTCAAGACTCCCAATCCATCAAAATGGTAACGAAGAAAGAACAAAACATTGCCTCTTCGGGGTAATCGAGTTGGTTGGGTTGTTAGCACGGTGATCATAAGATTTTGACTTTCGAGTCTCTTCTATGAGGCCTGTTTATTGATCTTTTTGGTTGTGTCGGTCAGTCAGAATTTACTTAAGTTGATTTATTTCCTTGTGGTTTTTGGCCGGTTAAGATCACGGGACGAATTTTACCCAGTACGTACCCATAAGTAGTGGTTACGGGTTTTTTCTCAATCTCAAAAGAAAGGATAAAACATTTATGTTTATTTTGTGAAAGCATTCATTAATTATTAATAACTAGATAGTACTAATAATATCAGATATTTTGATAGAGTTTTACATAGAAAAGAAATATACAAAATATTATGTTCCTTGACGAGTACTCGGAATGCTTGTTTACTAATGTCCTTTTTTATTTTTTTTTCGAGCACTTGTCGGCAGCCATACATGACTAATTATTGTGATCAACCACTCACAGTCACTGCAGAATTCAAAATGCACTTTTAAATTTTAAGAGAGATATTACATTGCCCCGGAAGAGGTAGTCGACTTGGTTCGGATTGTGGGTTGAAGAGTGTGAGACTAATAGGTCTCGAGTTCAACTCCTCTTGGGAGCAGTATTTCCTCTACTTGTGAAGGGCCATCTAATAACCTTCTCGGCGAAACCGGTCAGCCAGGACTTGCCTAGGCTGATTTACCTCGTTCCTCTACTTGTGAAGGGCCATCTAATAACTTTCTCGGCGAAACCGGTCAGCCAGGACTTGCCTAGGCTGATTTACCTCGTCGTGGTTCTTTGCCGGCTAGAGCCACGGGACGGGTTTTACCTAGTGCGCACCCATGGGTAACGGCTGCGGGTTTCTCCCAAACCCCATAAAAGAGATTATATTTAAATTTCGAAGCATACAAAAAAGAAAAGGAAAGCAATTGGAAAGAGACAATGAACTAAAACCTTTTCATTGGGTTAAAAAAAGAACCTTCTTTCATCCCAACTTGGAACAGGCAACTGCAAGTAACTGCATATAGAAGCTTAAACCTTTGTTGGTTGCAAAATAGCTTCTGTTTTATATATATATTTTTTATCAAAATTTAATTTTATTTTTAGAAGTAGTATTTTTTAGTCGTGTTAATTGTATTTGTAAAAAAAAATAAAAATAAAAAATTCACGTATATTAGGATAAAAATTAGAAAAAAATTAATTTTTTTCGTTAATTTTTAACAAAACAGATGTAAATTTTTTAATTTTCTTTTTACGAATGTGATTAATATACTTAAAAGTTATAATTTAAAAAAAATTAAATTTTGATGACAAAAAGTCACATCTGACCCAAAAAAAAAAAAAGCCAAACAAAGCTTAGGGCATTGTTTGGGAAGAATAATAAAAGTTAAGCTTTTGGCTACTCAATTTTTTAGCCTTTTTTTTTAAATGATCAAATTTATTCTTTTATATTTTAAACTTTTTTTAAACCATAAAAGGCAAAAAAACACCAAATTAACAAAAAAAAATAGTTACTAAAAAGTTAGTTTTTCCCCTTATATATATATAAAAAAAAAAAACCAATAGTTTTTTCCCTCATATATAAAAATACTAACTTTTTAATATTTACCTAGTTGTGTTTTTATTTTTTGTTTTTGTTTTTGTTTCCTAGAATTATGTCTGAGTTTGAAAAGAAAAAAAAATTAATTTTTTTTACAGCTGGTTATTAGTTACCTACTAAAATGTTAGTTTTTTTTTTTTTTTTTTTTTTTATAAATTTGAAATTTTTGTTCTTCAAGGTTTAAAAGAAGTTTAGAATGTTAGGGGGTACATTTAGTTATTTTTCATAAAGTCAAAAAACTAGTAGGTAGAAGTTGAGCTACTATTTTTATTATTATTATTATTTTTGTTTTCAAACGCATTCTTTGAGTTTGGAAAGAAAATAATAATTTTTTTTAACTAGTTACTAAAAAGTTTTTTTTTAAATGTTTTGGAAGAGAAAAAAATTTAATTTTTTAGTAGCTAGATTTTAAATTTTTTGTTCATTTAACATTTTTGTCCTTCAATATTTAAAAAAAATTAAAGTGTAAAAGAGTAACAGAAGTTTACATAAGATAACGTTTGCTTCGATATAAATATTTTAAAAAATTTTTATTTATATTTTGAAAAAATTTTATTGTATATTTTAAAATAATATTTTTCTAAACATAAATAAATACATTTTTTTCAAAAAAATTTTATAATAAAACACGCCAAAACCTAAATAACAAATGATACACACAATTAGAATTCATGCATATATAAAGTAATATTATATAATAGGTAAGAATAGAAAAGTTTTCATTGCGTTCTTAATAATTAGAATTCTTAAATATTTATGACTTTTATGTTATGAGAATATTTTTGGTAAAAAAACATGTATTAAACTTGTACGATTTCTTGGATATAGATGATTATGATTTTATGGGGGCATTTTGTCCAATTTAATTTAATTTTTTAAGTATTCATAGTTTTATATAGTAGTAGTAACAATATATACACACATATATATATAATATAATATGATATAATATATAATAATAAAAATAATAAAAATTTTTTAATGTACTAAATTATCAGAATTGTTAGGTATTTATGATTTTTAATGAGAATATTTTTGGAAAAAATATGTATTAAATCATGAAATTTTTTTAAGTATTTTTAATTTTGATGATAATATTTTTATCAAAAAAATATTTTTCACGTGTTCATACTCTTACATACATACATATATATATAGTAATAAGATAAAATTTACATATATGAAAGAGTCGAAATTATAATTAGACATTTATATATATATATAAATGAATTTAAATTTTTATGGTAATAATAAGTTTATACAAATTTAAAATTTATATTCAAATATAATTTGGTTAATATAATAAATTTGCAAATAATAATATCAGAAATTAAATAATTAAATTAATTCAGTTTTAGTTGAGAAAGAATTGAATTATTTCAGTTAATTCGGTTTAATTTCTTTTCTTTTTTTTTATTTTGACAAATCAATTTCTTTTATTAAAGAATGAACATAATTTAAACAATTCTAATAAAAAATGAGAACTCAGCTAATATGTCGCGAATGAGTTAAACGGTTTCACGCGAAACGGTAGCCCATCAATTAAGCCCAATCAATGCGGAGACCTCGACCCAGTTGTAGGATAGCCCAAAACCTATGAAACGACATCGTTTAATCACTGTGTATGGCGGCTGCAGAACCTATCGACCGGCAACAAATATATATATATATATATATACCAGAGCTTTGGACGGCAATGGGGATAAGCATTTCCTGATCTTCAAGTTGAAAGAGCACAGTGAAAGACTCAAAGGTTAGTTTTGAAGCTTTTGAGTGCTCTCAAGAATGGCGATAACTCTCAACAGCGGATTCAAGATGCCGATTATTGGTCTCGGCGTCTGGAGAATGGACGGCAAGGAGATAAAAGCGCTTCTAATCAACGCTATCAAGCTCGGTTACCGTCATTTCGACTGTGCTGGTACTCTCTCTCTCCCACTCTCTCTCTCTCTCCCACTCTCTCTCTATATATATGCATATATACGTATGTCTGTTCATATGTCCGTATATTTATGTCGATCTGCTGCGGCAAATAGTTGGGAAGAGGCGTTGATTGATTTGAATTTGGGGGAAGTGTCTGTTAATTGCTGTTTCCATGATTTGTGAGTTGCGTGATTTAGGTTTTTATTTTTATTTTTTACTATGATTTCTTTCAAACTGTCTTGTATAGGTCATATATGTAACTTTTTAGGTTTTTGAAATCGAAATCGAAATCATTCATTACTATCATTGCTGCTGTAAGTCAATTCGTGCTACTTATAATCTGACCTTGGACTGTTGGTCACACATTCGCTTGTGCGAAGCCTTAATAAGGAAGAAAATTGATAACCTGCGCTGAAAGATTAGACATGGTGTAACCTGGATGTTCAACAGACATGAAATAATGGCATATTTTTGGATGGGGCCTGAGTGTGTGGAATCTCTAATTCGTCCATTTTGATTTTTGAACTTCGTCTTCCCTAAAGTGATGAAGCTCTCGCTATTGCATGCTTGTTCTCTCTGTCTTTATCAAAAATGGTCGCTTACTTGTACTGCCTGTATAAAATTAATTTTCACACTCGCTGTGACCTGTTTAGTGGTAATGAACATTGTGCTTCCTGTTGAGCTGTGTTTTACAAAATAAATATCAGGGATTAGCACATTTGCAAGGTTAAATCTATAAGTTTTCTCTTCGAATACATGGTCATTTCTTTTTTCAAAATGTTCACTAGGATCACTACAGTTCCTTCTAAATTATTTTGGCCTATGTAATGCCTGACATGTTTGTGCCTGCAGCTGATTACGGGAATGAAGCAGAAGTTGGTGAGGCATTCGCAGAAGCATTTCAAACGGGACTTGTTAAGAGGGAGGATCTTTTCATTACTTCCAAGGCTAGTCATAGAAAATCTTTGTTTTTTTTCTTATTTTCTGCCTTTGTATTTTTCATTTTCCTCAAGGCAAGACTTCCACATTGGCCTGGTAATTTGAGAACTAATTTATTATTTTTTGCCCTGATTGCAGCTCTGGAATTCAGATCATGGACATGTTTTAGAAGCCTGTAAAAACAGCTTGAAGAAGCTTCAGTTAGACTATTTGGATTTGTATCTTATTCATTTCCCACTAGCGACAAGGCATACTGGTGCTTCCCACCTGCCTTTTTGTCTTTCCTTGCTATGTCTCTTTTTGAGTAATAACCTAAGGTCCATGGTGAATGACTTGAAACTTAATAATGAGTAGATGTTGCTGTGACAATATAATGGATTACTTAGAACTGAGCGGCCCATAACACGAGACTCTCGCCTATGCGGATTCTTGGGAAGGGCAGTGTACCTAGTAATGGATTACTTACAACTAAGGGATGCTAAATCCTAACTGAAGATGTAAGGTTTTTGGTACAGTGTTGTAGATTGAAATTTAACTTGTTGAGTAGATAATAGGATGGTTATTTTTTTCCAGAGAAGATAGGTATTCTTTAACAAAAGGATTTATAAACTTTCAATTACTGCATATAATTTCTGGAGCTTGAGGCAGTGGCATGTCATGCATTGTTTTCAAGTAGGATATTTCTAAGGGATGTGTCACTTTGATAAGAATTCACTGGCCAATTGAGTCCTTGCATCCCTGTCTGATATATCTACTTTGCTAATCCTTGATGTGTTGGCAAATCTGCACTAGGCTTGGTGCGTTAGGTTGTGTTTACCAAGGGGAAAAAAAAAAAAAAGAAAAGAAAAAAAAAAAGAAAAGAGGAATCTCCACTGGACTTCAGAATTGTTTGTTGTTTGCTGATTTAATCCTATTAGATATTTCCCTTCATGATTTAGTTTCAAGAATTTTTGTGACTCGTTTCATGGACGTGCAGGAATTGGTACAACTGATAGTGCTTTGGGTGATGATGGTGTGCTGGACATAGACACAACGATATCTTTGGAAACTACCTGGCGTGCTGTGGAAAATCTGGTTTCAGTGGGTTTAGCTCGTAGCATAGGGATCAGGTATCTACCATTTTGTTTCTTCATTTTCTATTTTCATTAGGCTTTCCTATACAAATGTGCTATGTAAAGCATGATAGTTCCTTGTGACGATGTCTATTGAGTTGCTTTGTGCATATAAATCTAGAAGAGAAAATAAAGCATGTTTATGTGAATATGATAATAGAGGAATTGAGGCTTCCCTATTACCTGTTGAGTTGGGTTACTTGAATGTATCTATCTGCTCCATGTGACTGTGACCGTTGATATGACAAGGGCAAGGGATATGTTTCTGACTCTTGTATCTAAATTAAACAGTTGGATCATTTATTTTTTTAATAATATGAAAAACCAATAGTTCACAGTTAAAGTAAAATTTACACCCTTTCAAACGATTGAAGATATAAATTTCATTGTTTTCTTTAAATTTTATTTAATTTAACATTTATTCCAAAATAATACACGTAATTTATTTCAATATAATATAAATATATAATATATCTAATGTTCATGATGTGTCAATGCATCCATACCCAACATATGGATATATATTATCCTAATATCCTAAAATTCAGGATTTGAGATGCCTGAAAGCTGACACCTGGATATGCATCCACACCCCATACTCTTGCCTGAGGGCATGTAACATAGCTGCTGAGCATGTAGCAGATCAGTTCTTAGATATGGTAGATTAGGTTATCTTGCTTCCGTAACACAATTTTTTCTTGCAGCAACTATGACATTTTCTTGACCAGAGATTGCTTGGCTTATGCAAAAATAAAGCCTGCTGTGAACCAGATTGAAACACACCCTTACTTCCAGCGCGAGTCTCTTGTCAAGTTCTGTCAGAAGCATGGAATCTGTGTTACTGCCCACACACCTCTAGGCGGTGCTGCGGGTAACACTGAATGGTTTGGTACTGTATCATGTTTGGACGATCCCATCCTCAAAGTAAGTTAAAAACTTCCTGTTGGCAGACCAGTAAACCAGTTGTCTCATGATCAAAGAATCAATTCTTTTACATGCTAAGGTACCAACATGATTCGATCCTTGCTTCTATGGTGTCAGGGCCTGGCTGAGAAATATAAGAAGACTGTGGCCCAGATCGCCCTTCGCTGGGGTATCCAAAGGAATACAGCGGTAGTCCCAAAGTCTTCGAAACTCGAGAGACTAGAGGAGAATATCCAAGTATTTGACTTTGAATTGACCAAGGAGGACATGGATCTCGTTAAGAGCGTGGACCGAAAGTATCGGACCAATCTACCTGCCAAATTCTGGGGAATAGACGTGTACGCGTAGCTGTGGCCGTGATTCTGTTGTTGTGACTCCCTTGCTCTACTGAGAATAAGAGGTGGCAAATAGAGTGTCCAGAAGTTTCTTAGATCCGAACTCCTTTTTTTTTTTCAATGGAACATGCTTGAACTTCCAAAACGAATGCCTGCCACCCTGAAACCACTAGCCCAGAGAGCATGTGGTAGATGGATTGGACTTTGAACAATGAAACCATTTTGGGGACTGGGTATTATTATATCCAGCTGTTTTTGGTGCCGAGTATGAGATGCATGTGTGTGTGTGTGTGTAGGGTTCTAGTTTTCGTGATGAGAGAAGCGTGAATTGCTTCATAAGGGAAAATTATTGAGCTGCTTAGTTCATCCTTGAGTGCAATTCATATATGACTTAGGATGTGTTTTGGTATGGGATTTGAATGGGGTAAATGTTATTTTTAATATTTACCCCCTCTATTTATAGTTTATATACGTTATGAAAATTTAAATGAGTTGATATTTTCTTATGGATTAAATTTTCGCATTAGATTTTGTAGGAGTAAAAGATATTTCTTTTTTTTTTTGGGGGGGGGGGGGGGTGGTGGTGGTCCCGTGGAGGGGATAAGCTCTGGGGTGCCAAATCCCTCCTTGCTTGCTGACCTTCGCTATCTCAGCAAGTACCTTGTGGCCGGGGCATTATGGGCTGCATATGGAGATTGCCCCTTTACATTAACAAAAGCTAGTACCAACCTCTTTTGGAGGACTCGGAGTGGAGTTCAAGGATGATAAAATTATTAAATTATTTTATCAAAATAAAAATAATTTTTACTTAATAATAATTTATTATTAAAATTAGTCACCATTGAGATATTATCTATGATAATAAACTAATTTTATAATTAATGATTTCATTTAAAATTATATATTTTAATAATATATATTATATTAAAAGAACAGCTATTATGATTTTTTTTCGTAATTAAAAATAATTATTATAATGATTTATTTTATTATAATATTTTAAAATTAAATACAAATTTTTATCGCGTGGTCAATTCACTAACATTTCAAACATAATTAATTTTTATATAAATATTTTATTAAATCAAATTAATTTTAAATAAATAATAAATTATTATTAAATTGTGTTTTTATTAATATGTTATACTTAAATAATAATTAATAAAAAATATATTGTTAAATTAATTTCATATAAATAAATATTTTATTAAGATAAAATTAATTATTGTAAATAAAATTGTATTAGTGTTTCTTATTTTCATTTTGACGAAGAAAATAGTAACTAAAAATTAAAAAAAAATGTTATCAAACAACCCTTAAAAAAAATCATCTGTAAAGCGTTTTTACATTTATCAAAAGCGTTATTTTAAATGATATTTTCTTTTTGCAAGTTTATATGGCCAAAGTTTTCAAATAGGTTATCAATAAGTATTTATGTTTACAATATATACCGTTTGTTATGTTAAAAAATAACAAAAATTTTTGAAAAATTTTAAAAATCTCTAAAATATATTCACTTTTTATCTCACTATATGAATTACGAATTCATAACTTATCTTACTTTATTTCATTTTATCTCACTTTTTATCACTCTAAACACCCATACATATATATTTTTTAGAGATTTTAAATGATATATTTCTAATTTATCTTGTTTCTAATTTATTTTAAATGATATATATATATATTTTTGGGGGTAAGGGTTTACGTTTACTGGTCAGCAGGCTTTTTAGAGGAAGTGCTATCTAAAAAATATATTTTAAATGACATTTTGGTTTTGCCAAAAAAAAAAAAAAAAATCAGAATACACAGAGAAAAAGAAAGGGGCGAAAAAGGAGTAAATCTCTCTTCCGCTGTGCTTTTTCCTTGACCATGGAGCTGTCGATTGAAAAGAGTTGTGGCGATGCGATTCGACGGTAGTCCACGCAGATTCTTCCTACACCATCGTCGTCGTCTTCATCTGTAATTCTCTCTCTCTCAGAAACGAAACTGTTTTTGATCGCTTCTCTCTCGATTTAGTGTACGTGTCTCACTGCGCGTAATCATCAAGCTCACACACGTACTTTTGTAGAGTTTATACGCATACTTAGCAGAATGTAAAGTAGCAATGTCTGTGCTTGATTTTGATACTTACTCTGCTCGAAACCCTAGTTTCACTGACATTCGAGCTTGCCGACTGTAATTGTTCTGTGATTTATATTGCAAAATATGCTAAAAAATTTTATGTTGCTTTTGGACCCTAATATTTTGTCCTCTTGTAAATTTCTGTGATTTTCCCCCAATATATGTTCTAACAGATGAATTTGCTGCTCAGTGTCGGTTTATTAATGTTAAATAATACTATTTTTAGCTAGTAAGGTGGAAGATCATTAACTTCATCAGTTAAATTAGCTGTTTTTAGCTTGATTTGGACCGTGTGCAATTAGTGAGGTTGTGGTTGTCTAGTTTACTGAAATGAATGAATCCAAGGACTAGTTTGGTTTTGGAAAAGAGTTTGTTCGTTGTTAAATCAGTGAGCTCCTACTAGTAGAATAACCTATAAGGAGGGTTCTATAGACTTTTGGTTTAGAGTTAGGTTCGTGCATGATGTGTCCGCAAAAAGGTGGCTAAATGGAATGTACAAGAGGAGAAGAGTGAGCACTTTAATGGTGGTCGTGTTTTTAATTTGTTTGTTCATGTGCACATTAGAATTTATGTCCTAGCATATCTATTCCTTTTACTTATTTTTTGTGTTTTGCTAATGCTTGACGCACATGGTATGGGGGGACCTACTGTATCAAACTAAACTAGATTATCAAATCTAAGGAATCAAGTGTTAGCTATTGGTATCAAATCCATGTAGTCTAGAACTGCATGTGGAAATTTTATCGCAAAACCATTGGTTCTTGTCAAATTTGAGAGTTTGATCTAAATTTGGGGGTTTGTTAATTTGTGAAGCAAACTTTATATGGAACTTAAATGATGAGATTATTATCAATTTATGAGATATATTCTGTGCAAGCTCCTAGTTGCATTGAACTTGCAATCTTCTTTTGCACATGGAACAGAGCATGGCCATTTACTGGGATGTTTCTTCATTGCCATCAGATTTGTTCGACTTACCCCTGATATAATTTTATGTAAGCAAGTTTCCATTTACAAGTAAAAGATGACATTGTTTTTATTGATTTGGGGCTTGATCTTTTGGGTAGCCATTGTTCTCTCAGGAATTTCTGCTTTTGGCGCCTCCATTTGTCAAATTCAGTGGAATAGTTCTTTGTGCTGTTGCCTGTTATTAGTTGACTCTCAATCTCACTTTTGGTATTCAAATTGCAGGGGGATTCTCTAGTTGGTATATTAGAGTAAGCTGATCATTGAGCTGCTGTTTTGAGTCAACCTGTTGATTTACTGCCTATTAGCAACATGGACGATGGTGGCCAACGTGAAAACGAGAGGCATAGGATGGATTTCTATAAAGGGGTGCACACTCCGGTAATAATGATATGTTGAACTTTTCTGTGGACTTATTAAGTGAATAAATAAACAAATAGAAATAAAGGAAAGGATGGCGAAAAAAAGAAATAAAAGGGAATTTAATTAAAAAAAAACACTATTTTTAATTCCTTATCTTGCTTTCAGTATGCAATTCTAGTTTGCTCTGATAAAATAGAAATGAATTTTCTGCTGTCATGTCATTCATTATTGCAGTGGAATATGATGCCCCAGTATCAGATGAAGGAAGCGAATGCCTTCTTTATGAATAAAAAGATCATGCACATCATTGCTGAGAAAGATGCTGCAATTGATGAACTGAATAGGGCAATATCTGAAAAGAATGCAGCCATAGAAGAGCGAAATGAAGCAATCAAGCAGCGAGATGAAGCAATTGCTGCACGGGATACTGCATTCAGGGAACGAGACAGTGCGATTGCAGCCCTTCGATTCCAGGAAAACTCCATGAGTGGTACACTGGGTTGTGGAATCCAACGTGGAACAAAGCGCATGAGCCACCCTGGTAATCATCCTGCCAGTGCTGCTGAAGCTGTGTATAATGCAAGGGAATCACAAATAACTGACGCCTTCCCAATATCAGCAGTTCCATCTGAAGCTGTCAAGGCTCGCCTGGCTAAACGTACAAAGGAGAACAAGGCCATTGCACCTAAGGTATCAAAGTCACCTAGGAAGGGAAAGAAAGTGGGTGAGGATTTGAATAGGCATGTCACTACTGATGGGTCGAAAGCTGAGTGGGATGCCCAGGATCTTGGGTTAATTAACCAGATTAGTTTTGATGAGTCTACCATGCCAGCACCTGTTTGCTCATGCACGGGGGTGCCTCGGCAGTGCTACAAATGGGGGAATGGGGGTTGGCAGTCATCTTGTTGCACCACCGCCTTGTCTGTATATCCACTGCCTCAGATGCCAAACAAGCGCCATGCACGAATGGGTGGCCGGAAGATGAGCGGAAGTGTCTTTAACAGATTGCTTAGTCGGCTGGCGGCAGATGGCCATGATTTGTCCATGCCACTGGATCTCAAGAGTTACTGGGCCAAACATGGCACAAACCGCTACATTACCATCAAGTAACTCATTGACGATCCTTGGGAGTATAAATCTGTTTTGCTTTCTAGGCCTCTTTAGTGTCCAAGATGTACTTTTTCTCTTTAGCACAATGTTACTGAACTGGATGGGAGGACAGGTGCAGCTCTCCAGTGCAGGGGCAGTTTCCAAGCAGCTTTGACTGACATAGAAATTCTCATCAGTGTGACGAAATGTTTTATCACCCTCTAAAGGGGAGCTTTTGTAGACTCTCGGAATATATAAAAATTGCAGTCTTGTTGGCTGGATGATTGCTACTACCTTCAAGTTCAATCACTTTACTTACTAGATGGCATAATGGTGGGTGAATTACATTTCTGGAGTTTGAACTTTGCAGGTTTTTCAAGCTGGTGTGAACACCAGCGGCATTATCTTTGTAAATAGCAAGGAACTTTAGAAGTTGCTTTGCATTGCCAATGATTTAGTGAGCTGTTCGGCAGCTGTCCACTAAAGTACTTACCTGGAGCATTGACACAGGTTTCGATAAAATTGACGGTTGAATTGTTGCATCTACTGACTTGTGTGCAGCTCTTGTATTTATCTTGAAACTGTTGATATGCAGATGCTAAGCAAATTTGTTGAAATTATGAAGTTGGATTCAAATTAAAATATGACACAGACCTCTCTTTCCTTTTAACTGCTTGTTCTTCTCTTTTTGCTTGGAATATCCCCATCTCCTGGTCATGGTGAATGAAGAAGGTGATTACCCTCTCCTTGATCATGCGTGAGAATGTTAATTATGGTGACAAGTTTTGCACTCTGTGCGTGTGTGTAGATCTTGGACTCCTGACTTCACTCAGCTTTAGTTTGGGAAGAAAAAAAAGTTAGTTTTTTTTTTTTTTTTGGAAAGGGAAAAAAAAAAAAAAAGCTAGCCTTTTTAGTATTTAGCTTTTGAGTTTTTTTTGTTAATTTTACATTTTTGCCTTTCAAAGTTTAAAATGTAAGATGATAAATTTGATCATTTCAAAAAAGCAAAAATACTGTTAGAAGCTGAGAAGGTAGTTAACTTTCCAAACAGACCCTTAAATTCATTGAAGTTCCTTGTCTAGTAAGTTGTTCAAAATTCAATTCCAGTGGGTACCTTTTATCTTCAGGTCATATGTTATTTTGATATTTTCTCTACCCTCACTCTAGCAGGAAATGCCTAGAGAGCAGCTCATCAAATGAGACAGCCATTGTGGGTTTCCAATATCAAATCCATTGTACTTGCTCACTGGGCACCGCGATGATCGCGGAATGGATTTCCAACTGCCAACACCACCATGGCTACTGTTGGATTGTCTACTTCTTGCCAACGGTGCTAGCGTTCCCTCTTCTCATTTTTGATCATTTGTCTAATCGCCAACCTCTTCGGCAAGAAGAACTGAGTTCAGGATTCTTTCCCATCGACGATCGATCAAAAGCAAAGCAATTAGGGACTCAACAGCCTGAGCTAGACGATGCGTTGACTGATCACGAACCCATGGTGGGAGTTGAAGAAAACTTTTAAGTGATTAACGGAAGGGGCAAGGTGAGGCGAAGAAGATGTTCAGGCTCTAAGAATATCCAGTTCTTTTCTGGTTTCTCATACAAGAGTAAAACGGAGCGGTGGTTGAGTTTTTGATAATCTTTTTGGGGCTAAGTCTGAGCTGTTTAATCTTGTTGCGTGATTTTGAGTCCTTTTGGTACTCTGAAAATTCGCTAACAAAATAGTGAAAATCTCTAAAAAATATTTTTCATCTCGTTATATAATTTACGAACTTATAATTTTTATAAATTTTATAATTTTTTGTCACTCAAAACACCCCGAATAAATTCCTATGAAGCACACTGTGACTTGTGAGCATGACCATTTGGATCTATTTTTCAAGTGTTCCTTTTCTGAATGTCTTTACGCACTTTGATTCTTTATCTACCTGTCGATCCGAGTTGGGCAATATTCAAGTTTGGTTCATTTATTAATCAAGTTTAAATGTTTCATTTAAGTATAACTAGTTTATTATTGTTGTGTTTGGATTAAGGGATTCATCAAATTAAAAAGTAGTAGTAGGAATTTAAAATTTCTTCTTTATTTGGGTTGTAATAAAAAAAAATGAAAGGAAAAAAAAAAGGTGTGGAATTATAAAATTATAAATAACTAAATATAATAAAATAGTATATTGATAAATATTTTTTATTTTATTATATTTTCAAGTCATTCAAATAAGATTATGTATTTAAAATTTTATATTTAATTCTTTTCTTCTTTACTTTTTATTTTTATGAAAGTTGAAATTCTAAACTTATATTTATTACGACTATTCTTGGATTAAGTAATAAAACAGGACAGTTTTTAAAAATGTCCATCTCACAAATTGGTTAATAATTGTTTTTTGTTTATTTCAACGATTAGGGTGCGTTTGGAGTCCCAAAAAAAATCAAAAAAAACCAATGGATGGGATTGATGTGATGTAAAAATGATAGGTGGCAAAATATGATTGGAGGAATTTGAAAACTTTTGAAATTTTTTGAAGTTTTTTGGTTTTTTTTGGAGCTTCAAACGAGGCCTAATATCTATTTTACAAAATAGATTGTGTATTTTAAATTTCATCATATTTCAAGAATGAATATCATATTCAAATCAAAACTGTTAACTTAAATTATATCTAATCATGATTTTTAGAAAATTGAACTTTTCAAATTAAAACACTATAATATGTATTTTATTTTATAGTGCTTATAAAAAATTAATTGGATGGAGAGAGAGATCAAAACACATGTAATAATTATTAGGATATAAAGTTTTGGAAAAAAAAATAAAATTCATGAAAAAATTAAAATCTTGGATTATTATAATTTTTTGATTTGAATTTTTTGTCCAAAGTTTCAACTATATAAGAAACTTAATGATTAAATTTTTTTACTTAATTATATTTTCTCTCCTTTTATTATGTTTATTCTATATTTATCAAGATTTTTTCCTCCTACTCTTGCGTCTCTTTATCTTTCTAGACAACATTTCAATATTTTGAAAGTTTTTTTTTTTTTTTAATGAAATGCTGGAAGTCTAAACTTATATTTATTTCAAATGTGTCTAAATAAAAAACTTGTCATGAAAAAAAGAAATTACTATGGATTCAAAATTTCTGATTTTATTTAGATTGTAATAGAAAATGCAAAGAAAAACGTATATATTTTAGAAAATTAAAATTAATTAAATTAAAAAACTTATGTATTGATGAATACTTTTTTTAATTTCGTTTTATTTTTTAAAAAATCCAAAGTAAATTTAACCGTTCATTTTCTGGGTCATTTTTTATCCTGGACCCGAAACTAAGCCCAGTTACACCAAGGTTACTAGGTTGGTCCAAGATCCAAGACTAAACCGACTTACATACAGCCCGGTCCCAAATACGACGTCGAAGTGGCATTTGTTTCACATTTTTGTCTTCTTCCAAGTCCATTATCCGTCTCCGCTAAAGCGAAACCCTACAACGGGCCTTCTTGCTCGGACGCCATGCGTGCTCGCATTGCTGTAGCCCCAACACAGACCTGACTCCGACCCGACGACATGGACCGGTCCTCGCGGAGCCTCGCCGTCAACGAACCGAAAATCGCGGAAGAACCACGGTCAGACGGAGGAGGAGGTGTGGCTCCGCAAACGCCGGAAGAGCTGGTGGCTAAAGCCATAGCCCCCGTGAAGAGGGACTTTCTTCGTCCTCCGCCGACCAGAACTTGCAGTAATGAGAAAAGCGACGCCGCTTCTGACTCCAAGTCGGCTCCTTCAACCCTTGCGAAGGAGAAGAAATCTAAAAGACAACTCAAAAGAGAGCGCTCCCAGGTCCCTCCTTCCCTCCCTCCCTCTCTCTCTCTCTCTCTCTCTCATAATCATATTTGATGAATGTATATATTGAAATGAGGTGTAACGTTGTGCAAGGTCGAGTTTATTACCAAAATTGTCTCTGTTTTCATATGAATGCCATTTTAGTAGGCCTATTCAGTGTTCAGGACCTTCATTTTTGTAGCCGTGATAGAATTTTATTAAGTTTCATTTTTTTTTAATTTGGTAACATTCTGGTTCTGAAGGTAAACTGGGATGTCTAATACCCTGTTATATATTTTGGATGCTTTTCTGGTTGTGCTTCTTGTGGGATTATTGTCTAGTTTGAACTCCAGATTGGAAATTGTAATTATGCTACTCAAAGCATACATCTAGTTTTCAGATACCATTTTCCTATTTTTGTGTAATCTTACGAAGTACTCCTAAATCTCGCAGGAGAAGAAGTCTGCACTAAATCTCTGTCCTGAGGTAGCAAGGAGTGGAGATGTTAGTTCTTGTCCTTACAATGATAAGTGCCGCTTCAGCCATGATGTAGCAGCCTTTAAGGCTCAGGTAGATAACGAATGGATCTCTCATCTCTAAATACTAATTTATATAAGCTGAATGATTTTTTGCCTCTATTATGCTGTTGAACTCACATGACGAACTTGGCGTGCTGAAATGCAGAAACCAGCTGATCTCGAGGGAGAGTGTCCTTTCTTGTGTGCTGAACGGCCGTGTCCTTATGGGTTGACATGTAGATTTTCAGGTACACATAGAGATGGTTTTTCCGCTGATGCTTTGAATGGTCTGAAGAAAACCTCTGAAATGAATGGATTGAACAAAGATGTCCAGAAGCTTCTGTGGAAAAACAAAATGAAGTTCCCCAGGGCAACTGATCAGCTAAAACTTATTGACCTTCAGGTATGAGTTGACAGTATTAGACATTTCCCCTCATTTTGTTCTTTTACTTTCCACACTTTTTCCCTTGTTTATGTATTGTGTTGGGGTATGGGGTGTCCTTGCAGGTGCAACATTTAATCTGTGAGCTTTTTTCGTCTCATAGCAATTCAAGAAATTTTGTTCAGTGATATGAGTGCCTATATATATAATTACTGAGATAGTTTTTATACAAGTTCTTTGAGATATAGAAAGCCATGCCTAACAGATGAACTTAATAGATACATTGAAAATGAAGGAATCATTTCAGATCCTGTGGAAGGTGACAATCAATATATAAACAACTAAAAATCTATCATATTTACCTATAAACATGTTGCGAATTACAAAGGGTGTTAAAAGAAGATACTGTTAGTCATTAGGTAACACAATCTAGGATGCTGCCTTTCAGATAGGAGTTTCCCCATTATGTTGTATATGAATTCATGGAAATCCTATCTTCATTCATAATGCAATGTCTAACCAATCGAAAAAAGAAACAAAAATATTTCACGGACTAAATATGTAAGGGAACCATAAGACCAACAATTTATAGTAGTTTCTACGTACTCTTGCCATTTGTAGAATCTCAATCTTTTTATATTTTACGAAAGGCTATTGGAGAACTGTTCAAAATGGTCACAATCCTTCTGTATACTAACCTGCAGAAAATAATGGTAAATGGTTTTATTTTGAATTGGGGGGGGGGGGGGGAATTAATCACTATGAATCTGTTTTGCATTGGTAAACTATTACCTTTGTAGATTTTGTGCTATTTATGTTCTTCTGGTGCTTTAATGGTTAAATTGGATTCTGCTGCCTCTTATTTTGGAAAGGATTCTCAATTTTTCTGTGTCTATAGGTTCCATTTCGGTTCATTAACAATTTTGTGTTGTAATTGCAGGGGCCGACTAATGGGAAAAACAAAATGTTGTCAGACAAGGACAAAGGTGACCAAACTACAAAGGGGTCCCATGCTACTGACGAGAATTCATGTTGTGAAGTGGACGGTGACTCAAGTAATCAAACAGATCTCTGTCCACAATTGCCAAGGGCTGATGATGATGCTGATCACACAACTGTATCTGATGATCTTAGACCAATGAAGAAAGCGAAATCTTCTACAGAAGAAAATTATTGTCCTAATGAATTAGATGATGGTGCATTTAATTTCAGTGCATTTTGTTGATCAAAAAAGTTTCAGTGCCTTATGTTTGTTGCGTTTATCTAATATTATTCATCTAAGTTATACACAACTGTCTTGCATGAAACTGAACAGGTGTCAGTATCCTGGAGAAAGATCTAGATAAAAGCTGTTCGCAACCAGATTCAAGAACTATAGCTGACTGTATTTCCACAGAAACTGATGGAAACTTAAAACTACACCCACGTGAGAAGAAGCTTATTGATTTCAGGGACAAGCTCTATCTTGCACCCCTGACCACAGTTGGAAATCTTCCTTTCCGAAGGGTTTGTAAGCAGTTAGGAGCTGATGTAACGTGTGGTGAGATGGCAATGTGCACAAATCTCTTGCAGGTTCGTAAAATATTTTACCAACCAAGTCTTGCTAGGCCTATATTTGCATTTGATGTCAAACATTTTGATCTTGATGTTTTAATATTATGTTTCCTGGAGTTTAGAATATTTTGCGCCTTGTGAAAGGAACAAATTATTTTTATTTTTGTTCCAACCAATGAGTTGTCATTTCTATATTTTATTCAGCTTGAACTGTATATTTTCCTATGTCCTCAAAGATTGCTTTCTTTGTGTGGTGTCAGATTATTAGCAAATTCTCACAATTGACAAGCTTATTTTTTAGAAGGAAGATTATCAATAATTAGTGTTATCTTTGCAAGAATGATGGGGATTCTGCTGACCATATTTTTGTCCATTGCTCTTGGTCCAAGGAGCTATGGAATTTGACTCTTTAGTGCTTTGGGATGTTTGGGGTTTTCCTAAAGGATGCAAACAGTTGTTTGGAATTTGGTGCAGTGGTAAGTTCTCAAAAAAGTATAAGAAGGCTTGGAGACTCGTGCAATTATGTTTGTTGTGGTTACTATGGAGACAAAGAAATAGGACAACTTTTGAAGGAATTGAATTTCCATTGTTTAGATTGAAAGGCATTCTTATGTCTACTACATATGGAAATTGAGTCTTCGTCTTTTTTATTGTACATATGTGCCATCTGTTGATTCCGTTTTAATGAAGCTTTGTATTTCTCTATTAAAAAATCTCTGTGTATGCATTCTTTTGCCATATAGAATTTTTATGGCTTATTGTGCTTCTTTCTGAACACAGTGGCGCTGTGTGATCCATGTAGCCGACCCCACCTCGTGGGATAAGGCTATTGTTGTTGTTGTTGTATTGTGCTTCTTTCTATATACCATGCGTAGAAACTAGTATACAATCTTGACATTGGAAAATTGGAATGTTGTTTGCCCAATCATGAACAAGTAATTCGTTGTATTTTAATGCTAACAAAATTTGATGATTACTCATTCTTCTTTTACCCCTGTGAAGGTATTTCTACTTTCTTCATTTCTGTTCTCTATGCAGTATTTTATGAGTTCAACCAGTAAAAATTTACAGTTATTTTATACATGAACAGGGTCAAGCTTCAGAATGGGCACTGCTGAGGCGTCATTCATCAGAAGATTTATTTGGTGTTCAGATATGTGGGCCATATCCCGACACAGTTGCACGAACTGTTGAACTTATAGATCAGGAATGTACAGTGGACTTCATTGATATCAATATGGGGTGCCCAATTGATGTTGTTGTTTATAAGGGTGCTGGATCAGCTCTTCTTACAAAACCAATGCGGATGAAAAATATTATACAAGTAGCTTCTGCTACAGTTGACATACCTATCACTGTGAAGGTACGTAATAACATTTTAGTCATATGAATTTCAAGTAAACTTAGTCCATGGCTTTGCAGGGTAAAATCTTTAAAATGAGAAGTGTGTTATCTTTTACTTGATAAGGTTAGCAGGGAGATAATGTGGAGAGTATTAGAAAAGAATGCATGTTAATTATACTAAATGCGTAGGTGAAGATATATACAAATGAGTTGTTGTGACTGACTGGTATGTAAATAGCAAGAAGAGAGACAAATAAATTTTCAATAAAAAACTGTGCTGACGTCAAGGACCAGCATTAACTGCTTAGCTTTTTTATTAGTTAATGAATTTACTAGAAAGATTGAGGATGCCCAATATGTTGTTTGGAAGATCTAGCTTTATGATTTTAGTAATGGAACTATAGGAGTGGGGTTTGAGCTAGAATTGTGGAGAGAAGGTTTAGAATCAAGAAGCTGAAATAAGAGTAAAGCAAATCATTTGGAGGGTAACCTTAACAAAATTAGAAATCATATATATATATTGTGATTTATGGTATGACATGTTGAGTGGTTAAGGCCCCGTTTGACAGAAGTTCTAATTTTGAGTTTCGTTTTCATTTTATTGAAGATTGAATTCAAAAAACTTGTTTGGTAAATTTGTTACTAGTTTTCAGTTTGCAAAACAATGAAAACTATTTTCAAAATTTTTAAAAATTTATGTATTCATAAAAGCGATGTTTTCTCAAGTTTTCACGTTCCTTTACAACCACCACCACCCCCTACGACTCATCACCCTCCGCCACCCTGCCATAGTCAGCCACTGCCGATTGCCACACACATACTACTACCGCTAGTTGTCAGCCACAACCCACCGCTGCTGCCAATCACCATCTTTGCCACACATCTCTAGCGACCGCCGACCCCTTCCCCCGACTACCTTCCCAACACTATAACCATCAACAACAATTGTTATTAGATGCATCCCCCCCCCCCCCCCCAAAAAAAAATGTGTGGAAATTAAGACTAAAAATGAAAAAGTGAATAGAAAAGCTGAAAATTGAACACAAAAACTAAAAACTGGCTGTTTTGTCAAATGGCTTCCAAGAAATTACATAGTCAAAAGATGATTGTAGTTAAAATGAGAATGTTTACAAAATGAATGTTTTGTCAGGAAGTTAAAAAATGGCCCTGGTTAAAGGCAAAATGAGGAAAGCCATTTGGATGATAGGTCATGTGCAATATAAGCCAATTGCCGTATCTTTAAGGAGGATTGATTTGATAAGTTTGGAGAAAAGGAATATAGGAAGGCAAAGGAAGACTATGAGTTGAGGAGGTAAAGAAGAATTTGATTGCCTTAGATGTAATTTAGAACCCTTGCTTTTGATGAAGCCGGTTGGGTGTAATGAATCTATGTAACCATCCCGCGTATTTGAGAGAAAAGCTTGTTTAGTTGAGTCGAGTCCAATTATTGTAGTTGAAAATAATTAAAATATGTTAGAACATTTAAAGGAAATTTAAAGAAGTCCACACTATTCAAAATTTGAATTGAAAGGGTGTGATCCCCTGACATTCAAACTAATAGTTGTATCCCTTCATATTGAATGGATGTGACCCTTCATTTTGTGACCCTTAATGGTCTTATGTGAGGGTCCCGTCTTGCTCCTTCCAAGTATATAATTAATCATCATATTATACCACACAACACTAGAATCTCTCAAAATCAGTAATTGCTATATTACTTTATTTTGGGAATCGATTATGAGGTTCACCCTTGCTACCAATTGAATGTGAGCATGTCGGTTGTATCGTGGAGTAATTAGTTCCAGTAGAAGTGGCTTTAGGACAGTGCCATTGTCCTTGTTACTTCTGTACTGTTTTAAATTAGTGCAATTACTTTGTTAAGTTTTCAAACAATTCTGTAAAGTATCTGAGTTTTTATCCAACACAATATGTTGCATTTTTCAATCCCATCTTATCTTTGATTGTTCTTTTCTCGTTGAAATTGCGTGATATGCAATCTGACGTTTTTTGGTACTAGGTACGAACAGGTTTTATTGAGGAGAGAAACCGCATTGATTCATTAATTGAAGATATCGGTCGATGGGGAGCCAATGCATTAACTATACATGGGCGATCGCGTCGGCAACGCTATAGCAAGCTTGCTGATTGGGAGTACATCTACAAGTGTGCAAGAAAGGCCCCTGATGCTTTGCAGGTCCTGGGGAATGGTGATATTTTTTCATATTTAGACTGGAACAAGCACAAGTCTGATTGCCCTGAGCTTTCTTCTTGCATGATTGCTAGAGGAGCATTAATTAAGGTTCGCATTTGTAGCTTTGGCTTGCCTTGATTTATTTTGTCATGTTTGCAATTTGTATGCAGATATGCATGTGTATATTTTTGAACTCTATTATTTGATGTCTGTGGTATGGAAAACATGAATGCCATATGCTTCTCTTTGCAGCCTTGGATATTTACTGAAATCAAGGAGCAGAGGCATTGGGACATCAGTTCTGGGGAGCGATTAAATTTTTTGAAGGATTATGTTCGCTTTGGGCTTGAACACTGGGGTTCTGATGCTAAAGGTGTGTAATATACATTTGATATGGTCACATCATTAATGTTGTGATCATTTCCATTTGTTATTGTATGTCTTTAATCATGCACTACGAACTTCTCAAAAAATAAAAATAAAAAATGCAAACAACAAGGACTTAAAATAGAACTAGTTAGCAACATTTTGGTGCATCTTAGAAGTGGCCCCATTTGCATATCAATTCAAACTGATTCATAGGACAAGTTAGTTTAAGTACTGGGTGGCATCACTTGCTTCGTAAGTTTAAATTATACCTGGGAAATGTGAGTTCTAGTTCATCCTTCTGTTGTTCTTGGGTCAAAGATTTGTGAAGGGAAAAGAAAGTGATGGAAATTTAATATTGCTCCTCTTGTTTAGTTTTTAGTGGAAAATTGGAGGAAAAAAGCATGGGATTTGAGATACTAAAAATAATTAAATTAGAAAATTAATTTATTAATAATTATCTCTTTTTTTAATATTTTTAATCTACTCAAATAAAATCATGCATTTGGGGTTTTATATTTACTCTCTTTTTCCTTTCATTTTCCCCACTCTCTCTCCCCCCCCCCTCTCTCTCTCTCTCTCTTTCTTTTTTTTTTCCTTTGCGAATCCCCAATCCAAACACGCCCTTAGAGTAGAAAGTTATTTATGGTGTTTTGGAACTTGCTTGGTACTTCACCTAAGAAGCCCGTGGTTGAAATCATCTATGATAACAAACAATAGCAATAAAATTAGTCTACGCTAACAAACAATAGCAATAAAATTAGTATGTTATTGTGATCCATTTGACGGTCAGATGTATGAGAGCTTGTTCATGCACCAACTCCACTAGGCTTGATAACCCATTCAATGACAATAGTGGTAGAAACGAGTATGATGCATTGTGTATGGATATCATGATACCTGTCTTGTGACTGCAGGAGTGGAGACAACTAGGCGCTTCTTGTTGGAATGGCTCAGTTACATGCACAGGTATATCCCGGTTGGTCTTTTGGATGTTATCCCACAACGACTGAACTGGCGTCCACCTTCATACTTTGGTCGTGATGAGCTCGAGACACTAATGGCTTCTGATTCTGCAGCTGACTGGGTATGCAGTTTCGTTATATATATATATATATATATATATATTTGTTTGATTAAAACTTTATTTAGGCTGCCACCATACTGCATTATTATTCAATCATTTGAATCGATGTTTGCTGTATTTCTCGTACAGATTAGGATCTCTGAGATGTTACTTGGCAAGGTCCCTGCTGGCTTTACATTTACACCAAAGCATAAATCAAATGCTTATGACACAGCAGAAAATGGGTGATTTGGAGAGCAGAAGTGGGTTTTATGCAGCCACACCCTTTGAAGATAAGGGGCATACTTGTTCAAACGAAGGGACTTTAAAATTGACATTATTATTCATGTTGAAGATTTGTTCCTGGACTAATTCGAATCCTGGGTATTTTTTTCTTAAGCATAAAGATGCCTTTTTTTTATTTTTTGGAAGCTGTTATGCGTAAAGATGCCACTCGTAGAGAAATTGAGAGTCAAGTGCCAGTTTGCAATGATCACTCAACTGCTGGCACATAGCTTTTGGGTTCACTTTCAAAGCTTGAATCCTTGCATGGCTTTCGGTGCATTTTCTCATGGCAGGTTGATGTCATGTCAAGTTTGACTATTCTTAATCTGGGTCCCCCCCCCCCCAAAAAAAAAAAATTGGCCAGTGCAAATTCTTTTTTTTAGCTGAAGAGAGTGGTTTCTAACTTATTCTTCAAGTACACGCAAAGCACCAAGCGCTATTGAATTTGTTATTATTTACTTTTTTTCGAAGTCGTGGTTCTAAAAACTTCTGTACCACAATTTTACCGAAGTTGTGTGTCTAAAGTGCGACTTCAACGAAAATCGCATGTTGGAAAGTGGAATTTTATGTTTGACGTCATTTCCACCCCCGACTTCAATGTTTACATGGGTTTGATATGTAATTTAAAAACGCTTTCCTTGAAAAAAACCACCCCTCTTCAAGTTGCACACATTCCGTAGTGAGTGGTCCGGCCTGCCCTACCAATACGGCATCCCCACCACTTTCAAACTTTGAATTGGTCGTGTATACTTATGAAAGTGGGGCCAGCGTTCAAGAACCTTTGCTAGTTGATTCTTTGCAAAGTGCAATGGGCCACTTCAATCTTTGTCAAAATCCATCCTTTTGACGGTTCCAATGAAAAAAAAAAAAAAAAAAAAACTAGTCCACAGACAGCCAAGGGATATGCTTCCTTGCTTTGCTTGATGCCCACTAAGGTAGTTATCTTTTACAAATATATTTTTGATCCGGACAATTCCTCTTCTAGTGATCGACGTATGGATCCCTACTCCATTATTTTTTACCTTAGGAAGAACTCGTCTAACCGCACTTTGGGATCCTTCAAAGGGCACACCCCCCCCCCCCCCCCACTTTTTTTAAGATCGAACTTCTCAATTGTCAGTTATACGAACACTTTCAAATTCTTCAGAGGTTGCTCTGCCCTCCACCTCAAAGACAAATTTTAAAATCTTAGCAGTAACCAATTTAACGCTGTGTTTATTGGGGGTATTGTATTAAGAAAGGGGAATTCGATTAGTCATACTTACCACAAAAAAATTCGATTAGTCATACGTGAGCCTTCTTTGTCCAGTATTTTTAATTTTTGTGTTTGCTTGGAAAAAATTATTTCAAATATAAAAGTTAAAGTGAACTATCTATATCTTAAAATAAAAGATATGACGGATTATGTTTGATTGAATGACGGGATATATTATAATATAATATATATTGTTAGATGTAATATGAGATTAATTTTTTATTTGATATTGTTTTTTTGATATTTATGATGCGTTTGGTTTGATTAAAAATCTTGAAAGACTAAAAATTTTTAAAACAATTAAAATTTATTCACTTTTTATCTCATTACACTAATTACAAATTCATAAATTATCTCATTTTATCTCACTTTTTATCACTTCAAACGTACTTTTAATTGTCGAGATAAAAAATACAATTTGACAAGAGATTTGATTTATAATTTTGAACTCTTCCATATTGGTGAACAATCAACTGCAGTATCCCTGCAAGTGATCAAACAGGGCAACATCTTGAATAAGATGGCGCTGATTAAATACAAGGGCAGGTTCACAGGGTGCTATGCGCTGCAGACAGTTGGATTGCATTGGAGACAAGCCGCACGGAGACAAGCCAATGGTCAACAATGCACAGCATCGGCAAGACACTTCTCAAGAAACTCAAACTGAGAAAAAGAAAAATACAAGATAGATGCCTTAAAATGACAAATAAACAACTCATTATCCATGGTCATGAAAATTTAACTCAAATAAGTATCATATTACAAAGCCAAAGGAAAGACATGACCAAAAATGTAAAATAAGCTTTAGCTTCAACACCTATAATTATCTAAAGAAAGAAAACTGTTGAGATCCTTGAAGAGGAAAATGTCACTAACGGCATCACATTAAAGACCACCCCTAAATTCTGCCATGTCCCCAAAAAAAAAAAAAAAAAAAAAGAGGCTCCTAATATAATAAATCAGAAGAGCCAAGATCAATAAGTTTAGGACAAAGTGATCATTATAGTGGAACAGTCTCCTCCTCCATTTCCTTTGTTGGAACTCTCTTCCCCTCCTGAACCCAGCCCCCACCAATTGATACTACACTTCCATTCAACCCATCATCCAAGAAATCACCAACCCTTTTCACCTTCCTCCCCCTTGGCTCAACCGGGTACTTTCCCGAGAAACAAGCATAACAAAAGTTAGTAGAATCAGTCCCCAACAACCTCTTTAAGCTGTCAATTGGCAAGAATGCAAGCGAATCCGACCCAATAAACTCCCGAATCTCCTCCACACTCATCCTATTAGAAATCAACTCCTCCGAGCTGGGAGTGTCCACTCCATAGTAACAAGACCCAACAATGGGCGGGCTAGCAATCCTCATATGAACCTCCTTAGCCCCAGCTTCCTTAATCAACCTCACAATCTTCGAAGAGGTTGTCCCTCTCACAATGGAGTCATCAACAACAACAACCCTCTTCCCTTCCAACACCGCCTTCACCGGAGAGAGCTTGAGCTTCACTCCAAAGTCCCTAATTCTCTGCGACGGCTCGATGAAGGTCCTCCCCACATAGTGTGACCTTATCAAGCCCTGTTGGAAGGGAACCCCTGCTTTGGCAGCATACCCCAAAGCAGCTACGACCCCGGAATCAGGCACAGCAATCACAACATCGCATTCGACCGGGGATTCAGTGGCTAGGATTTCGCCGAACGAGCGGCGAGATTCGTAGACTGATCTCCCGAAAACTATTGAACTGGGCAAGGAGAAGTATATGTGTTCAAAGATACAAGCTTTGCGTTCTGGGTGAGGCATTAAACAGTGGGATTGAAGTCCTTCTTTGTCAACTACTAGTACTTCACCTGGATGGACTTCTCTTTCGTATGTGGCGTCTATTAGGTCCAGAGCACAGGTCTCCGAGGCGAAGACTATTGCTCCATTGCTTCTTCTACCCATCACCAGAGGTCGAAATCCAAATGGGTCCCGAACGGCGACCAATTTGTCTTCTGTCAAGAACACCATTGAATACGCGCCTTCGAGCTTCTCGCAGGCTTCGATGATTCTAAGGAAGAAGGGTCTCGCCTTCGACGTCGCGATGAGGTGGAGGACAACCTCTGTGTCGGAGGTGGTGTTGAAGATTGAGCCGCTGTCTTCCAGATTGGCGCGGAGGGATTGGTAGTTCACCAAATTGCCGTTGTGGGCGACGCCGACGAACCCGAATCGGTAGCCGGCGACGAAGGGCTGGACGTTCTTTAGCATGGAGGAGCCGGCGGTCGAGTACCGGACGTGTCCGATTGTCATGTCGCCTGGGAGCTGGTCGAGTTTCGACTCGTTGAAGACGTCAGAGACGAGGCCGACGCCGGTGACGGAGTGGAGGACGTTGTCGTGGACGGTGACGATTCCGGCGCCTTCCTGGCCGCGGTGCTGGAGCGCGTGGAGAGCGAGGTAGCACAAGCGGGAGGCTTCTGGGTCGCCGTAGATTCCGACGACTCCACACTCTTCACGGGGTTTGTCGTCATCATCGATATTCGCGGAATGGACTTCTGGGTTTGTATTGTATGTGGAGATAACGTCGGAGATGGGGTTTCTGGCGGCGGTTGGGAAGAGTGTCTTGTGGGTGTGAGAGAAGGAGGGCTTTAGGAGGGTTTTAGGGAGGAGAGAGAACGGCTTCGGCGATGGGTTCTTGGAGAGAAGGCACGGCTTGTCAAGAGACGACGAGAGAGGAGAGAGATTGACGACAGCGGCGGTGGCGGCCATGGCGGAGCAAAGAGTGTCTGTATCTCTGGAACGGGACAACAGAAAGACAAGTTGAAGGTGGTGGACTATGGTAGCCAACGGGGTTCTCCTAGGTTTGGTCCTTTTGAGGTTTCAAAGAGCAGGGGCGGTGATTCCCTCACGGACCGTGATTCGGATTTCTCACCCAATGCACACGCGTACTATTAAAATTTTATTTTATTTTATAAATTAATAAATTTATCTTAAATAGTAACTAATGCTAATAACCACAGTCCCTGGCCTTGTATACAACAATGGCACCTAGAAATAGTCATGCATTAATGACTTTTCTTAGGGCATTTAGGTGTCAATTATTATATGTAAATTACCAAAAATGACGTGTTTTATTTTTGAATAATTTTCTTAACTTAATTATAATTATTTACTTGTTAAAATACATGTTCTAATATATTATTGTATATATTTCTTTACCAACATTAGCATATATTATTGTTTATATATTTCATTACTATATTTAAAATATTCTATTTTCTTTATTTAAGTTATTCTGTTTTATATCTACCAATATACTCTATCTTGGTAATATACAACACAAATAAATATATATATTATTTTCTTTTTCATTCCTTTCTAACAACATATAAAAATGAATTTAGAACTCTGTTCTTCTTTGCCATGTTGTATCCTTAATTGATTTAAATTTTATCATTTGCTTAACTTAATTTTAATTATTTATGCACTAAAACTCTATTTTTCTTTATCATATGGCAGATAGTAATTTTGTGTGTGTTAATATTTTAATTTTTTTTGGTAATTATGTTAATATTTTACTTTGCTAAAGTTCAATATTTTAGGAATATAATAGCTATTTGGTGTAATTGATGTAAATACCCATTGATTAAAAAAAAAAATCCAACTTTTATGTTTGGAAATGTCGATTCTTACAACTATCACATTAGTGTATTATCAATTAGTTTTTTTTTTTTTAGGGAATTATATAAAATGCATTGTAAATAAATTTTAAATTAAATGAGTAATTTTTATTATTTGAATTACTAATATTCCCAAGTGTTAAAGAAAAAATGAAAAAATTTTAATATTTTGGCATCAAGAATCTTTTCATTTTTTAATTTAATTTATTTATTTGTTAAAAAATATAACACATTAGTAATAACCCGTATCTACGGTACTCTCAACAAAATTAGTATTAAATTTTTTATATAATTTAACATTTGAATAAAAAGTTCAAATAAAAAAACTATGATACTCCATATGTTTTAATTTTTTTTCCAAAACTTTAAAGCCTAAAAATTATTACACATATTTTGGTTTTTGTCCCCTTGCAATTATTTTTTGATAAGTATCATAAAAGAAAATATAAATTATGGTACTTTAATTTGAAAGATTCAATTTCTTAGAAACTATAATTGGGTGGAATTTAAATTGATAATTTTGATTTGCATATGCTCTTCATCTTAAAATATGGTAAACTTAAAATGTTCTAAATTGTTTTGTGAGATAAATCGTAGTGGGATTCACTAAAATAGGGACTGAATGGTAAGTTATAAATATAAAAATAATCTCAATCGTTGAATGAAATAAAAAATAAATTTTAAACGTTAAATCTTAGTTTGTGAGAAGGATATTTTTAAAAATTATTATATTTTACTATATAGATATTTAATTTAAAACATTTAATTAAAATGATATTTTGACTTAGTTTGGGAGAAGAAAAAAGTTAACTTTTTTATTAATTTGACATTTTACTCTTACAGGTTTAAAAGAAAATTAAAATGTAAGAAGGTATATTTAGTCATCCTAAAAAAAGTCAAAAAACCAAAAATTCAGTGAGCCAAAAAATATGGGTTCCCAAACGGAACCTTCTAATTAAAAAATGAGAAATTGAGGAATATAGGGGAAAGCGGTCACTGGTGGGAACCAGTGTCAACTTTCGGCAGCATTGGTCAACGGGAGAATACCGTGCCGTTGCAACTTGCTCCCGCTCGTGCAAAACGACTGTCAGAATTTTCCTTTTCGGTACGAACACGTGTCGACAGTTCGGTCCCCCTCAGTTCAATTTTGGTGTCCATTGAACCGACTTGAATTAATTTTACTTTTCGTAAAATGGAGTTTCTAGTCAATCGGGAAAATAAAAATAAAAGTTTGATTAATTCGTTTGATTTTTGAAACATCTCAATTTGAAAATTTGTTAGCTTTTAGTTTTAAGATACAAGTGTGTCACATCTTACATTTTCATTATTTTTAATTGTATTACTCATTAAATTTTTATTTTATAATTAAAAATTTAATGGTGTTAATTTAGTTTAATCTAAATTAATTAGTAAATAGATTAAGTTACTTACTAAGTTAATTGTTGAAAAAAAAAGAAATAATTTGGCGATTAGTGTGGGTGTGATGGAATATATATATACTTATATATGTATATGTGAGTGTGTGCGTGTGTGATGGGTTATATATATATATATATAGAAGTCTATGTGTGTGTGTGAACACGTACAGGTTATGGAGCAAAAAAAAAAAAAAAAAGAATGAAAATGAGAAGTCAAATGAATTTAATGAGAGTGGTTAGGGTGGCAGAAGACTTAAGTCTTTTTACCCTCCCCCTAAGCATATACATTTGAGTGTGTAGTGGAAGTCGGTGAGAAGAGAAGAAAAACACAATGAAGAAGAACGAAAGAAAAAGAAAAAAATAGGAGAAGGGAAGAACAGAGAGTGAGGGGAAGGGAAGAGCAGTGAGGGAGAAAGAATTGTGGGAAAGAGGTAAGTTATTGTATTTTATTAGTTTAAAAATTCATTACAGGAAAGTTTAAATAAATTAAGTATGTTGAAAATAGAGTGGTTAGATTCTATTTCTTAAATTTATATTATTACTTGATTTAGGTTATATTTCAATTGTTTGATATCTGATTTACATAATTTATTTGGGTTAAACTTAGGATCCGAAAAGAATCAGCAGTAACCATCCCAACAGTTTGATTTTCTCAAAATATTTGCTATCCAAATGGGTGTATTAAACTTAAAGGTAAAAGGTATTAAATATACCATACCAAGTTCTATCTTTTTATTTGTTGGTATTATTATTTAATCATTTCGATGTGAATTGTTGAATATTTATGTATTATTGTATTATTGGATTAGATATGAGGTGCAACTATTTTGTGGAATGATACGTTTGGAAAGTAATATTTTACTGGGAAGAAAAACATTATTGCATATTAGCATGTATTGTGTGCATTACACTAGCATTATGGTCAGATGGGACCAAGCCAAATGGGGCCAGAAAAACAAAGTAAATACATAAATGAGCCCTGATGGGGCTAGGTCAGATGGGACTAATAATGAGACCAGATGGGGCTAATGGGACATACTAAATTAAAGTCATTGTCCATAGTTGAGCACTCAACTCATAGGCTAGATGGAGCGGGATGTTTGTTGCATTATTATTTGCATCGTTTATCATGCAAATATATTATATGATGGTTAGTTGGGACCTAATGATGATGATGACAATTGATTAATGACAAGTGACGAGAAATTGTGGGTTGGGATGTTTTTATTACTGTTAAGTTATGATACATTTAAATTAATAAATATTTGATTATGGAATAATTGTCGGGATAATTACTATGGATTATTCTTGATGCGTGTTTACTATCTTTTATTTTAAGGTTAATACCTCCACTGAGTGTGTGACACTCACACCTAAATTAAAACATTTTAGGATGAGTCTAGAAGTGGCTGCAAATGCTCGAAGGAAACTTTGAGTGGTTCTGTTTTTCCTATTCTGCCTATGAGTTAGTGTTTAGAATTTGTGTAAATAAATTTAGAATTTCAATAGTACCAGGCTGAAGCGAGGTTTAATAAGTGAAACCAGAAGTTTGTATTTATTTAAGCATTTGTGAAATTTTAGTTAGCATGTCGAAGAATGAATATAAATCTGATAGGTTGTATTGTGTTTAAATATGTGATTCTTGGTATAAATGGTATTTTTTAATACAGCATGGACGAAAGAAATAGAAGTGTCCCCTCTATTAAGGGAACTAAATATATATACTAAAATGGGGGTGTGACAAAGTGGGTCTATTTATACTTCATAAATGAATTCTTCACTTTATTTTATATTTATTAAATAAAATTACATAATTATTCTCGTTTTTGCAGAAGCGTATCTATGTCATTAAAATTATATAGTTTAATTTATTAGAAGAATAATGATAATTGTATAATTTTGTTTAATGAGAAATAAAATGAAGTACAAGAATTAATTTATAGAATGCAAATAGACTAACCTAAATATAAATATTATTAAAATTTTGCATTTACTAGATGTGAATCAATATTCAAACAACAATATCATCAAAGTACAGAAAGACGAAAGACGAAAGATATTGAAATACAACATTTTTACAAGTAGAATATTTCATAAATAAGGAAAAAAATTTTAGATCACAAAAATTAAATGTTTTACTATAAAGGAGGAATACAGTAATATATATAGTGTAATTTTTTTAACCATTATCGTACTAATCACAATAAGCAACTTTTCTAATAGATGAATAAAAATTTTTATTTGCCTTTAATGAAGAACTCTTTTGAACAACCTACATATAAGAATTAATAGTGAGAACTACTATGGCTAATTTAAAGGAAGTCGACTTGATCATCGAACTGACTTTTTCTCAACCATAAACTATTTGATCATTAAATTCAAGATATAATTATTTTTTTATTCTTGTACTTAAAGTAAAAATTACTTATACTCTCTAAATTTTAAAAAATTTACCTTTATATCATTTATACTTTGAATTAAAGTGAAAACGTTAAAAAGTTTGTCAAATATAACAGTTTTGTCTTTAAATAAGTTTAAAAAATGTATTTATACTTTCTATACTTTATATTAATTGCACTTATACCCCTAATTATATTTATTTTTAATAGGTATTTTTGTCTTTTCACTTAAAAATTTAATAATGTTTACAAATTCACTTTAATCCCAAGTACGAGAGGGACAAAGATATATTTTTAAAATTTAAGGGGTGTAAGTGATTTTCACCATGAATAAATAAAGTAAAAAGGCAATTACCCCTAATTTCAATTTTGGAGCATATTAAAAGTAAAATGAAAATAATTTTAGTTTTTGTAAAATAATTCATATGTTTTAATAGATTTTTTTTATTAATATATAATTCTATATAACACAATCAAATTGATTAATTTGGGTTTAATTTTTAATCTCTAAAGTGAACTAATTGAGTTAAGTAAATAGATCAAATTGTTTAAACCAAATCTTTAGGCTTTGATCCCATCTTTTTTCTAACGTTGCAGATGATCTAAAATAGACGAGCAAGATTGGAAGTCCCTCATCACTCTCATAGACTCGAGCCTACACGATCATAGCCTACAAGTCACTGTGCGAGTCCTAGGGCTGAACTGAAATAGATCTCAAGGAGAAGTTTGCAGGGAACCGCTCTCTCATCTTCACAGAGAAAATCGCAGACTCCCACGCAGACAAGAGCCTAATCGAAGAAGAAGAAGAAGAGACTCCAAATGGCGCCGCCTCCCGGTCCTTATTCCGGCACCAGTACCCTTGCTTTGGTAACCCCCCCTCTCTCTATCTCTTTCTCTCTCCATGTATACGAATATATATATGCGCGCGCGCGCGCGTGTGAACTTATAGAGATTCGTGCAATTGTTGACGCATTTTTCTTCAATTTGGATTGGATATAGGTGGCTCGTGTTTCCGCCTTCTCCATTGGACTCGTTTACGGAAACATAAAGCTCAAGTATCTTAGGGTAAAGTTTTGTTATTTGTTAAGATTTTTGAGATTTTACACCTTTCTATGTACATATACTTTTTTTTTTTCCTTTCGTCTATAGCTTTCATTTCTTAATGAACATATCTGCGTTTCATATTATCATTGGAAATTTATGGTGTATGGTTTAGTATTAATTGTTGGTACTTGAACAACTATTAAGTAAAATTCATGTTTGCTACGTGGTGAATTTGATCTAGTTGATTTGTTGAATTCAATATACACAAAATGGCAATAAATCCTGATTAAAAGTTGTGGTAGAATCAAATGAAGGTGAATCAGGTGACAAAATGCAATCAAAAGCTTCTCGAAGGTAACAAGGATAGAGATTGATAGATGATTGGAAAAAAAAAAGAAAAAGATAGGCTGAAAAGAACTAAAAAGCTTTTACTTTGTCAATTTCACCATATTTTGCAATGTAGCCTATAAATGAAGTTGTACCTGTCCAAGTTCTAGGGCAAATCATTCTAAGGATGGAAAATCATCCATGTAGGTGTGGAGATTAACACATATCGTAGAAAGTGATTAGTGATAGTCTGAGCTGCAAAACATGGTGGGTGATCAGGTGCTAGCTTTATGTGTGCAGTCAAAAGGATATATGTAATGTGTCGCTATGCAACTAACTAATCCAGTACTTCGAAGTGAAGGGTATGGTGTCTCCAGCTTGATGTGAATTCATCATCAACCAGTGGCTCAAAGGAGCTGTGATCTTTTTTTTCCTTTCTTACCTGGTGAATTTGATCTGCTGATGTCTTGAATTCAATATTTGCAGTTTTGATTACACAGGTATTATAGATACTTACACTAGTCATTTTCCCCACGATTCTAGAGAAATTTAATGGCTTTTAACTTGAGTAAATTGCAGTGTTGCGTATATGCACCAAACTTTACCATCTAGAAAACGTTTCTCTTGTTTGATCCAAACTTACTCTTTCTGTATAATGTATATATATGTAAACTGTACTTGAGTAAATTGCAGTGTTTATGCACCAAACTTTATCATCTAGAAAACGTTTGTCTTGTTTGATCCAAATTTCCTATTTCTGTATAATGTATATATGTAAACTGTTCTTCTAAAATCAAACAAGCACCCATCAATGTTATTGATACATGCTTGCGTTTAGTATATGATGATGCCTGTTGGAAAGATTGGAGTACATAAACATAATTGGTTTATTAGTTTCTCAAATGTTTTCAGGTGATAAAGTACTTATCTACTGTGTATCTAGATTTTGTTAGGGCATAAAGTCAGTGGGATAATGGCTGAGCATTAGGAAGGAAGAAATCATGGGAAAGGTAGTGAACTGATGAAAGCCTTGAGTGTGGCATGCCTTTAGCTCTGGGGTCTTAGAACTTGCTTTCTAATTTCTTTGACCATTTCTGTGTAGCCGAAAGGCCCGTGTACTTCTTTGCTTGTCACTTGCCTTATCTCTTGCAGGAGATTCCCTTTAGGCAATACAACTGTCCCAATGTGCAAAGCATCCATGCAACTAGCTCTTTTTTAGCTATATTCTTGCAATGGGTAAAGCATTAAGGCACCCTGAAATAGGTAAAACTTAATATGTGAAGCAGCCAAGCGATAGCTTTTATCAAAATTGCAACACAGTCACCATAAAGGAAATGGCACCCTTGATGGAAGTGTCTATTGAAAATTAGAAATATGATTTTTAACTACTGCGAACATGGCCAGATTGTTAGAACAAAGCCATAATTGAACGCTCGGAAGACAGATTATAGATGGACATTAGGCTTTGTTTGGCCTATCTTGTCATGATTTTGGTTGTGCTTTATGGCAAGTGACTTATTGGAACTGTATAATGTTTCATTTAGAGACTTTTTCCAATCGCAAGCTATGATGGTTCTGTTTTGCTGAATCAAGCACAGTGGGCATGGGATGCCAAGATTCAGCAATGCTCTGGTGAAGTTTTTGTGATCTTTTTCCATGCCCATGCTACTTGCTTGAATGTGAAATGCATTCACCTTGGCTGTTCAACATCAATTTAGGAGGCGTTTGGAGCGCCGAAAAATAACAAAAAATGTGGTTTGGTTAACTTTTTGGCGTTTGGCACTTAACCACAAAATCACATTTTTCAGAGATGAATAGTGTAATTTCTTGACTTTTGCATTAGAATGTTGGAGAGAAAAACCGTTTGAATGAATTTTTAGGTCCGTTCTTACGGATTTATGTCAGAGCTTTTTTGAAAGTTGTTGAACTTTTTGACTTTTGTGTCAAAATGTTAGAGAGAGAAATTGTTCAGATGGATTTTTGGGTCCGTTTCAATGGATTTATATCAGATTTTTTGAAAGTTGTTGAAAAGTTCTTGGGATTTGTAGAAAAATTATTGGATTTGTAGAATTGTTGTAGGAGTTTGTAAAAAATTTATTAGGGTTTGTACAAATTTGTTAGAATATATAGATATATATAAATTTATAGAAATTTCACGAAGTATGAGGTGAGAAAAATGTGTCGGGGAGTTTTAGAGATTTTTAGAGTTTTTTTTTTTTTTTTTTTTTTAGATTTTCTAACATTTTTAGAGTTTTTAGTGTGCCAAACAGACCTGAATGCTAGATGAAATTCAGTAATTAGCAGGTTTTGTCGTAACATCTTGTTAGATGGGTTAACATACTTGAGTAGGGAATACATTCCCAAATAAAGTGTTTAGATCTTCATAGTCCTTTTGGTAGAAGTATATAATGCTTGTCCTTTGTCTTGTTTGAGCTAGTGGATAGGCTAGGAAGTATGGATTCAACATCAAGGGTGCGGTTTGTGATTCTGACTCACAACGGGTTAACATACTCGAGAAGGGAATCCTTCCCCCAAATAAAGTGTTTAGATCGTCATAATCTTTTGGTCGAACGAACTATATAATGCTTGTTCTTTGTCTTGTTTGACTTGGTGGATAAGCTAGGAAATACCGGATTCACTATCAAAGGTTCAGATTCACAAGATACTTGAACGCACCCTAGACACGTGCAAAGACTTGCTTATTTGATTTTTTTATATTTAAACACAACTTGGACAGACCATAGACTCGTTTCGGACATTCTACAGACTTGTTTTGGATATATGTTGGGCTCACCTTAAAAAAATTATTATCAAATTTTTATAATTTTTTGGTTACAATTGTAAGTTATGGAATATAGTTTATTGTAATTTTTTTTTATGGAATGTAATTGTTATTTTTTTTTCTGTTGACTTTTATGATATGAATTACATAGTTCTAATATCAGTTAATGTTATATTGCATTTTTTCTAATGTGTTTGAATAAAATATTAACATGTAAGAAATATAAAAATATATATTTTTGTTGAGTTCCCATCTTGTCGTGTCTTGTATTTCTTTGAAAATTGCTGAGCTGACGCTTTTGTGTCGTGTCAGTGTCTCGATTTGGTGTCAGTTCTTCTTAGTGGATAGCTATTATTCACATCAGAGAAAACCATTTTTCATGTTTAATATTTATGAAAGCTCATACAACTGTTAGTGGTGCTTCGAACTGTGCTCTTAAATCACCATCTACATTATTTAGTGGATGATAACATTGTGCTTTGTCACAGAACTCATCCTTTCCGAACTCCTCAAAATAAACTAACTTTTATGATTTGCCTATATATATATTAATTATATATAAATATACCTATAGGTATTTTGGCCAACACAATATAGTTAAATTCGCGAGGCTTCATTTTCTCTTTTTTTTTTTACAAAAAGTTGGGTTTTGTTTGAATTATAAATGCCTGCCGGTAGCAATGTATTGTGTGCCCACCCTTTGGACATCATTTCCAAAATAATTAAAGCTGGTTTGTTTTCTATTTTCTCAGGCAAAAGCTAAATCTCAAAAGAAGGCTGAAGCTAAGGCACATCACTGAAGGGGAAGGTTCTGTTTTTTTGGGTTTCTAATGAAAAAATAATGCTTGATGATAGAATAGAATTTGACCAATACTTCATATGGGCCTAAAGAAGGCTTGTGGATCTATTCAAAGCCCTGCAATTTTTTTTCCCGAGACATGCTCTCTTATTTCTGACAGCCCCTTGGGAATTGCTAGCATTCTTTAACATTACTTGCATGGTAACTGCCTGATGATGGTGGAAGTAGAATAATGCTGCCTGCCACTTTTTATTGAATGGTATGGCTAAAGGGTTAGTTTGGGTTAAAAAACCAAAGCTGTCTTAAAAATGGCTAAAATAAGTTCTTTTGGGTTTTAGCATTTTAATATTTTTTTATTCTTTTTTTTTAAATTAAGCTTTAATATATTTTATGCTTATAATTATTTATTAATTAAAATTAATTACTACTAATATTAAATTAATAGTTAGTTATTAAAAAAAAAAAAAAACTTTTTAGAGATGTTTTTCATTCAATAGAAAAACATCTATTTAGGCTATTATCGTTATAAAAATTAGTAGTTAGTTGTGTTGAAGTGACTTTATGATCTGTTTATATATGTTTTGAGGCTGGTATTTACGAGGACTCTTGCAATTTATTTTATTTTTTATTTTTTTCTTAAATTAAAAGGGAAAACTAAAGTCAATCCAAAAATCCGGCAGCCTGCCTTCCATTTAAAGACCGTAAATGACCCAGTTATTTGTGTTTTGTACGAGTTCGAATCCATTATAGTTTTGTTTGAATTTGATTCAACATATGAACAAATTGAATCAAAAATATAATTTTAAGATACTGATATTATTTGACGCAATAAGTGTCTCAGATGTTATACAAGGGTGAGTTTAGTTTGCAAACAAATTCAAAAAATCTCTATAAATTTCTGTTAATTTTATATTACAAATTCTCAATTTATCTCACTTTATCTTACTCCAAACTCACTCAAAGTTGTTATAAACTAGCTTGACACCAGCAAGTGACTAGCGTGCAATGCACTGGGTCGGTATGATCACAGTTTCTTTTTTTAAAAAAATTAGTTGAAGAAAAAAATTATAACGAATATAAAAATGCAAATAAATAAATAAAATATTAATATTATTATAATGATCCTTATAAGTCAATATTTTCTTACATATAAAAATTCTTTATCACTACTATTATTAGTCATTTTTAATTGTTTATCTTAAAAGAACCTTATTTATAATCTCAGATTTGGCCTTAAGTTGTCCTATCTATGTCCAAGTCTAGCAGTAGTTTTAAAATAAATTAAGGTTAGCCTAATCTTCTACTGTTATGATCCTTAAATTTGAAAGTAAATATTAAAAACTTTAAAAGTATATATGTAAAAGAAATAAAATTATAGGGATTAGTTTACAAAAATCTACTAAAAATATGTGGTTAAAAAGAACTTTCTACTATTTTTAAACTTTAAAAAATTACGAGAGGAGGTATGGGCACAATTTCACAAACCTAGAGGGGTGTATCTACAATTTACTCATACTTATGAGAGAAAAAAATACGATGAAAAATATAAAAATCAAATAAAATAAAAAGAGTGCACAGAAAGAGGAAGGAGCAGGAAAATTAATATAAATGAGAAAACAAAAATAAAAATTAAAAACCTGTAAAAATGGCCGTGTAATTCATCAAAGGAGCCCTTCAATTTATTTATATATACTCTAGGTGTGCACACATAATACGTGTGATTATCACTTCATTTGTGTAAGTTAATTATGCGTATAAAAATAAAATAATGTGAAATGTAGAAATTCATTTATGTAAGTTAGTTATGCGTACAAAAATAAAATAATGTCATATGTAGAAATTTAAAATTTATAAGGAAACAAAAATAAAAATTAAAAACCTGTAAAATTGGCCGCGTAATTCATCAAAGGAGCCCTTCTATTTTAATTATATATACCATAGGTGTGTGCACATAGTGTGTGTGATTATCGCTTCATTTGTGTAAGTTAATTATGGGTATAAAAATAAAATAATGTGATAGATAGAAATTTAAAATTTAGAAAATAATTTATTTAGGAGTAATTTTTAGAAGTTGTTTAAAGCCTATAATGGTATAGATAAGGTAAATTTTTTTTTTCAAAGTAAAAAAGAAAGAAAAAAAAAAGTTAACCTGTCAAATAAAGTAATAAACTAAATTAACAAAATATTCTATTTTCAAATTCAAAAAATGACTAAGGGTTAAAAATTTATAATATGATAAGAATGAATGTTATACAAGGCAGACAAATACTATATAGTTTGAAAAGTTGACGTTACTATTATCCCTCGTGTTGCGTGCTCTTATATCGTAATTGTTACAGTTACATCCGTAGTTATTATTTATTTATTTATTTATTTTTTTCTCTAAAACTATGCTTAATTAGGAGTTATTGTAAAGTTAAGTGACTTAATTAAGGTTTAGTTTGGGAAAAAAAAAACGTTAGTGTTTTATTAGTAGTTAACTTTTGAGTGTTTTTTATTGGTTAATTTGACATTTTTATCTTTTATGATTTAGGGTGCGTTTGGGGTTTTAAAATTTTTTAAAAATTTTTAAAAATTATTTAATTTCATTTCACTGTACGAATTACAAATTCATAAATTATTTTAAAATTATCTCCTTTTTTATCACTCCAAACACCCTCTTAAAAGAAATTTAAAATACAAGTGGATAAACTTAATCATTTGAAAAAAAAAAAAAAAAACCATAAATTGAGTAATCAAAAATTCAACTTCTAACTACTTTTCCCAAACGGAAGCCTAAGAGTCATAATTTGGGGACGGACTTAAGTCTTCTAAGATCCACCAAATGTGGGATTTAAGTTCCCCCTTTAATTATATACAGCATGAACGAGAAAAATGATGGACCTAGTCCTCCCAAAATGAGTCTGGTCTCTTCCAAGAGCACCCCTAGATCTAAATTAACCCCTCTACTTAATTAATTGGCTATTGTAAGCGGCAGGACCCATCATATATTCCCTAAATCTTGGGATGTTACCTATTTTAATGACGATTACTGTGTAGAGAAAAGATAGCGGGAGACAGGAGATCATGCCAGGCCTTTTGCCCTTGCATCCACAATATTAATTCCTAGCTATCATCTTTGTGGAAAACATATCAATCTTTCCATGACATGTTGAGCGTGATTCATCTGTCGGCCTAGATGGTTCATCTGTGGTTTTACAAATATTATTGTATAATTCAATTATGAAGACACTTAAGTAATATATACATATATAGATGTATACGTAAAATTGCAAATGTGTGAGAAAAGAATGAGAATATATTTAGCAGGTTTAAAATATCATAAATATAAGATATTATAGTATTACTGTTAAAAGAATGGTTTAGTACGTGAGATTTTAATTTATCTATACAAGAGATTTGGAATCAAAAGTACTAAATAAGAACGATAATTGTATTGTATTGTGTTCGAATTCATATTTTGTGTCAATTTGAGCTCACGATAAAATATATTTAAAATTAAATGAATATATTAAATAATAAATTTAGTTACTTTAAAATCATATTAAATCGTGTTGATTTCAAATTAACGCGCTCTAATCATTTTAGATTGGTAATTTTTTTGACAATTTTATATTTGTGTCATATTTAATATAACCTTCCCTGCCACTAACTAATTAAATAATTAGGTCTCCACAAGAAGACACTTCTGTGTATTATAGGCTAGTTGAATGGTTAGAGAGCATGAGATGCTTTAGGGAGCCTCTTGAGTGGTCCTCAACTAGAGTTGTATGAATTTTATGATATATTAATATACATATATAGAATATTATATATCGAGTGTGTTTGAAGTGACAAAAAAAAAAAAAAAATGAGATAAAATAAGATAAAGTGAAATAACTTGATGTGCATCATGGAAGTCATAATCCGACTCATGAAGATGAATTTGGCATGCAAATGGTTTTGGATGGACCAATGACAAGGGATAGGGCCAAACAACTCCAAAGGGCCTTACTAAGTAGAATTGGAGCAATTGAAGCCTCTTTGAACTTTGAAACTTGCAATCTGAAGGGTAATGGGCTGAAGGTGTTTAATTGCCTTCAATTGGAGCTTGGGGCATAATTTGGGCCTTCTTGGTGGATTTGGGCTTTAAAAAAGCAGAATTCAGCTTATGTTGATGCAATTTCAAGCCTTGAAGCTCAAGGGAGCTGTTAAGACTTAAAATAAGTCCTTTTTAGTCTTTTACTTTTCCTACATGTAATAAATTTTGCATTAATTGCTGTTTTGAGTCTTTTCACCAGAAGTTATTGCTATCTCGTATTTATGGCTGTTTTAATATGTCTAGGTACATGTGAGAGAGTTATTAGAATGAAGTAGAGTTATTAGTGTCTTTTGGCTTTTCCTATTCTTGGAGGGATGTTCCAAGCTATGAATAGTTGTAATTTTGTACTGGAAATCAGATTATGAACTTTTGGATTAACATTAGGGTGCTTTGCATTCCATGATCTTGTTCTTATCTAAACAAATTCGTTTTTGTTTGGCGGTGAACTGATTTTTGGTTCTTATCACTCTTCTCCCTCATTTTCTAAGAGTGTGGCGAACCAACCTAGCACTCTTGTTTGTGACGAGCAATCTTATCAAACAAGCGGCTGTTAGTTCTTTTTTTTGTGATTTATTTCCCTACCACCCAAGCACATCGTCTTGGTATCAGAGCATGATTTTTCAGCTATGGCGGAAGAAGGAATACCAAGGGGCTTTTCATTAGAACAAGCTCAAATTATGGGTTTGCAGCGAGCTCAAGAGGAGATGCGGGGAGAAGTAACCGGCATTCGAGACCAACTAGCCACTCTTATTCAAATGATGCAAGGCAATAACTTACAACCCCAACAAGGACAGATCTGTGGAGCACATTGGCAAGAAATTGAAGAGATTGAAGAAGATAGAATGGAATGTGAAGAGGCCGAAGAAAGGGGCAAACCTAGAAGGCAACATAATGACCTTACTAGTGGTATCAAGTTGAACATACCACCATTTAGAGGTACTAGTTCGCCCGAGGAGTATTTGGAGTGGGTTCAAAAGGTTGAAAAGGTATTTGATTGGCATGAGTACCCTGAAGCAAAGAAGTGCAAGCTAGCGGCACTTGAATTCACTGATTATGCCCTTTTATGGTGGGAAAACCTAAAAACTCAACGTAGAAGGGATGGTGAGGAGGAAGTTACCACTTGGCGTGCTATGAAAAGACTAATGAAAAGGAGGTTTGTTCCGGATTACTACAAGCAAGAACTCTACATCAAGCTTTAAAACCTACGACAAGGTTCATTAAGCGTAGAAGAATATGTGAAGGAGTTTGAACTTTTAATGATACGTTGTGAATTGAATGAGCCACAAGAACAGACCATAGCTAGATTCCTTTAGGATGTGATTAAGCTTGCCATCAAGGTAGAACGACAACAAAAAAAGATAAGGCATCCGTGTGGGGGCAGCTACACCAAGTACCACAAAGGTTGTTTCTACGCCCTCACGAACTTGGAATGCACCTAAACAAGAAGGGAAAGTGGAGACTAGCCAAGGGATCACTACTTCAAATTCTTGGAAGGGCAAAGGGAAGGCTTCCGAACCTCAACTCCCTAAGAGGTCTCGGGATATCAAATGTTTCAAGTGTTTGGGGCACAGCCATATTGCCTCCGAATGTCCAAATAAAAGGGTGATGATTCTACATGGGAAGCATGTGGAGGTTGTTAGTGAGGATGAGGAGGAGAAAGAGGAGAAAGATGACCTAGAAGGGGCTAAACAAGAAGAAGATTTTGAACCCATGGAAGGAGACTTGTTGGTTGTCCAAAGGGTCTTGAATGCACAAGTTGAAATTGGGGATGAGCAGCGTGAGAACATCTTCCATACGAGGTGTCAAATCCGGGATAAGGTGTGTGGTATGATCATAGACAATGGGAGTTGTACCAATGTGGCATCCATGACCTTGGTAGAGAAGTTGGGATTGTCTACTTTTCCACACCCTAAACCCTACAAATTGCGTTGGCTTAATGAGAATGGGGAAATTCAGGTTACAAAACAAGTTTTAGTGCCTTTCTCTATTAAGACCTATCGTGATGAAGTCTTATGTGATGTGGTTCCAATGTCGGCTAGTCATGTGCTTTTGGGGCGTCCTTGGCAATTTGATAATAATGTGACTTATGATGGGCGACGAAACACTTACTCCTTCATGATCAAGGGGAAGAAGGTGAACTTGTTATCATTTAGCTCTTATCAAATTAGGGAAGATCAGTTGCGGGGTCAAAGAAGGGTGGTGGAACAAGGAAAGGGGTTGATGTTAGCTAAAAGATGAGGCATTGAGCAAGCACTAGCTTCGTTGGGATTTGTTGTCATGGCATGGGGGAAACCTTTGCTGCAAGTGGGGGATTTGAAGTTGCCCAAACAGATTGTGGAGTTGCTTGAAAAGTTTAAGGATGTGTTTCTGGATGAACTTCCAAATGGGTTACCACATATTCGAGGGATAGAGCATCAAATTGACTTGGTGCCCGGAGCTTCTCTTCCTAATAGACCAGCGTATAGATGCAATTCGGATGAGGCAAAGGAGATTCAAAGGCAGATTGGTGAGCTATTAGAGAAGGGCTATGTGCGTGAGTCATTAAGTCCTTGTTCTGTGCCTACACTGCTTGTTCCAAAGAAGGATGGTAGCATGTGAATGAGCGTGGACAGCCGAGCTATCAACAAGATAACAGTTAAGTATCGCTTCCCTATTCTGAGACTTGATGATATGCTTGATGAGTTGCATGGTGCTGTTTTATTTTCTAAAGTGGATTTGATGAGTGGATATCACCAAATTAGAATGAGGGAAGGTGATGAGTGGAAAACAGCCTTTAAAACTAAGCATGGCTTATATGAATGGATGGTGATGCCATTTGGGCTCTCTAATGCACCTAGCACATTTATGAGACTTATGAATCATGTTTTGAGGAAGTTTATTGGGCTATTTGTTGTAGTGTATTTTGATGATATCCTGATTTATAGCAAGACTTTTGATGATCATGTGAGACACCTTAGGGCTGTATTTGAGACCTTGCGTGATGCTAAGTTGTTTGGGAAACTCAAGAAGTGTTATTTTTGTCAAGATAGTGTTATCTTTCTTGGGTTTGTTGTCTTTAATGGTGGAATTAAGGTTGATGAGGAGAAGGTTAAAGCAATCCGTGAATGGCCTATTCCTTGTAGTGTTGCGGATGTGAGGAGCTTCCATGGGTTGGCTTCATTCTATAGACGATTTGTCAAGGATTTTAGTTCCATTGTTGCACCTATGACAGAGTGTTTGAAGAAAGGAAGTGAGTTCAAGTGGGGGAGGAAGGCACAAGAGGCATTTGAGTTGATTAAGGAGAAATTATGTTCTGCTCCCGTTTTAGCACTTCCTGATTTTGCTAAAACATTTGAGATAGAGTGTGATGCTTCTGGGGTTAGTATTGGGGCTGTTTTAATGCAAGAGAAGCGTCCAATTGCATTCTTTAGTGATAAGTTGAGTGGAGCACGTTTAAACTACTCCATTTATGACAAAGAGTTCTATGCTTTGATCCGAGCTCTAGAAGTATGGCAGCACTATTTACTACCTAAGGAGTTTGTCATCCACACGGACCATGAATCTTTGAAGCATCTTAAGGGGCAAGGCAAGCTGAATAGAAGACATGCTAAATGGGTAGAGTTCTTAGAATCATTTCCATATGTCATAAAGTACAAGGAGGGACAAGTTAATGTTGTTGCCGATGCTCTTTCAAGAAGGTACGCATTGATTTCCATGTTGAATGCAAGATTGTTGGGTTTTGAACAAGTAAAGGAGCAATATGCTAGTGACCCCTACTTTGCTAGTGTATTGTCCGAATGTGCTAAGGGAGCTTGTGATAGGTTCTTTGTGCATGATGGTTACTTATTTAAAATGGGCAGAATGTGTATTCCTTCAGGGTCTTTGCGTGTGTTACTTATGCGTGAGGCCCATGGTGGTAGTCTTAGTGGTCATTTTGGGGAGAAGAAGACTTATGAATTATTGAAAGAACACTTCTTTTGGCCCAGAATGTTGCGGGATGTTCATAAGGTGGTTGAAAGATGCGGCATTTGCAAGAAAGCTAAAGGTAAGGAGAATGCATATGGGCTTTATATGCATCTACCTATTCCGAAGCAGCCATAGGTGGATATTAGCATGGATTTTGTGCTTGGATTGCCTAGAACACAATAGGGAAAGGACTCGATGATGGTTGTGGTGGACCGATTCTCCAAAATGTCCCATTTTATTCCTTGCCACAAAACCGATGATGCTATACATGTTGCTGATTTGTTCTTCAAAGAAATTGTGCGTTTGCATGGAGTTCCTAAAAGTATCGTCTCTGATCGTGATACAAAGTTCTTAAGCTACTTTTGGAAGACTCTTTGGAAGAAGCTTGGGACGAAACTCATTTTTAGTATCGCTTGTCACCCCCAAACTGATGGGCAAACTGAGGTAGTTAATTGAACTCTATCTTCTTTATTACGGGCTGTTATAAACAAGAATTTGAAGAATTGGGATGATTGCTTGCCTATTGTGGAGTTTGCATATAACCGAAGTGTGCATGGGGCTATAAAATTTTCACCATTTGAGGTAGTGTATGGCTTTAATCCAAGTGTTCCTATTGATCTTGTTCCTATTCCAATTGATGAGCGGACTTCTATGGATGGGGTTAAGAAGGCAGAATTGATGAAGAAACTTCATGAACAAGTTCGTGCTCACATTGAGGAGAAAACGGCTAAGTATGCCAAGTAAGTTAACAAAGGGCGGAAATTGATCAACTTTGAAGTTGGTGACCTTGTTTGGGTTCATCTTAGCAAGGGTAGATTTCCTAGTAAACGAAAGTCCAAGTTGATGCCAAGAGTTGATGGGCCTTTTCAAGTTACAGAGAAGGTGAATGATAATGCTTACAAAGTTGATCTTCCGAGAGACTACAATGTTTCGGCTACGTTCAATGTGAAGGACTTATCTTTTTATTTGGAAGATCTCGAAGGTTCTGATTTGAGGACAAATCATTCTCAGCCCGGGGGTGATGATGTGCATCATGGAAGTCATAATCCGACTCATGAAGATGAATTTGGCATGCAAATGATTTTGGATGGACCAATGACAAGGGCTAGGGCCAAACAACTCCAAAGGGCCTTACTAAGTAGAATTGGAGCAATTGAAGCCTCTTTGAACTTTGAAACTTGCAATCTGAAGGGTAATAGGCTGAAGGTGTTTAATTGCCTTCAATTGGAGCTTGGGGCATAATTTGGGCCTTCTTGGTGGATTTGGGCTTTAAAGGAGCAGAATTCAGCTTATGTTGATGCAATTTCAAGCCTTGAAGCCCAAGGGAGCTGTTAAGACTTAAAATAAGTCCTTTTTAGTCTTTTACTTTTCTTACATGTAATAAATTTTGCATTAATTGCTGTTTTGAGTCTTTTCACCAGAAGTTATTGCTATCTCGTATTTATGGTTGTTTTAATGTGTCTAGGTACATGTGGGAGAGTTATTAGCATGAAGTAGAGTTATTAGTGTCTTTTGGCTTTTCCTATTCTTGGAGGGATGTTCCAAGCTATGAATAGTTGTAATTTTGTACTGGAAATCAGATTGTGAACTTTTGGATTAACATTAGGGTGCTTTGCATTCCATGATCTTGTTCTTATCTAAACAAATTCGTTTTTGTTTGGTGGTGAACTGATTTTTGGTTCTTATCACTCTTCTCCTTCCTTTTCTAAGAGTGTGGCGAACCAACTTAGCACTCTTGTTTGTGGTGAGCAATCTTATCAAACAAGCGGCTGTTAGCAGTTAGTTCTTCTTTTTTTTTTTTGTGATTTATTTCCCTACCACCCAAGCACATCATAACTTGTAGATTCGTAATTTGTATAGTGAGATAAAAAGTAAATAATTTTAGGGGTTTTTCAGTATTTTCATTACTTTTTAGAGTTTTTTGTTACCCCAAACGGACTATTTTAGATTTTCATTATACGAAATATGAAACCATAATTTTTACAAATTTATATTAACTTCTACAACTCCAAACACCCTATTAAAAAATTAATTTTGTTGTGTTTAAGAAGTAAAAGTTTATTTTTCTAATTATTTTTTTAGCTTTTTAGTTTGTTTTACATATTTGTCTTTATAATTTGAAAAAAAACTTAGAAAATCTAAAAGGTAATTTTAATAATTTCGGAAAAAGACAAAAAGTTAGAACCTTCAAAAACTATCCTTTTTTTTTTTTTTTTTTAGAGTTATCAAACCAAGCCTTAATAAATAGGGACTGATATATAGGTTAAAAAAAGTTAATTTTTTTTATTATTATGTAAGTATATTTGTTTTTAAAATATTTTTTCTAAATGTAAATAACATAGTTAAAAACTACAAAAGTAAAAATAAAAAATAAAATTTAATGGAAATTTTTTCTAAAAAATAAAAAAATAAAAGGAAAATAAAAGAACTCTTCAATGCTACGAAGGAGAGCATAGCGTGGCCGAAGAGTTGATGGTGTGGTGATACTGAATTATTTTCACTTGCAATTTCAAGTGAGTGAGGCGTCAATTGCATTCCTAATCTCGTAGCAGTAAAGAAATATGCTTATGGGTTGTTAAATCAGTCCTTTTAATTTGGTCTCATTTGATATTTTTGAATCAATTGTTGGATTACGATTTATAAAATGCAAAAATCGAAAGATTCAATTTGAAATATCAATTAATCGAATTAAATCGAAATTATTGATATAATTAATATGTCAAGTATATAATTTTTTTTAAAATATAAAAAAATAATACATTTGAGCATATGATATAATTGTAGAATTAAATAATTTTTTTTATTTGTTTTAGGACAAATAAAATAATTTGAAAATATTATTTGGGAGCTATTGGCACGAGTCAAGTTAAATTTATTGATTAAACATATTAAATTAAATCAGAATTAGCGAACAACCTTGTTACACTTTTTAAAAATTTTCAAACTGGGGGGACTTAGAGATCCGTTTTAAATTTTAATACCAAATCAAACTAAAATCAAAGTATAACGGGAATCAGAAAAGTGATTTAGACACTAATGATAAAAGGGTTAAAATTACGTAAGTCAGTATTTACTTTATTTTATTTTTACAGCAGAAGCAGTTTCCTCTTAATTTTTAGGTAATAATGCATAAAGCAAAAACAATTCCTCACTTACAATTATTCAGGTTTCAACTAGCTGTCATTACTTTTTTGAAGTGTATCATTTCCTTTTGTCTAGTGGTAAAATCTAAGCAGACAGCTTGAACATGATTTAGATCTTCTTGTCTTCACAAAAAATGGTAAGAAAGAAAAGCAGTAAGTGCCGTTTGGCATATAAAAAATAAAAAAATATAAGTTTTATTAAATTTTTTTCACCAAATACAAAATTAACTTTTACCAAAATTTTATTTTTTAAATTTTTTATGACACCAAACAAAATTACTGATTGTTACAGTGATTTTTGCATTTTGCACATCAGTATCTGATATGCTTAAGTCTTGGTTTACTCTAGACTTATTAATTCATTTCAACAAATTTTATGAGTTCGGTCAAACTTGTTTTGATTAAATTCTTATTTAAATAAAAATAAAAATAAAAATAAAAATAAAAATTCACCTTAATTTGGAAATAAGAGTAGGGAAAAATGATAATAAAATAAAAAAAATTAGTTCTCATTATTTAATTGTTAGGTTTGGAGAGAGGATGAAAAGAAAACTATAAAAAGTTTCAACACATTTTTTCTTATTTAAGTTCCCACGCCAAATCATGTGGGTTAGCTCAATTGGTAAAATCTTGGAACTCTTCAATTGTTTTTAGTTCGAGTTTTTTTAGGGTTATTGAAAGGTTTACCTAGTTGTTAACTTAAGGAACTCAGAGAAGATTAGTTGAGATGCGTATAAACTGGTTCATAGTTTGTGTCTTCTCAAGGCTATTGGAGGGTTTATTCGATTATTAACTTTAGAGACTCAGGAAAGATTAGTCGAGATGCGCACAAATTGGTCCGTAATTCGAGTCTTTTCGAGGCTACCAGAGGGTTTACTTGATTGTTAACTTTAGGGGTTCATGGAGGATTAGTCGAGATGTGTGCAAACTGTCCTGGAGTTCGAGTTCCCTCGAGACCACTTGAGGGTTCATCAAATCGTTAACTTCAGGGTCTCAGGAAGAATTAGTCGAGGTGCGTGTAAACTGATCCAAACACCCTAAATTACCCACAAAAAAAAAAAAAAAAAAAAGTTCGAAAGCCAAAGTTTGTTGTAATTCTTTATTTAATTGGGATTTGACCGTAGTATTAAAATTTGACTTGTTTTTGAATATTGGTCTTTGAAATTATTGTATTTAATAGCTATTAACCTGTTCTATGCACGGTAGCTACTTGAAAGGAAAATAATTTAAAAAAGATCAAAATTAGATTTATCATGATTTAAAATAAAGTTAGCGCTTAGTTATTTATATAAAAATTATAAGTACAATGAATGGTTAATTAATTAATTAATTCATGTCTTATTAGGAAGATAATTTCTGTAAGAGAAAAAGTGATAAAATGCTATAAAATTAAATATATTTGAAATTATTATAAAATGGTAATTCAAAAGGATTTGAAATAGAAAAATATTGATTAGAAACAAATAAAAATTTTATGAATTTTTAATATTTTTATCATTTAGAAAGATAATTCGATGATTTGGAAGGTACTGCCAAATTAATAAAAGATTTCTGTATTTCTAAATGCATAGCAATCACTTAAAATAATAAAGAATCACTTAAATAATAAAAAATATTTAAATTTTTTTATTTTTCTAATAAAGTTGATAAAAAAAATTACACACAAAAGTTGTTTATTATTTGAGCAATGGATAAGTTAAACTATGAAAAGAGATAATTAAAAAAAAACAATTGTAATTATCGATTCTCGTCTACTTTAATTATAATATTTTAATTATGGAAAAATTAAACAATTGTACGCGTTTATTTATACTTTTTTAATTATGGAAAAATCCAGAAAAAAATAGATTTTTATAAACTGGGGAAATATAAAAAAAAAGATTGAATATCAAGATTGTTTTGCTATATATATATATATATATATGCGCATTTGGAGTGTTTAATTTGTCCAAAAATTTCTAATTTTTTTCAAAATTTTCTACACAAAAGATCTCCAACTCTTTTTAATTTTCTCTAATTTTCTTTTCAAAATTTACTAATTTTTTATACTTCTTGAGGAAGACACTAAATATCTAACAATTCAAAATATATTATTTTTTATTTTAATTTTTTGTCAAAATTTAGAGCTCTAAACGAATTCATAATAAGTAATAAATTTAGATATTTACACAAAATATATGATTTTAAAAATATCTTAGAAAGTTTACTAAAAATGGGATTAGTTAGTTTCACTAAAAACATTAAAATGTCGTGATATTAAATTATATATGATATATAATACTTTTACTCAACAAAAGGAAAGCGAAAATAAAAGTATAAAAATTTTAGAAAGAAATAAAATTTTTTTTTCTTTCTTTTTTTTTTTTTACATTAGGAAAGAATTTAAGACATTCAATTTATATATTTATTGGTAAAAGAAAAGTGAAAATAAAAAGCATATATTTATGGAAAATCTTGAATTCTTAAATTAGAAAATATTTTAAAATATTTAACTCTTACTTAATGATAGAAATAACTTATTTAAATAAATTTTAAAAAATTATTATTATTATTTTTCTTTTTTTTTTTTGGTTATGATACAAAAAATAAATAGATACACAGAAAAATATAATGTGCATTTGAATCACGATGTGAAAAAATATTCCGCAATCCTTCCTAAATTTGTGTTACACACTTACCTAGAAACTGAAGATCAGTTTTTTAGTCAACAAAAACTTACCTTCATATTAACCGTTGGATTCTTCCGGTCTCCCCATCACATGGCCTTGACTGCATCACAGCACAACAGACACTATCTTATAAATATCTCCCTTTCCAAGGGCAATTTCGTCTTATAACCCCCTTATAAAATTCATTCTGCACTCTTCTTCGCCGCTTGTATCTCAAATTTCAAACGCAACCGTTCCAAGTCTCTCCGTCTCTCTCTTTCCGTTTGCTTTCTCTCTCTATAAATCGATATATACGCAGAAAAGAACTGAAATGTCGCCGGCGACTGGGAAGTCCAACAAAATCCGCCACATTGTCAGGATCCGGCAGATGCTGCGGCGGTGGCGCAAGAAGGCGGCGTCGTCCGGCCGGTTCTCCGGCGGCCGCGTCCCGTCCGATGTGCCGGCGGGACACGTGGCGATCTGCGTGGGGAGCGGTTCTCGGAGGTTCGTAGTTCGCGCGACGTACCTGAACCACCCCATCTTCAAGAGGCTCTTGGCCATGGCGGAGGAAGAGTATGGTTTCGCCAACCAAGGCCCCTTGGCCCTGCCCTGCGACGAATTCGGTCTTCGAAGAGATCCTCCGAGTCGTGTCCCGACCCGAATCGAGCAACTCGGGTCGGTTCCTCAATCTCGAGGACTTTCAGAGACGTTGCCACGTGGGCCATAGAAGTAATCTCGACATTCTGGGTGAATCTCGGCCGCTGCTTCACGGGTTGGCGGACAAATCCGTTTGTTGAGCAAGTCTGCTTTATCGGTGGCCCGACTCGGTATCCGGAACGAGTCAATCCGAGTCAACTCGGCCTATTTTACTAACCTTTTAAGTGAATTAGCCCTCCTTCCTTTTTGTTTTTTTAATTTTATTTTTTTATATTGGGCATTGACTCTCCCTCTCTCTATTATTGGTTTTTTTTAAGTTATGGAGATGGCAAATATGGGATATAACCGACCGAGTCATCCCGAGTGTTGAGTCCGAGCAAGTGAGTTATCCAGAAAGGTTTTTTTTTGGAAATACCTTGTAAAATTCTTATATTTATTGACTATTTTGTAGGAAGTGGGGATATACATTCCAAAAAAGTTTGTATTTTTGCGATAATTATCAATGCTTAATATTTGATTTGTTCTTTTCAAAAATATTTGATTTGTTAATTGTTATCCATTTATTTTGAAATTGATCTCAGTTTTATCACGTTAATTGTTATGATATAGAAAATTAAAAAAAAATAAACAATTTGTTATAACAGATTTTGGCCTCGTAATTTATACAGTGACATAAAAAATAAATAAATTTTAAAAAAATTTTAAAGACTTTTAAAGTCCTTTAACATTTTTTTAACAAATCAAGCACACTTTATATTTATTTTATTTTATCGTTGAATGTTAAGATGGTATTTGATTTATCAAAAAAATAAAATAAAATAAAAAATTGATGTGAAAATGACATAAATTTTTTTTATTTTTTTTAGAGATCCAAAACATAAATTTTATTTTAACATCATATTTATCTAAATAAAATTTCTATTAACAAATAACCTAAAATCGTATAAAAGCTAATCAAACCATTTCTCCTTTGTTTAGGCTCTGTTTGACCTACTAAATTTTACCAAAATTTACTAATTTTAATTATTTTTTGTATTTTCTTCTAATTATATTTTAATATTTATTATTTTTATGTCATATCTTTTTATTTTTATTGTACTTTTTGATCAAAATTTGACCAATCAAATGGGCCCTTAGTTTGGGTGCAAGAAATGAGAGAAAAAAAAATGTAAGAAGTCTAAATGTAAGATTTAAATGTTTAGAAATATTTTTATCATTTTATAGCTTAGTTAACGGAAAAAATTAATGAATGGACTTTAGTGTTACAAATATTTGAGAACAAAAGATTTAAGTGTAAGTTTTAAATATTTAGGAGTTTAAGTATAATTAGTCAAATATTTAAAAAATTTATATGTAATTTATCTAAAAAAAATATTAATTTTTCCCCTCGTTTGAGAATAAAATAAATTTATTTTATTTTCTCTTTCGCTTTTCACTTTTCACTTTTTCTCTCTCCTCCTTTTTCCCTCATTCCCTTTCCCGCCGAGCCAAAAGCCCCCCGGGGGGGCGTGGGTTCCACTCAAAAGTAGACACTCCATTTTCCACGTAAAGAAAAGGTAAACACCACGTGGGAGTGTTGGGGGATTGCAGTGAAAAAATTTATAACAGGGATTATAGTTGGTAAATTAACGAATAGAATATAATTATATTAAAATAAGATGTGTATTTTCATATTTTTTATTAATTATGTTTCAATCAAATTTTGTCTAACTTTTATTTTTATTTTGAATTTAATTTTATTACAATAAATTAAAACTATTAGATTTAATACAATCACATTTTGACCATTGATTTACCGACTACAGTTCTTACAGTAGATTTTTTCACTGCAGTCTCCTGATAACAAAATTTTAATGGATCTATTCCATAGTGGAAAATGACCTGTTATGGTGTTTAACATGATTTTTTTCTTATCTTTTTTTTTTTTTTCGCAGTTAATTTCAATGATAATCGACAAAAAGTTACCCGCAGAAAAATAATTAACAAACTACTGTTAATAAAAATATACTTTGAAGATACAATTTTTTAATTGCCTAAAACTCATTACCATAATGCATGTTCCTCCAAAATTTCATAAGAAACGACATTTTAAAATGGAGTTTCAATTCTCTTGAATATGAATTTTGAAAATGTAATTTTAGATGGTAAAAAAAAAAAAATGTAATTTTAGCCTAAATTAGAAACAAAAATTGTATTTCGATCATGTATTTTCAGCTCACATAAAAATTAATTTTTGTAATGTGTTTTCTTATCTATCAATAAACCCTACTTGGTTTTACAAACTATAGGACTGAGTCGTCATACACCTTTCCTAAATCTCATGTGAGAAAGATAGCAATGGCTTGTTATTAATAACTTAATATAGAGTCATCAAGTTAAGCATAGTTAGAGGAGCTACCGAGTACAATTTTACCATCTTCTAAACAATGTGTGAGGAAGAGGGCAAGTGCTTATAATCGGATTTGAAGACACTAAATCATGTACAGTTAAAGGAGCCACCAAGCCAGGCACAGTCGATCGAGCCACTCCCTTCGATTATGGTTGGACAAGAGGAGTAGGAACTTAGAAAAATTATTTTTGATAAATTCTCTTCTTAATATTCTGTTTAGAAAAATATTTTCTATTATTGTAAAATAAGGGCTAGTATTTATGACATTATAATTATAGCATTTGGATTAATTTTTGCATAAGGATATTTTTAACATTATAATTATAATTACGTAAAATATATGATGAAAGGAAAGAAAATTAATTGTATAATTCAATCAATAAAAAAGCAAAGTTGAATGCAAGTAGAAATAAGTGGACTGGAAATAAATTCACCCCAAAAATTATTATTCATAATATTGCCGAGTTAGCTCTCATAGTTTCATTTGGACTTTGTCTGGTGAAGCAAAAATCTACAAAAATTATCAAAAGTTATGATTTGAGTGTCTGGGTAAAGTACTAAGTTTTGCAATAGAAGCTTGACTTAAATGGCAGCCTTTTGGAACATGCTAAAATTACTCACTGGCCATTCTGATATTCCTCAGTGGATGGGTTTAGCTGTACAACATAAATTATGACTTAGGATTTATAATTGTAATTTTAAGTGATTATCAACTCAAGATTTACAAAAATATTTACCAAATCCTCAAAAATTGTAAAAAACTTTTAAAAATTATTACCTGTTTTACAAAAATACAAAAAATTTTATCCCTTAATTTTTAATAATTTTTGTCAAAAGTTGGTAAAAATTAAAATTCCAAACGGTACCTTTATATAAACGAAAATAAATTTTGATCTGATAGTTAAGTTTTAAAAAAGTTGATGAAAAATGGCTCCGATGATCAAGATTTGGAATTTTCTACACAACTCAGTGCCTACGTTTTTGGTGATTTTTTTGATACTTTTTCATTTATCTGAATTATTTTTAGTAGCAATTCCCCCAATTTGTTGGAGAAATCAATTGACACATTGGAACAAAAATCTCTAGCAAGGGCTTCTTTGAAAGCCCATTTGGGATGAAAATACATGGACACGCGCACTCAACTCATCCCAAAACAAGGGCAGAATTGGGTTTGGACCGTAAATTTGGTAAAGTTTTAGCATAAATATTTTTTTTTTGGTATTAATCGTATATAATATCATAATCTAATTATTTAAGCCATGTTTATTATTCTACTGTTGTGTTTAATAGTAAGGGGGTGTTTCGTTGGAAAAAAATTGATAAAAAAGTATAGAAAAAGTATCAAGATTTGATGTAAAGGTGATATGTGGTAAAATTTAATTAGAAGAAAGTACAAACATTTTGTAACTTTTGGTAGATTTTGGTATTTGGTTGATAGCCAAACAACCCCTAAATCATTCGAAGGCTTTACAATACAAGGAAATTCTAATGTTGTGTTGGTTTTTGATCAATGAATTTAAATTAAAAATTTTTATATTTATGAAATTATAAGTATTTAAAAGTTTCTCTCTTTTATGAATTTTTTTTAAAAAAATATGAATTTAAATTGATCTCGTTAAATTAATATATTTTTAAATATAGTTTAATTTTTAATTTATATTTTGTACTATTTTAAATGTATTTATACATATTAAATATTAACCAACAAAAATTTCATTTTAATTTCTTAGAACTGAATATTAGAAATCCGCCATAATTGTGATTCCGATTTGGGTTGTTAATTATTTGCTAGGTTTCTGGTTCCGTTAACAAACAAAGGTGGCCTTAGGGAATGTATTGTGTCAAATTATTGTTATTATTTTTTTTTTTTTTTTTGGGGAAAGTATGAGTCAAATGATGGAACTCTGTGATTAGACGTCTAATAATTAAGACCATTACGCTTTCCAGAGAGGAGAGGAGAAAAGAAACCCAACAAAAAGTGCATATCCAATCCAAACCCACGATAGCAAATCCCATTATTAGTTGTGGGGATAAAAGCTTCTCTGCTGTCGGGAAATTGATTAGGACATTGACAGTCACTCGTGAAACACTGATTTAGGCGCTGTTTGGTTAAAAAAAAATACGACAAAAAATACAATAAAAAATAAAACGATCTAACATAAAAGTGATATGTAAAAAAATTTAATTAAAAAAAATATAAAAATTAATTAAAATTGATAATTTTAGTGTCACCAAATAGACTCGTAGTGTTTCAATCCCCCGTTGTTGTGTTTAATAATTTATCATTCAACTATTCACAATGTAAGGAGATTTTTTCATTTTTGATCAAAGAATTTAAATTCATTTATTTTTCTAATTATAGAATTACAAATTTTAGAGGGTGTTTAATTAATCAAAATTAATTAAAATTTACTAATTTTTATTAATTCGTTATATTTTTTTTGAAATCAAATTTTATCATATATTATTTTTAAATTAAATTTTATATTTTTACTGTACTTTTTGACCTGACCAAATTTTTATTAAGCACACATTAGAGTTGAATATGGTATTTATAAATTTTAAAGTTCGCGGACTTAATTCAAAGCGTACAATACAGTGGGAGCGGGAGCGAGCATTAATTTAAAAAAAAAAACATGAAATTGCGTATTTATGCCGTTTATTAAAAAATATTTAAATATACATTATGAATATACTTTGTGTTAAAATAATATTAAAAAAAAATGAATTTTTAACCTTTTTTTTTTCTTTTTAGATATGGTATGACATATTACTCTGCCCATAAAATTTTGTAAAATAATTTTATACATAATTGTTATATTTACCTAAAAGTCATTTTAAAACTATTTGTAATAATTAAATATATTTTAATTATTATAATGTCATATGCATCTTTCAAATAGCTAATAAAAAATGAATTCATTTTCACTTTAAAAGTTTCACCAAATAAATTTAAGAAATTAATTATTGTTTATCTCAGAATTCATGAATTAGAGGATTCAGCTACAATTCATAACTCTTAAAAGGAGCTGTTTGGAGTGCCAACTTTCTTCAATAAATTTGTCAATTTTTAACTTATTTTAAAAAGTTGCTAAATTTCTCAGCTTTTCTCTAATTTTCTTCACAAAAAAGAAAAAAAAAATCTCCAACTTTACTTTCTTCAAATTTCTCAAATTTTCTTTAATCTTATCTAATTTTTATAAATTTTTATCAAACATAACCTTTTTCAAAAGTAACACGTCATAGTACTAGAATAGAAGTTATGAAAAATTTCATTTTTTTGGGCACCAGTTTTGGAGCTTTTATTTTTTTGCTCGGTGTTTATTTGAAGGCTGTGCCACCAGTTTTGGAGCTAATTCACCTTGGGCTATTTATTTATTTATTTTCAATAGCTATTTGAAAGAGACAAGCAGGCAACATGAATCCATGTACGGTGATGAATGGCTACTATTCAATCAAGTTCATATATGGACTTAATGTTGGGTGCCGTAGCACATGCGTTCGTACCTCATATGTTCCTCAAATTGAATGAAACTGGGCTCATTGTGGGCTACCATGTCACATGCATTCATTCCTTCAGAGGAACAGCAACATTAAATAGATCCAACATTCATTTGTAATTAGCGGGTCAGAAATGGGGCAAAAAATATAATAAAAGTAGAAAAATGTGATATAAAGATAAAATGTAAAAAATTTTGATTGAAAAAAAATACAAAAAATAGTTGAAATTGGTAAATTTTAGTATTTTTTAGTAATGCCAAACAGGGCCGATCTCCTAAAAAATTGAAAATACTTTTATAAATAAAATTATCAAGGATAAAATTTTGACAATGAGTTAGCATTATAAATATGCATCACGCTAGGGAAATTGCAAGTGAATAATTAATGAAAATGAATTAACAAAACTCTATAAAAATAACTTTAACAAAATTATACGAATAAGTTTGGGAGCATAATTTTTGTGAGTACCCTGTTTGTTAGATGATTTTAAACTTATCTCATTATAAAAATTAACTTGTAGGCATACTGACCATCAATCTTTTTTACAATTAATGTGAGAACCCAACACTGTTGCCTTATCCCAGAGATAGGTGGGCAGCAACCCCTCCACCATATTGCAAAGTGACTAAACGTACGTACATTCCTCCATCGCTTTCATGTTTCGGTGTTTTTGCTTGTACATAAATACGCCTCTAAGTTGACGATCGATGGTGGGCTTTATCGGTGAAATTAGTGATGCTATCTCTCTCTGGACCCAAATGGACCGTGTTTCTGTACACATTCGTACGTACGAACTTATCTTTCCAGCAGGACAGGTTGGGTCCACCCCCTCAAGGTTAATTAGGGCTAGTTTGTATGTAATGTCCAACACAAGTTCATAATGATTGGGAGATGTAGGTGATGAGTTAGGGGCCTTTGAATGGCGCCTAAATTTATAAAAAAAAAAAAATTATAAAAAGTTTTAATTCTTTTTATAAATTTTTAATCATTTTTTCTATTTGTGCATTTATTTTAAATTTTTACAAAATTTTGTTAATTTCTATTAATTTTTATTAATTTTTGATAATTTTTTGATCACAACCGTTGAAGTTGATTATTTAATTTACTACTGAAACGGTTCATTTAATTCACATTTCTGACAATTTTTTTGATCAAAACTATTAAAATGAATTATTTAATTCACTGTTAGAATAAGTCAATTCTGATAATAAATTTTAATTTGACCTTCCAAATATATATAAAAAATAACTAATGCATTATATTTTTTTAATTTTTTTTAATTTTGGACCTTCTAAACACTTTTTTTTTTTTTTTTTAAAGAATCGCAAAAACTACATTGAAATTACTACAAATATATTCTCCTTACCAAAATCTTGTATGTAAATGATCAAACCTTCTAACATGCCAAGGTAAAATAAGATTCCGTTTGGGTAGTAGGCTGGTAATTGAGTTATTAGTAACTAGTTTTTTGACTTTTTTTAAAATGATCAAATTTATTTTCCTATATTTTAATATTCTTTTAAATCTTCAAGGGTAAAAATATCAAATTGACAAACAATTAAAAAGTTAGTTACTAAAAAATTAACTTTTTTTTTTTTCTCAAATACAAAAGAGTTAATTTTTTTGTAGTTAGTTTTTTTTGTTATACTTTCCACACCGAGCCTAATTCTACATATGCACTACCCAAGGTATAGTTATACTAAATTTGGGATGGTAATGTCACATCTCTCTAAGTAATTGTCCTACAATGGGCCATGTGACCAATTTTTAGTGATTGTTATAACAAAATTGAGTTAGTTTTTGAGGGTTAGAAATAGGATTAAGACTATTTATCAACTAGTATCAGAGTCTAAATTATCAATAATCTCAGTTTATTGGGAGAAATGAGTTGTTACTCCCTTCAACTCAAGACTTGATTTAAGAAAGGAAAAATTATTAAAGTTTTTCACGTTGGTTATAGAAGGGGCTGGTAGTAAATATATAAATATGAGGAAAGTCTCACCTCTTAAACTAATTTTTGGAGTTAAGATAGGACCAAAACCACCAAAAAAAGAAAAAAGAAAAAAAAAAAAAACCTTAAGATTTGTTGAATTATCACAACTCGTTCCTCCACAATCCATGAATGTTGAAATGCTTCTTAATTGAATAACAACGTTATTCCCAACTTGAACCTTTACTATACGTATATATATGAGAAGAACCTGAAGGTGACAGCTTTGAGTGAGTTCGATATAATTATGTATTGTGTAAATACTATGATGTGGTTGTGATAATTAACACAAAAATTTTAACACATCTAATCTTCTTCAATATATTTATGTCATAATCTTTCGTAACAAGGATTGACAATTTGCAACATAAAGGCATGACTTTATCATGATAAGGCTTCGTCATGTTGGAAATTATATGGTCCCTAAAAAACAACCATGCCCACTTGTGGGAGTTATACATATGATTGCCCATTTGGGATTAGATGCAATTAATTATTATGCAAACTGTTCGGCAATAAAAAAATCACTGTCGGAATTACTCACCACGTCAATTAAAAATTCGATCACCGACCTGTCGAATACAAAAGAAATAGAGGTTATGAGCGGAGAGGGGGTTTCGGCCAGAAAACCCTATGATCTTTAAGTCAATAAAGATTTTGAGAGAATTAAAGAGTGAAAGTAATGAGTGATGCAGTAGGTTGACAATAGTGAGCGTACTTAGATTTCGGAGTTAAGCGTTGTATTTATAGTAACGTAAAATGAATAAATTAATATGCAAAAATCAGATTGTAATGAAATTTTCTGATATACACTTCTCGCTTTCTTTTAAATGCCTTTGACTTCTCATTTAATACCCTTACTTTGTATTAAATGCGCATGGACGATTGGGGCGTAGACAAAATGTAACTCTGAGAACTGTCTATATGTTACATTTGTCTGTCACTTGTAATGAAATAAACTAACTAGATTGTCCTTTAGGTAGTAAATCTAGTTTATTTTTCACCATTGAGCATTTATGATTAAAGACTCATTATCAAGTAGTGGGGCCTAAGTACAGTGATTCCCCAATTAGCAGACTAATGCTTAGCACTCTTATCACGTGCTCAGGGAAATGCCATGCATCCCACTTTATGATGCTCGAAAATGGGATCACGTGTCCTAGATTTATTTTATACCAATACAAACAATCTTCAAAATTCATGTTATCCCATGTTTTTCTCCCAATTATTCAAGCATTATATGCGACAAAATGTTTTAATGGTCATATAATTGTAGGTATTTACTATCTATAATTAGTTGGATTAACGTAATTATTAGAAACTTTGAGCCAAAAATGAGGAATGGTCCATATATTATAAATTGTGAGTCCATATATATTGGAATTAAAAACTTTTAATATGAATATTAGTTCATGTATTCACTTATTCAAAACTATTAATTAAATGAATGAAAAATGATCTCAAAGCATATAATTTGGTAAAAGATTAAGTGGATTTGTTTCACATTATATTTAAAAAAGGAAGAAAAATTTCAGAGCTTTTATATCTTATGTTTGGACTAAGAGGAGGGCCTCAAGGATACCTCACTTTTGTGCATGCGGAGAAAACTAATAAAATGGGTTTAGTTTCAAGGGTGTACCCAGGATTTGAGTCCCATCTATGCTGAATAAAATCTTTAAAGGTAAAATAGAATAGGTTATAAAAATTTAGGGTCGAATAAATTTAAAAAAATATATTTTTTTAGCTTGGGGGGTTGGTAAGTTACCCAAACTGTTATTTATGGGAGCGCAAGACTGGGTCTGTCCTTGCTTAGATTTGACTGAAATCGCGTTCTCCAATTGAACTCACTATTCTTCTCTCCCTAGTGCAATAAGTAGGGTAAGGCTGGTAGATGAAACATGAGCGGCTGGTTTGATTCAAGAGTTGGGTGGAAAGAAGTAAAGATAAATAGGGGCATTGGAGACAGGCTGAAGGCAACTAACATGCAAATCACTTCAAAGCAGCCAATTGAAAAGTCTTGATTGTCTAACTCCCCAATAGAAGACGTGAAAGACGTGACATCACAGACTTCATTTCTGTCCCGTCCAACCTTAATTGAAAGAGTAAACCAATTCATTGATTAAGAAGTTTATATTAATCATTTATCATTCTTTTCCTTTGTTCTCCTAATTTTCAATTCGTTTTTACCCGTTCTTTAGGATATAGTTTAATTATGTGTGTATATCCTTTTGAACATGAGAATTTACTTCTTATTAAACTTATAATTCAAGTTTTCCATCTCTTATACCTCTTGTTTTATATCCTTTATATCTAATTATATTTACGTTATCCCGATTATTTCGATTTGTTAAAATAAATAAACTAATGTGAAAATAGAATATATTTTCTTAGTGATAAATACCACTAAAATATTGGAGAAACTTATTTCTAATTTTAGTAAATCTATTAGCTAAGTATGGGATGCTTTTGTATTATTATTAATTTCTTCGCTATTTAGAATCAGAATTAACTAATTAGGCGGGCACCTTTTTATAGATATTTACATATATATAGTGAATTAATATACAAGACTTTCATCTATATAAGATTTGGAGAAGCGTAGTATACCTAGTCTTACTTAAGTGACTAATTAAAGAAATTATACTTGAAAAAAAAATATACTGGAGAAATTAACTATTATGGGGGTATTCATTTATATATGTACGGCAAGTGAATGCATACACTTTGCATGTGTGAGAGAGAAAAAAATACTCATTAATATTTTATTTATTTTATTTTTATTCTTTTTACATTTTTTTATAAGTCGTCAAAAAAATTTAATCAATTAAAAATTTAAAAAATTGAAACATTTATCTCAAACAATAAATAGCGAGAGTAAAATACAAATAATGAGTAATTAAATAGTATTTTAGAAAGAAAAATGAAAATAGTGGAAAGTTAAGGGACACGTTAAAAAAAAAAACAAGTATAAAGTTACAGTCACTTAAATTAACTTATTGAAATTTTAAAATCACTTATATACCTCTTTTAGTTATGGATAATTATTGTTAATTAAAGAGTATTAATAAAAAAATTAAAAAAATTACAAAGTAATTGATTTAATTAATTTTTAAATTTCGTCATATTCTAATACTTCCTTATATAATAATATCATATTCTAATATTTTCTTATACAATAGTATAGATATAGGTGTACATATATATTCTTGCGAGGAGAACCACATCCATAAATCATAAATATATACAGAGAGATGATTAAAGAACAGAGCCAAGTCAATTATGGGGATCGTAGGTACTTAATTTTGTGAGGATGGGATTTGAGCTGCACGGGACAGCCAGCTAGGATTTTTTTTAAAGGCTGGAGCAGAGAAGATATGCCTTTGGAGGCTAAGGAGGAGTTGGAGGGAGGGAGCCCCGGTGGGGGGGGGGGAGAAAGAGAGAGAGAGAGAGAGAGAGAGAGAGAGAGAGAGGCAGTTATGTGGAATGCTAGTTGTGTTTGTGTGTCAGAAAGGCTTTCTGTGGCTGAAATAAAAAAAGAAGCAAACCACAAACCCAGTTCTAGCTTTAATGGGGGTAGAGAAAGAGGACCAGCACACCAGAGGCACTCTTTGCTTCTCCCATGGTCCCCAAAGTTATTATTTAAGTAAAAACTGGTATTCCACCACCGGAGAGTACTTAAATTTTATGGTTCGATGCACTGATCCAGGATGGTTGAAAAGTTTAATTGTAATTGTTTGGTGGTCGTGACTTGTATGTGGAAGGATTTTTTATTTTTTATTTTTCATCAAAATGTTAATTTGGTGTATTAAGAGAGAGAGAGATCGATCCTTGCAACTAGCAACTCGTGGAGAGTTTTGATTTATTTATTTATTTTTAGTGTTCTTCCTTTACGAGAGAGAAAGAAAGAAAAAAAAAAAAACTAATATAATAGATGGGGCGGATTCAAGATTTTCATTAAGGGCATGGAGCACCAAGCATAAGACAACAAGTTTCATGAATGATGAGTAGGAGAGAAGTAAGTTATTTTTAAAAAAAGATAAAATTATTTTTCGACATTAAATTAGTAAATATATTTTTCACAATTTAATGATTTAATTAATTTCTTTAACAATTTTGGAGATTTAATAGAATGTTCCATGTTACTAAAAGAAATGATTATTATTAAGTTTTATTTTTTATAAAATTTATTATATTATATTTTATATTTTTTATTACAAAAAATATTCGAGTTCGATTCTTGTATACTTCTTCTATGTTAAAAATTTTTGAAATAATCTTAATCTTTTATTAAGGTCAAAATAACTTGATATTGAATTAATTTAATTTTTTTAATAAAATTAAAATACTAAAAATATTTTAGTAATTTCATGCTTAAAATCAAATTATCTCGAATAATTTCACTTTACTCAGTCCTAATGCCCACTTAAATTTGTATGACCTTTCAACTCACCTCTAAAGGATATGTATTATTTTTATTGAAAGCTTTTTAAAAATTTTGTAGTAATAGATAATATTTAGATAATTAAATATCTATAGAAATTATATTTTAATACCTTCAAATAGCGCATTAAATACAATTCCCATTCTCAAACAAATTTTAAATTCTGTGTTAATTTTTTTTTTTTTTATCAAGTTACCCTCTAATATTAAAACAACAGACCGAGCCCTAAAATTTATGAGCGGGGCTTCATCCCTACATGTAAATATTCTATGCCAATGGCTGATAAATAAATAACCCTTCTTAACAATTTGCGGTAGTTACAAGCTCGAACTCAGGTAATTGCGCACTGAGCATGTCTCCAATGAGTTTCGGGAACTGCAGTAAAAAAAAATTTACTGCTGGAGGTACAGTGACAAATAAAAAATTTAGATTTAATTGTATTTAATTTAATGGTTCTAATTTAATATAATTAAAATTATTTTCAAATAAAAATAAAAATTAAAAAATTTTAATTAGACACAACTAATGTAGAATATAAAAAATCACATGTCATTAAAATGCAATCAAATCTAAACCTTTCATTTCTTTCCAGCAACTCTTATAATAGATTTTTTCATTACAATCTCTTGAAATCTTCTCCAATTGCACTCATAGAACTATTAGAGATGAATGTGTTAATCTCACTAATAGTGATGGGAAGGGGTCGTGTCAGCCCAAGACTCGACTTGACTCGACCCGAAAATTGGCCTGGCGTGGCTCGACTCATTTGGTCCATACGACCTACCCCTTTGCCTCTCGAGTTAGGATTTGGGTCAATATGGCTCAACCCGAGACCTGACCTGCTGGCCTGACCCGACTCGCACCCCTCTCCCTTCCTTTCTTATGCGTGCCACGGCACCGAATCTCTCCCTCTCTCCAGCTAGTGATCGTTTGGGAGAGGGGGAATTCTTCTTTTTTTTTTTCTTTGACCATTTCAATTTTCAGCTTCTGTTTATTTATTTATTTATTTTGAGCTGTTGATTTGGTAGTGGGCCGTTGGTAGCCCTCAATAGTCCAAATTATTTTACAAAATTACAAAATCTCTCTTCAAAAAATTACAAAATCCCCTAAACCTTTCATTATAAATACCCCACACATATTTTCATTCAAACCTACAACAAGCTAACAAATTCTCTCTCAAATTTCTACACTACCAAGCTACCAACTTCAAATGTGCTCTTCAATTGCGCTCAAGTGCATTCAATTTTGTCAAATTTAAAGTTAAGATTTAAAGATCAAGTATTTCAAAGTTTCAAATTATTCCAAATTAGCATTTATTTTTTTTTAATTTGCATATATATAATTTTTTAATTTGCATACTTTAATTTTTCCATCAAATTATTTTTTTCTAAATGGATCCTAGAGACACCTATTTTTTGACTTATTTTTTTCTTCAAATTTCTCAAATTTTATTTAACTTTATCAAATTTTTATAAATTTTTATCGAACATAACTTTTTCAAGAGTAACAGGTAGTAGCACTAAGACAAAAGTTTTGACATAATTTTTTTTTAGTATTAATAGTATATAATATCATAATCTAACTATTTAAGCTATGTCTAATATTTTGTTGTTGTGTTTAATAATAAATCATTCGAATTCTTTACAATATAAGGAAATTCTAATGTCGTGTTGGTTTTTGATCAACAAATTTAAATTTAAATTTTTATATTTATCAAAATATAAGTTTTAGAGTTTGATACGATATTTAAAAATTTATCTTTTTATGAATTTTTTTAATAAAAGATAAATTTAAATTGATCTCGTTAATTTAATGTATTTTTAAAAATAATTTAATTTTTAATTTATATTTTTATACTATTTTTAAATGTATTTATACATATTAAATATTAACCAACAAAAATTCTCATTTTAATTTCTTAACTTTGAACTAAATATTGGAATTCCGCCGTAATTGTGATTCTCATTTGGGTTGTTAATTATTTGCTAGGTTTCTGGTCCCGCTAACACCCAAAGGTGGCCTTAGGAAAGGCATCGGGTTGCATTTGGTGCATCAAATTTTATTAAAATTTATTTATTTTAATTAAAACTTTTAAATATTATTTTAATATTATATTTTTTATTATTATTATTTTTTTTATCCTTTTTTTTTTCAATCAAACACACCGTGAATCGAATGATTTTTTTTTTTTATTCCGGGGTTAGGATGAGTCAAGTGATGGAACTCTGTGATTAGACGTCTAATAATTAAGATCATTACACTTTCCAGAGAAGAGAGGAGAAAAGAAGCCCCAACAAAAAGGGTTTGTCCAATCTAAATCCATGATAGCAAATCCCATTATTAGCTGTGGGGATAAAAGCTTCCCTGTTGTCGGGAAATTGATTAATGCATTGATGGTCGCTCATGAAACAGTGATGTGTTTCAATGCGATCGTTGTTGTGTCTGATAATTGTAAGCCTGTTTTGTGTTTAAAAAATTATTAAAAATATTAAAATTTTTTAAAAATTTTAGAATTTTTTTATAATTTTAACACATTTTATATTTTTCGTATTTTATAAAATTTTTATAAATTTATATATATATATATATATAATTAAAAAATTTTTTAATCACTTTTAATAAATTCTATCATAAAACTATTCTAATGGGACTAAAAAAATTGTTTAAACGGTTTCTTTCTCCAAAATACTAAAACAAAAGTAAATAAATTTTACTTTTCATCTTTAAAAAATATAATTTGTTAGTTACACGTCAAACATAAAAAAATTTCTCAAATTTTATTTTTCATTATTTTTTGTCGCGCCAAACGGACGCTTAATTACAGTGATGTGTTTCAATGCAATCGTTGTTGTGTCTGTTAATTTTAGGCCTGTTTGGGGTTTAAAAAATTGTGAAAAATATTAAAAATATTTATAATTTTTAACACATTTTACACTCTTCGTATTTTGTAAAATTTTTATAAATTTATATATATTCATAAAATTTAAAAAATTTTTAATCACTTTCAATAAATTCTGTTATAAAATCGTTTCGATAGGACTAAAAGAACTGTTCTGACGGTTTTTCTCTGTGAAATACTGAAACAAAAGTTAAAAAATTTCACTTTTCATTTCTAAAAAAAATGTAATTTGTTAGTTACGCGCTAAACATAAAATTTTTTTTCAAATTACATTTTTCATTATTTTTTGTCGCGCTAAACGGACGCTTAATTATTCAACTATTCACAATATGAGGAGATTTTGGATCAAAGAATTTTAATTAATTTATTTTTATAATTATAGAATTATAAATTTTAGAGTTTGATTTGGCATTTATAAATTTTAGAGTTTGTGGACTCTATTCAAAACCTAGGTCGCACAATTGGGAGCGGGAGCAAGGATTAATTAAAAAAAAAACATAAAATTAATAGCGCACTTATGTCGTTTTTTAAAAAAATATTTAAATATACATTATGAATATACTTTGTGTTAAAATAATATTAAAAATAAAATATATTTTTAACCTTTTTTTTCTTTGTAGATATGGTATGATTACAATATTATTCTGCACATAAAATTTTGTAAAATAATTTCATACTTGTTATATTTACCTAAAAGTCATTTCAAAATTATTTCTAATAATTAAATATATTTTAATTATTATGATGTCATTTCCGTCTTTCAAATAGTTAATAAAAAATAATTCATTTTCAATTTAAAAGTTTGACCAAATAAATTTAAGAAATTAACTATTATTCATCTCGAATTTATGAATTGGAGGATTCAGCCACAATTCATAACTCCTAAGGAGCTGTTTGGAGTGCCGACTTTCTTCAATAAATTTATCAAAATTTTAACTTTTTTTTTTTCAAAATTTTCAAGATTTTTCAACTTTCTAATTTTCTTCACACCAAAAGAAAAAAAAAATCTCCAACTTTACTTTCTTCAAGTTTCTCAAATTTTGTTTAACTTTATCCAACTTTTATAAATTTTTATCAAACATAACTTTTTTCAAGGGTAACTCGTAGTAACATTAGGAGAAAATTATGAAAAATTTAGGGATGACCATCTCGATCGATCCATCTGAATCCGATCTGTTACCCGAACTGAATAGATGTACGATTTGGATATATTTTTAGAGATTGAATCGGATTTGGATTTGTTGTTTAAAAAAATTCAGATATCTGATTGGATATTAGGATGAGGCTACCTCCGTCCTGATCTGCTCCGAATATGATATTCGATCTGAATTTGCCCCGATTTGTCCTGATCTGTTCCGATTTGTTCTGAAAAATATCTGAACAAACTCGAATCATTTGGATCCATGATGACAACATCACAATCATAACATGACAAACAACATTCACATTCATCATGTTTTAGACTAATTTAACATTATTATTTTTATCATTAAAATGAATATTGATAAATAAATTTAAAATAAAATTGTCATTGTTTTGTATTAATTAAGGTATATTTGGAAAAAAAATTATAAATTTAATTTTTTGACTTTAAAGTTTAAAATCTTAAAAGTTTAAATTGAAATTTAAAAGTTCAATTTGAAATTTAAAAGTTCAAATTTATTTCTTTCATACACAAAAATTAATAAAACTTAAAAAAATAAATTTAAAATTTTATAAGGTATATCATTTAGAATTCTGCAAAATAATACAAATCTCTATAAAATTTAAATTTTTTACTCATTATACGAATTATGAAACTATAACTTTTATAAATTTAAACTAATTTATATAATTTTAAACACCCATTATGGCTAAAAAACTCAAATATTTCTAGGAAAATATCTAGATTCAAATTTTAAAAAATAATTAAAATATTTTATTTGTCATTTTAGGACAATGTTAGTACTTTAAAATTATGTATTTTTATTATGTGTTAGTAAAATGGTACTTTGATAAAATATTAATTTTGGAGATGTTTATGTGTTATTTTGATAAATTATTATTATTATGATGATATTTATGTATTATTTTGATTTTGGAGATAAATTATTTGATAGTAATATGTTATATATGCAATCAAGTAATCTATCAAGTTAGAGGCGGATTTGGAGACGAACAGAGAGTTTGAATTTTTGGATATTCGCGGATATATCCATTCTTCATTTGGAGTGGGGATAGAGGTTCAAAAAAATATCCGTTTGGAGTTCGAAACAAATTTAGAGACACAGAGAGGGTTCGGAGTTTGGATTTGAATATTACTATATCCACCTTTAATCTGCCCCGTTACCATTTCTAGAAAAATTTCATTTTTTTGGGCATCAGTTTTGGAGCTTCTATTTTTTTTGCTCAGTGTTTATTTGAAGGCTGCACCCCCAGTTTTGGAGCTAATTCGCCTTGGTTTTTTTTTTCTTTTTTTTTTTTAATAGGTATTTGAAAGACACAAGCTTGAAACATAAATCCATGTACGGTGATGAATGGCTACTATTCAATCAAGTTCATATATGAAATTAATGTTGGGCGCCGTAGCACATGGATTCGTACCTCATATGTTCCTCAAATTGAATGAAACTGGGCTCACTGTGGGCTACCATGTCACATGCATTCATTCCTTCACAGAAACAGAAACATTAAATAGATCCAACATCCATTTCTAATTGGCGGGTTGAAAATTACATTTCGTCTCCTAAAATATTGAAAATACTTTTATAAATAAAATTACCAAGGATAAAATTTTGTTAATGAATTAGCATTATAAACGTGCATCACGCTAGAGAAATTACGAGTGAATAATTAATAAAAATGATTAACAAAACTATATAAAAATAACTTTAACAAAATTATAAGAATAAGTTTGGAAACGTGATTTTTGTGAGTACCCTATTTGTTGAATGATTTTAAACCTATCTCATTACAAAAATTAATTTATAAGGTGAAATTTTTTTTTATATTTATATACTGACTATCAATTTTTTTTTTACAATTAATGTAAGATCCCAACACTGTTACCATCTCTCCCCCCAGAGATAGATGGGCAGCAAACCCTCCGCCATGTTACGAAGGGACTAAACGTACGTACATTCCTCCATCGCTTTCATGTCTCGGTGTTTTTGCTTGTATATAAATACGCCTCTAAGTTGATGATCGATGGTGGGCTTTATTCGTGAAATTAGTGATGTTATCTCTCTCTGGACCCAAATGGACCGTGTTTCTGTACACATTCGTACGTACGAACTCACCTTTCCAGCAGGACATGTTGGGTCCATACCCTCAAGGTTAATTAGCGCTAGGATGTATGCAATGCCCAACACAAGTTCTTAATGATTGGGAAATGTAGGTGACGAGTTAGGACCCTTTGAATGTTCAAAGTTTACCCAAAAAAAAAAAAAAAAGTTTATCAAAAAAATTTATAAATTTTATTTTTTTTATAAATTTTTAATCATTTTTGTTATTCGTGCATTTATTTTAAAATTTGACAAAATTTTGTTAATTTTTATTAATTTTTATCAATTTTTAATAATTTTTCCGATCCCAACTATTATAACGGATCATTTAATTCACCGTTGAAATAGATCATTTAATTTAACTTTTTGACAATTTTCTGATCAAAATCATTGAAACAAATCATTTAACTCAGTGTTAGAGTAGGTCAATTTTGATAATAAATTTTAATTTGAGCTTTCTTATATATATGTATATGTGTATATATATATAAAATGACTAATGCATTAAGTTTTCTTAATTTTTTTTTTAATTTTGGACCCCCCTTTTTTTAAGAATCTCAAAAACTGCATTGAAATTACTACAAATATATTCTCTTCATCAAAATCTTTTATGCAAATGATCAAATCTTCTAACATGTTGAGGTAAAGTAATTCTATACATGCACTACCTGAGGTACAGTTATCCTAAAATTGGGACGGTTACGTCGCATGTCTCTAAGTAATTGTTCTATAACGGGCCATGTGACCAATTTTTAGCGATTGTTATACCAAAATTGAGTTAGTTTTGGAGGGTTGAAATAGATTTAATAGTACCAATAATTTGTCTACTAAGAGAAATAAGTTGTTATTCTCTCCAACTCAAGACTTGATGTGATAATTTAAAACTATTAATTAAGTGAATGAAAAATAACTTCAAAGTATATACTTCGGTAAAAGATTAAGTGGGTTTGTTTCACATTTTAAAAAGGAAGAAAAATTCCAAAGCTTATACATCTTATGTATGGACTAAGGGAAGGGATACCTCACTTTTGTGTATGGGGGAATAACTTATAAGATGGGCTTAGGTGTAGGGGTGCACTTGGGATTTGAGTTTCACCTATCCTAAACAAAACCTTTAAAAGTAAAGTAAAGTAGAATAGGTTATAAAAATTTAAAATCGGCTAAATTTGAAAAAATATATTTTTGAGCTAATTTTTTTTTTTTTTTTTTTTTTTTTTTAACTAAGTTACCCGAGGTATTGTTTGAAGGAGCATAAGACTGGGTCTGTCCTTACTTAGATTCGCCTCAAATCACGTTCTCCAATTGAACTCACTATTCTTTTCTCCCTAGTGCAATAAGTTAAGCTAAGGCTGGTAGTTAGGATATTCGCCAGTGCATGGATTTGTTTAACTAGTATACATGGATCAAAATTTATGGGAAATTAGAGAGAAATGGTAGATGAAACATTAAGCAGCTGGTTTGATTCAAGAGTCGGTTGGAAAGGAATAAAGATAAATGGGGCATTGGAGACAGGCTGAAGGCAAGTAACATGCAAATCACTTCAAAGCAGCCAAATGAAAACTCTTGATTGTCTAACTCCCCAACAGGAGATGTGAAAGATGTGACACCATAGACTTCATTTCCGACTGGTCTAGGAGCAGAGTCAGAATTTTTGCTCAGGGGCACCGAGTACTGAGGGGGCACCTAGTACCCAAGAAAAAATAACAATTAATTTATTTTTCGATTAAGAGTAGGAGAAAAACGATGTTATTTTTAGAAGAAAAAATAAATAATTCTTGAGCATTAACTAGTGAATATATTTCTCACAGTTAATGGTTCAAGCACTTGAAGTTTATTAGAAATATCCTTCACTACAAAAAATATAATTATTATTAAATTTTATTATCTATAGAATTTATTGTATTATATGCTAAATTTACTGATAGTATAAATAAAAATATGCAATAATATATTAAAAGGATACATTTTATTTCACAAAAAATACTAAATTTGATTCTTTTAAACTTCTTATATGTTAAAAAATTTTGAGTTAACTTTAAATTTTTAATAAAATCAAAATATCTTAATTTTTAATTAATTTAATTTTTAAATAAAATTAAAATAATAATAAGAATATTTTAGTAATTTTATCTTAAAAATTGAGGGGTCACTCGCCCCCTACCCCATGTAGCTCCGCCCCTGGTCCGGTCCTACGTTAATTGAAAGAGTCAACCAATTCATTGGTTAAGAAGTTTATATTAATCAATTCGTTTTCTTCTGTTCTTTAGGATATAGTTTAATTACGTGTATATATCCTTTTGAACATTAGAATTTACTTCTTATTAAACTTATAACTCAGGTTTTCTATCTTTTTTATACCGCTTTGTTATATATCCTTTATGTCGATTTGTTAAAATAAATAAACCATTGTAAAAATGAAATATACTTTCAAAGTGAGAAATGCCACTAAAATATTTGAAAAACTTATTTCTAGTATGTTTCAGTAAATGTATTAGCTTGGCATGATATACTCAGTACTGTTATTAATTTTTTTTACTGTTTAGAATCAGAATTAGCTATTCAGGCCCGTTTGGAGTAAGAAAAAATAAATTAAATTAAGATAAAATGTGATTTGGGGTTAATTTTAGCACTTTTTTTCTGCAAAGAAATAAACTGTAGGAACGGTTTTTCAAATCCGTTCCTACGGATTCAAAAAAATTCATAAAAAATAGCAATAATGGTACTCGTTTGAAATCCTTCGACATGAAGAATATGATTGTATAAAAAATTTACACATTCGATTAATCTATTTCCAGATTTTTATTTTTTTTAGCGAAATATTAAAATTTTTTGAAATTAGTGATAGCAAGAAAATTAGAGGTATAAGAGTTGTTGGAGATTTATAATGATTTTTGGAGTTTTTTATGTATGCCAAACCGATCCTTAGGTGAGCACCATTTATTTTTTTTATATATTTACATATATACAGTGAATTAGTAAACGAGACTTCCGTTTATACAAGATTTGGAGAAGAGTAGCTTAGGAAGAGTAGCAAAAAAAAAAAAAAAAAATGTAAAAAGAGTAAGAATAAAATAAATGAAATATTAATGAATATTTTTTTGTCACACATCCAAAGTGTATGCATTCACTTGCTGTACATATATAAATGATAACCCCAAAAATGGTTAATTTCTCCAATTAAAAATTAATCAATTAAAAATTTACAAAGTTGAAACATTTATCTCAATACTTACCAAAAAAAAAAAAAGAAACATTTATCTCAAACAATAAACAGTGACAGTAAAGTAAATAATGAGTAATTAAATAGCATTTTAAAAAGACAAATGAAAATAGTGGAAAATTAAGGGCATATAAGAAAATAAACAGATATAAAGGTAAAATCACTTAAATTAACTAATTGAATTTTTTAAAATCACTTATATACATCTTTTAATTATGAATAATTATTGTTAATTAAAGTGTATAAATAAAAAATTAAAAAAATTGCAAAGTAATTGGTTTAATTAATTTTCAAATTTCATCATATTCTAATATTTTCTTATATAATAGTATAGATACAGGTGTACATATATGTTGTGATATGTGGTTTATATTCAAGCTAAAAAAATTAGGAAGAGACAAAGAGTTTTTGAAGTGGAACGTAGAGGAGTGTAGTGAGCGGGCCATTTAATTTTATTGACATGGTCAGAATTTTTTAGTATATATGTGGTTTTATAATATTTAACTATAAGACAGATTTTACAGTTAATAAGAGAGAAATATTCTAGCCGTCGTGATGTAGACAATTTTATCGAACCACATCAAATTCTGTCAGTTGTTTTCTTATTACTTTTTTCATTCATATTCATACTATAATATATATTCCTGCAAGGAAAACCACATCCATAATTCATAAATACATACAGAGAGATGATTGAAGAACAGAGCCAAGTCAATTGTGAGGGCAGTAGATATTTTATTTTGTGAGGATGGGATTTGAGCTGCATGGGAGAGCCAGCTAGGAATTTTTTAAAGGCTTGAGCAGAGAAGATATTCCTTTGGAGGCTGAGGAGGAGTTGGAGGGAGGGAGAGGTAGTTATGTGGAATGCTAGTTGTGTTTGTGTGAGTGTGTGCGTGTCAGAAAAGCTTTCTGTGGCTGAAATCGAAAAAGAAGCAAACCACAAACCCAGCTCTAGCTTTAATGGGGGTAGAGAAAGAGGACCAGCACACCAGAGGCACTCTTTGCTTGTCCCATGGTCCCCAAAGCTATTGTTTAAATAAAAACTGGTATTCCACCACCAGTGAGTACTTAAATTTTATGGTTGGATGCATTGATCCAGGATGGTTGAAAAGTTTAATTGTAATTGTTTGCTGGTCGTGACTTGTGTGAGGAAATTTTTTTTTATTTTTTATTTTCACCAAAATGTTAATTTGGTGTATTGCGAGAGAGAGAGAGAGAGAGATCCACGCAGCTAGCAACCCGTGGAGAGTTTTTTTTTTTTTTTCTTTTTTTTCAAGTGTTCTTCCTTTATGGGTGAGAGAGAGAGAGAAAAAACTAATATATCACTAGCAGCAAATTCAAAATTTTAGTTAAGGGACACCGAACATCAAGCAAAAGACAACGAGTTTCGTGGGTTTTAAGTAGGGGAGAAGCAAATTACTTTTAAGGAGAGAGATAAAATTATTTTTAGATATTAAATTAATAAATATATTTTTTTCAATTTAATGATTCAATTTGTCTTTTTAACAATATCGAAGATTTAAATAGAAATGTCTCATGTTATTGAGAAAAAATAGTTACTATTAAGTTTTATTTTTTAAAAATTTATTATATTATATGTAATATTTTTTTATCATAAAAAATATTTGAGTTCAATTCTTGTACACTACTTTTATTTTATGTTATAAATTTTTGAATTAATCTTTTTCTTATTAAGGTCAAAATAACTTAATATTGAATTAATTTAATTTTTTAATAAGGATAAAATGCTAAGAATATTTGAGTAATTTCACGTCTAAAATTAAATTATCTCAAATTATTTCACTTTATCTGATTTTTTATCACTCTAATGCCCCCTTAAATGTGTACGTCCTTTCAACTCACCCTTTATCGAATATGTATTGCTTTTATTGTATACTAAAAAATTTTAGTGATAAATAATATTTAGATAATTAAATATTTATAAATATTATATTTTAATACCTTCAAACAGCGCATTAAATACAATTCCCATTCTCAATCAAATTTAAAATCTGTGTTAATTTTTTTTTTCAAGTTACCCTGTAATATTAAAACAACAGACCGAGCTCTAAAATTTATAAGCGTGGCTTGACCCCTACTTGTAAATATTCCACTCTACAAATGGCTGATAAATAAATAATCGTTGTTAACAATTTGCGGTAGTTACGAGCTAAAACTCAGGTAATTCCGCACGAAGGATTTATTTGGTCACACTAAATTTTATCAAAATTCACGAATTTTAACTAATTTTTGTATTTTTTTCAATCAAAATTTTCTATTTATCACATTTATGTCACATATTTTCACTTTTATTGTACTTTTTCCTTCACTTTTGATCTACCAAACACCCCCAAGTATTTCTCCAACGGATTTCAGGACGGCGGTAAAAACTCCACTACAAGAACTGTGATAAAAAATGAAAGGTTTAAATTTAATTATATTTGACCTAATGGTTTTAATTTAATACAATTAAAATTATTTTCAAATAAAAATTAAAATTAAAATAAATTGATTGAAACACAATTAATACAGGATATAAAAAATCATATTAGTGTAATCAAATCTAAACCCTCAATTTCTTCATAGCAGCTCTTACGGTAAATTTTTCATTATAATTCCCTGAAACCCTTCTCCAATTGCACTCATAGAACTATTAAAGATGAATGTATTAATCTCAAAAACCACCAATAATTGATAAAGACTAGGAGACAAATTAGGATTCTCAGTGTAAAAATGAACCATTTTGATTTGATTGTACTTTAATAAAATATAATTTTTTATATTTTATATTCATTGCGTGCCAATAAATTTTTTTTTAACTTTTACGTTTATTTTAAAATTAATTTTAATTAAATTAAATTTAAACCATTAAATTATTATAAAAAAATTAAGACCGTTCATTTTTATACTTCAACCTCTATATATAGTTTATTTTTATACTGCAGTCCCTCAAACTGGCAAATTCAAATTATAAAAATATTATCTATTTCAAAAGTAATATTTATATATTTTTAAGAGGGTGTACGTATCTTCTCGACAATTCGCCTAAAATCTCTCTACGAAAATGCTAGCATTTCATCGCAAGTTAATAAAACTCAGATCCAGCGGTTAAAACCGTCAAGGCCAGCCATTAATGAGGCGTGAAACAAGAATTGTTGGACCACGCATGCGATTGCAGAAAGGATTGGATTAATTAACAAGTTGATGAGGATGATGACATATCTCATGCATGGGACATGCACCCGATCAATCATGAAAATTGCAGATCAATGTTGATGTGATGTGTGGAAAACTCGAGTTTTGACTTCTTTCATTAAATTTTTTACCCTGATCTAATGACCCAACTAATCCATTAATGGATGGTGCAATTATTTACAAAAATTTTATGTGAAAATTGAAAATTGTCAAAATCACATAAAGCCCTTCGGACTTGTCAATTTAAACAAAAAATATATACCCACTAAATTACGCTCTAACAAATTATGAAATTGCAATTGACACGTAATAAATTTGCACAGCAAAATAGCACACCTTTTTATTAAGGGCATGTTTGATTAGTTAAATTTTAGTTAAAAAAATATAATAAAAAAAATGTGACATAAAGATGATATGTGTTAAAATTTTATTAAAAAAATATAAAAAATAATTAAAATTTAATAACTTTTAATAAAATTTAATAGGTCAAACAGGCCTAAACAGGCCCTAAAGAGATATCTAAAGTCATCTCACCATTTTTATCATGATGTTTCCGTTGGAATTATCAAGAATGAAACGGATGTATACATACACACATATATATATATTTTCATGCTTTCTGATGTCTGGATCTTGTATTTAATTTGTATGTGATGGTCACACGTAATCTCTCTTACAGCTAGAGACGGCAAATATATAGCAACAACCACCGTCTGATTCTTAGGATTGTTCAATATAGGAGTTGTTTGGCATCCAACAAAATATTAAAATTTATCAAAAATTATAAAAAATTTATATTTTTTTTCTAATTAAATTTTATCATATATCACATTTACATCAAATTTTTGTATTTTTATTATATTTTTTGTCTAATTTTTTTCAACCAAACACTCCAGAATTAATTTTGAACCGTACAAACTGAGAGCCGTACACATTCTGACAATCCTTTTTTATTAGTTATAGATTATATATATATATATATATATTTGATTTTATTGATCATTTGTTATGTGGTTAAATATTCTATTTTCTCCGGCCATGTATGTATAGATCTAACACCTTGTTAAGTCAATTTAAGAGAGGGGAGAGGCAATTAATTAGCAAATCAACGTTGCTTAAACATTAAGTTCTCTCAGAGGGTGTGTAGCAGCACACCTCTATGAGGAAAATCGCAAACTTTATACAAATCCAACTCACGAAAAATTAATTCATGGGTTTTGGGTTAATTAAAGTCACCAACCCCAAGAGGGTTTGAAAAAAGAAAGAAAAAGAAAAATCAAACTAGGAAGTGAAGGGAGATGTTAAAAAAGCGAAGCAGCAACTGAAAACTGCTTCATCTTGGTCATCTCTCTTCAAAACCAATGATCTCTCTCTCTCTCTCTCTCTCTCTCTCTCTCTCACACACACACACACACACAGACATTCTCTCATCTGAGCATTGAAGTGAGAGAGCGAAAAACCACTTCTTCACAGGGAATGGTGAGACCCATCTCGTGATCAAATCCAAACTCTTCTTCTGCGCGTTGAAGAAGGGACTGAAATTCGGGATGAGACAAGAACGAGATCGGAACGATGTATCTACTCCTGTTTTCTCCGACATAGACTGCGAAGTGGCCTTTCGGGACGTCCAGAGGAAGACCGTCGTCGTCGTAGCCGTGTTTCTTTCCCAAGCTCGAGCATCTCTTGAGGATTTGCTTGAGAACCGCGGTTTGTGGTAGTTTGTTTGATTTTCTTATGGCCATTTTGGGCTCTGGTTGAGACAGAAGTTCAAGGTCTGTTGTTTGTAACCAAAAAGGAACAAAAAGAGGAAGTTGAGTTGAAGAGAGAAGTGAACAGAAGAGGTGGTGGTGTGGAGATAGAGGAGGTTGTGATGGGTATTTATGAAGAAAGTTTTTAGAGAGAGAGAGAGAAAGGAGAGAGAGGGGAGGTTCATGTGGGGTGAAGGGGGCAAAGGACAGGCCACGGGTGTTTTGGGGTGAGTGTATGCATGTAAGGGAATAGTGTGGGGGCCAAACCCATTGGGCTAACCTCCTAGTGCTGGTCCTCCAAATGACAATATGGACCCTCCGTCCCTCTCAGTCTCAATAACAATCTCAATCTCAATCTAATTTCCTCTACTCAAGTTTTTTGATGCATACATCATAGATGTGCCTAGTTGTGATCAACCCATAATCCTCTGTTAACAGTAATTTTTTTCAAGGGCTTTGGTTCCATGATAGGCGGTTTGGGGTTAATAAAAGTTGACATAAACTGTAATTTGAGTTATTTTTTTTGATATTTGGAGTGTAAATTATAAATAAAATAAAAATAAAAATGAATAATTCTATTTGTACAAATTTTTGCTCGTTCGAACAGATTTAGATAGAAAATTTTTGATTATTCTATCAGAATTTTTTGAAATTCGTATAAATATTATTAAAATTTATAAAAATTCTATTAAAATTTGTAAGAATATATAAATTTATTGAGATTTATATAATCCGAGTTGAGAAAAAATTTTGTAAAAGAATTATAAAAACTTTAAAAATTCTTCTATATTTCTCAAAACTCCAAACCCTCATGTGAACGTTTTTGAAAAAGGGATTTAACCTCGAGAGATTCACTCCCTAGGTCAAACCCCTAGAGAGTGAATCTCTTTTGGTTTGTGCCACACATACCGGCCCCTCAACATGTATAGTGGTCAATCGCGAACTCGCGTAGCGGCGGGGAGTCGGACCCACACCCAAGAACTGGATACGGTTCGTCCAGCCAAGGAGGTCCGTCCTACCAATCTTTACTACGCTTTGCGCCCGGGAGACTGGCCCCAAGTTTTTGCTAGAGAGGAGACTTGAACTTGAGACCTTGGGGTGGTAAGCCTCTAAGTCCCAGTCCAAGACCATCCCATCTAACCCCTTGGGGTTCATGTGAACGTTTTTGTATTCTACCCATACTAAAGTTTCATTCAGAAATTGACTTCGAAACTTTCACATCACTCTCTTAAATAAATTTGGTTGCATTCCCAACATTCTGCCTCAAAAGTCCTTAAACAATTAGCTGCCTTTAATTTTTCTGTTCCTCTAGCTTCTCGTATCAACCTCAAACTCTTCAATAAATTGAAAGTCTTCGCCGTTCACAGCCTTCAAGGGAATCTTTTACTCTTCGTAACATATTAAACTGCGTTCTCTTTCTTCCATGCGAAATCACGGGCTAAGTATAAACAACCGTACCGAGGAGTACCAATGTGTTCAAAAGGTTGTTTCTTTCTGATTGTTGGACTTGTGATTCTGAAAATATTAGAAGTGTCAGATGAAAAAAAAAAAAAAATGCAGTTGCCAGTCACTCTGAATGCCATAAGAAAAAAATTTTGCAGAAGCAGAACCCATGTGCGTAGGCTGTTGGTTTCAACTTTAGCTTTGAAAGGTTTGTTGATGACTGTTGTGGGCTAAAGATATGCAAAACAAATATACAGCTAACAGCTATAACGGTAGCCCATGTGCATACGAAAAGATAAGGGTCCGTTTGGAAAGATTAGTTATACTCAAGATTAATATTTACTTTAATAGTGGTTGAATTTTTTTATTCTCTCATATTTTACTTTTTTTTAAAAAATTTTCAAGGGTAAAAATGTTAATTTAACAAAAACAAGTTAGTCACTTAAAAAAAAATCACTTTTTTTTTTCTTTCCTAAACACAAAACTAGTTAACTTTTTTTTAGTCATTAGCCGTTAGCCACTTTTTTTTTTCCCAAACACAAAATTAGTTAATTTTTTTTAACTAACTACTAGCTATTAGTCAATACTAATTGTTCTCAAACGGAGCCTAAAAGAAAAAAAAGAATTTGGGAGTGGACATTGGTTTCAATGTCAAAATACAACGGATCCCAACCTTAAATCTATGAGGTGATATTAAAACTAATGTTAACCTTCTCATTTAAAAAAAAAGGTTAATTAACTTTTCAATTTATTTATTTTTTTAAATGATCAAATTTATCTTTTTATATTTAAATTTCTTTTAAATGATGAATAGGGAAAAACATTGAATTAACAAAAAGTTAATTATTAAAAAGTTAGATATTAATTTAAGAAGAAAAAATGAATTTTTGAATTAAAATTTAAAATTCCAAATTCTTAAATTTGTACTCAGTGCAACTGGGTACCATCGTTCATTGAGTTTATTATTATTATTATTATTATTATTATTATTTTGGGATTCTCCTACATTTAATTAATTGCAATTGATGTGGACTAAAAATCATGTATTTTAAATTTGAAATCATTAGTTCATTAAAGTAGAATTTTTAATTTAAAAATTATTATTTTAAAAAAATTTGTTATTGTATTCCTATATAACTTTTTTTTGTTCTTTTTCTTGTTTGTCCGAGGACTGCTTTTTGTACTATCATACTCTTTTCTTGTATTATCCTCTGCTGCAGATAATCTAGTTTATTCCACCTCCTACATCGTATTTCACTCCCAATGTCATTCGAGTCCTTTTATCTATTTGGGTTCGCTTCTCTAGCAACCATATTTTTCCGGGTGGCTCGACCAAACTCCTCCTAGAGTTATGTAATGTGGGTCCCTCTTTTTTCTTTCTCCCCCCCCCCCCCCCAGAATCATAGTTTCAGTTAAACTGCAATTAGAGGATCATACGGGTCAAACAAATATGATCATCAGTGTGCTGATTTGGTTTATTGAGGAGGGTTAGCCTGGATGTTGGTTTTCTGAATCTTTGTAGGGTATAAGCTGAGAAACACCCCGGTAGTTTCCTAATATGGTTGTATAGCTTGTTCGCTTGGGGTGTCCCTGTTGTATTTCTATATGATCCTCTTGTGTGTTATGTTAAAGTACAAAATTAACTAAATTTATTAAATTTAGATAGCATTAACTGCTAATTATTAATATTTTAGGGGTCATTTGATTTATTTTTTTATTTTCTATTTTTTATTTTTGTTTTCTATTTTTTATTTTGACCTCATTTTTCATTTTGTATCTTTGAAAATAAAGAAAATAGCTCAAAATTAACTTGGTTACTTGTGTTTTTAAAATTTATTTTTGAAAACTTAAAATAAGTTTATACGTGAAATGAAAAATGATAAAAAGTCGTTTTGAAAGTTTTTAACAAAAAAAACAAAGAAAATCTCAAAATAAAGAAAACAGAGTATTTTTTGTTTCCTAGTTTTGAGTTTTTAACACATAAGATGAAAATAGAAAATAGAAAACAAAAAAGTAAACCAAATGCTACCTTAATTTTTCTAAAATGATCAAATTTATCCACTTACATTTTAAATTTTTTTTACACTTTAAAGGACATTAATGTTAAATTACCAGTTAAAAGCTAATTTTAATTTTTTTAAAATAAGCAAATTTATTCTCTTGCATTTAAAATCTTTTTTAAACTTTAAAAGATAATAATATTAAATTAACAATTAAAAGCGAATTTTTTTTCCTGCCTAAGTACAAAAAAACACATAAAAAAAAAAAAAGCAAAACCTAACCTTTTAATAGTTACCTAAAAGCTCAGTTAGAGTAAAAAAAAAAAAAAAAAAAACAAGAAGCCGACTTTTTTTCATATTCCAAACTCATCACGGTTATGAACACCGTAAATACTGACGAGAGAAAAATAGTCCCAATGGTCTATATACCATTCCCAATGTTCTATATACCTACATTTTCTAGCAGTGCATTGTATATACATACTGTAAGAATAGGAAGTGTTTCCAGAGCGTGGGACCTCCCATGTGGCCCTCCAGCGGCCACCACCACCGTCACCACCGCCACCAAATTGGAAGGTTACAATCAGGACATTCAGCCCACTCCAAATGAGCACAACAAAGTATCTGGCTTCATATCCAAAAAGGTTGGTATCTCCATGTTCTAAGGCTCAGAAAGCTAGCAATCTGAAAAAAAAGATAAAAAAAAAAAAAAAGAAGTTATAGGATCTAAAGCTTGATACGGCTGTGTCCGGTCTTTCTGTCTTCTGTTTTTGTTTTACTCTTAAGCACTGAAAAATTGCCTTCTCCGGTACATATGATCCCCACTACCTCACAACCATACATGTGCCTGTCAAGGAATGTAATGGTGACGGATGTGTATATATATATATATATATAATAAACTATATATATATTTATCTGAAAGCCACATAGTCTTGACTCCATCCACTCTGGTAAATAATGCATTACAGTGGAAAATAGTCCATGTCTATTATCACAGGTGGACCAACTTTGGAAGTTGTTTCGAGCTGTAACCCGAGTAGTCTCACCCAAAAAAAATGTTTTTCAGTTCAATTTTTTTTTTTAATTTAACTCACCGTAAATTTTTATACCTTACCCCACTTTGCCTTTAAATCTTTTACTCAACCTAAATTTTTTTTAGTCCAACCAAGTCTGTCTTTAAACACTTTATTTAGTTCAAGCAAATCGCAAATCCTAAATCTACCCTTGTCTATTATCACAAAGAACTATGATATTAAAAATCAACTTCTAATTCTAATTCAATAATTTACACCATAATTTGCATGCTTTTCAAAGCGAACTAACTACCACAATATTTATATCTTACTATTTTAAAATTGCGTAAAGTCATTCCTGGTTCTATTGTAGCAGTGGAGTCTTTTTCCTATTAGAAGCATGCAATGTGAAAAAGACTTCGATGCAATTCAATTAATCAGAATAATTTTTCAGCCAGAATTGCTCCATCAGGGCTTTAATTCCCAAACATTACTTCAAGTGACAGGGTTTCTATTTGAAAATCAAAATTTCGCTAATGATCAAGCAGGAAGAGAAGTCATTTAACTTCATTAGTCTGCTAATCCTCTTCTACTCAATCTTCCCTCCAAATTGGAAGCAAAGAACAGAGTATGTAGAATAAAATGGAACACCAAACTCTGTTCTTTCCTTTTCTAGCTCACTAGTAAGCGGTGTCATGGTCACACTTAAAGTAAGGTTATCACCTTGATTCTTCCACCCAGCCATACTCCCGTTGTAAATGAACCAACCTATAAGAGTTCTGCTCGATACGAAACTAAGACAAATTCAAACATAATTTCAAAATCAGGCTACTTGATCTCAACTCGATCAATAATCATTTGAGATAGGCTCGGAATATTAACTATCCCTGCTTGAATATATTTTAAAACACAACAAAGTTTTCAAACCAAGTTTAACAACCTTTTACTTTATTGGACTGACTCATTTACTGCTCCATTCAGAGAAAAAAAAAAAAAAAAGGGAAAAAAATAAAGAAAGAAAAACTAAAAATAGCTTGGCTGTAAATCACCTTCTTTGCCCCCCACCCCATGTTCTAAGAATGAGAAATGTTGTAAGACTCTCTACTAAGGAGGAAAAAAGAGTGGGCCCGCCATGCAATCCTAATGAAATGAGGTGATTGATCTATATGGTATGGAGGATTAATCAACAAGAGGTATTTTTAAATTAGTTATATTGTGGGTAAGGTGATGGTGACCCTGCCTTTGGTACGGTACATGAAGGCCATGTTACTTTTGCCCCCCAACCCCAATTACTTGAAAACGGCCAGGCCTCATACTCCTTATCCAACCCCCTCATCACTCATAAAAATTGCTAATTGCCCCTCCCCATTCAAGGAATATTTTTTAATTTTTTTTGAACTCCCCCAAATCGTTATTACTAGATGCATTTTCCTCAAGTTACCTTTGTCCTTTTGCTGGGCACTTGCTCAAACACATGGTGAGAGAAATCAAATGGGATCATATACATTATCTATAACTACACATTCCAATATTGATAGAGCAACAGAGATGAGATGAGATTTACCGAGTTTATTTATTTTTTTGCTTATGAGGGCCAATTCAAAAACTTTTTTGACAGGGATAGATTTGAACTTATATACTAGAGGGGTGTATTAGTTGGTGAGGCAGTGATTTTAAGCCTTGATTTTAGCCATCAATAAATGTAGATCGATAAGGCATATTCAAAGTAGTAAATTAGTTAAATTTAGACAGAATTCCTGAAAATATGCAAGGATGCTGAAATGGGTTGCTTCCATTGGGCAGTTCTAACATTAAGAAGCGAGAAATAGTTACAGTTGTACAGATGTTGATAGATAAATTTAAAGGCTTTTGATCATAAGAAGCCTAGAGATAGAGAGAAAAAAAGCATTATGGAGTTGATGATGATGTGATATTTGTTAATTAAATCACTAGACCTACTTAGGGGTATATATTAAATGATTTTTGAGATTCAAGAATAGGAATTCAGACTTGGTATATATATGCAGCTCGTAAAAACACAAAGCTAGTAACAAAGATAACGTTGATCAGATGGTCACTGACAGCATATGGAGGACTCTTAGCAAGAATGCCAAAAATTGAGGACCCCATTCCTAGTCACCTCCTATATCTGAAGCATCAAGAAACTAATAGAGGAGGTGTCTGAGAATGAATTTTATCTCAATTCACATGTATCTATAACAACAAATTTGATGTGAAATCATACACTTTCACGAACTAGTAATTACAAGGTGTTTAAAACACATTAACAATTTGGAGTCTCCAAAGCCTAGTGTGGTTGAAGGAGAGTCGAAATCGATAGAGAAATATAAGCCAATAAGCTTGAGCCCATATAACGGTTCATAGAGATATTATCAAAAACTAAATTATGGTTGAACTTTCATTACCAAATTCACAATCAATTTGATAGCAAATCCAAGAATTGAACAAAGCAAATCCAAGAACTGAACAAGGGTGATAAGACCATTGCAAAAGGAGACCTTAAGATGGTAAAAAGTCTCCTTAGAGGCTTGGCCTGCTGATTTAGGACTATCGACGGAAGGCAGAATTCTAATGCTGCGTCTATCCCTCCCTAATTTTTAAGACGTGTTTGAAGTGAGGATTTGAGAAAAGAAAAGGAAAATGGTAGAGATTCAAACTTCCCCCATCTTATTTAGGTTGTGATGAAAAATAAAATAAAAAAGGCAAAGAGATCTGAGAAATTGAAAATAAAAGGATGCTTTTTCAGCACATTAGTCAGAAAAATACATTAGATTCGCTGCAACAAATCAATTTGTCTTTTCTCCTTTGTTTGGAATAAATCAACTGTCAATCAATTCTTTTGAGAAGAATTACAACAAAAAGAACAAGATAGACCAGCCTATTCATAATGATTGAGAACATAGGCATAAGAGATCTAAGAACCTTCTAATTGTGATCAATAGTCTCGGTTATTCTTGAGAAGCAGCTGAAATCATAGAAATAATAAGCGAATATCTATCAACCTTTCAAGAATGTTAGGAATTTTACGTTAAAAATTGAAGTAAGTGTAACTTAAGTCCCAGATTTATATAGTTCTTTGGACCTTGTTGAGAACGTGATTTTGTAATCATAGGCTAGGCGTATGGAATTTTTGTACTTTTGGATACATCCCTTTGATGCCTATTTAATAACTTGTCCAAATATTTCACCTATGTGTATATATAAATATATGTATAAAATGGTGAGTTACTTCTTTAAAAGTGCAAGTCAAGAATTGAAACGCACAAGTACAGAAAGTTAAAAGGAAGTTATCTGGTTGAACATATGTACAAAGCATCATTCCAGTGGTTGAAATCTCCAATTCCTCAACTTGTGTTGTGTCTTCTTTAAACTGAGAAATTGATTTTTGTGCTCAAGTAGGGAAACTGATGAATAGATGCAGCCTACGGGTGGGAAATTTGAATCCTTAATGTCCAGTTGTAAGGGAATTTATTTCTTCTAATCGTTGGATGTTTTCATCATCCATCAAGCTTTGTGAGACTACGACAAGTGAAAAAATATACTGAAAGACATCAGCCTTCTTCTATTTTCTATTTTTATGTTCTATGTATCATTCATTGGCACTGGCAAAAAGGTTCCACCTGACAAATTTCCAACACCACCTTGACAGTAAGCATATTGTCTGATGTTCCTGCCTTTGATCAATTCAGCTTTCCAAACCATTTAGTTCTTTGTAACTCATGAAATAATAAATATTGGTAAAGGTTAACTAGTGACTGCGTTTTGAAGCCACGCATGCACATCTTAAGCAAAACCAGTTGGTATCTTTCTCCAACCCTGATTTTCCCTTCATCTTCCTCAGCTGCCTGATCTCACTGCAACCATGCCTCACATACATGTCTGATAGCAAAACATAAATCTCTACATTCAAGGATCCAATTAAAAGCCCTTTTGAGCAGCCAATATAAGCCAAATCAATGTTCTCACATTCATTACTGGCACTAAGTAGCTTGACATGTCATTCACCAACTTCTATGCCTCGTCTAACTCACAAGCTTGATAAAGCAAAACAACCAGGCAATGATCGTGTCTCCGGCTAGGATCCAGCCCAAAACCAGGGATTCAGAACACTCAATCCTACTATTCACCTGGCCAGAGTGACTATAAGCTGAGATGACTATCACAAATGCCACAATGGAAAGAAGTCCATACTTGCCAATTGCCATACATTTCAATCAATGAATTCTGTAGGAATACATCATTTCTTAAATTACGAACCGCAAGAATCACTTTGCATGTACTTTTTACCCACTCCAACGGCTGGTAATCTAATAAGGTCTAGTCAACATAATTCAGCATCAACATGGGCATCTTTCTAAAAAGTTCTTGGATCCCTCAACCCACCAACCCCCATCATAGTCTAACAAAAGGGCATTTGTGCATACTGCGTTTCCAGCGGGAATTTCATCGAACATCGGGGCCGCGTCACTGATAAGCAACAATTTCACAAACAAATCGATCATTGATGCACATGAAGGCGAAAGTTTCCCTGGGCCGCCCCCCGGGGGAGGGGGGAGAAGAGAAAGAGAGGACACTTTTTTTTTTTGTTTGACGAAAATTCTGTCAACGGATTGAAGGATAATGGGTTCGTTGAATTGATGCAATTGAAGAAATTGGTAAAAATTTGAAGAGGTTGTTTTTTTTTTTTTTTTAATTTTCGAAGTGAATGTTAATCCTAGTTTGGGGTGAAGGTCAAGAGAGGATAAGCCTAATCTTATCGATATCATACCAATGTAATAGATAATTGTGTCAAAGAAAGAATATTAGTTCAATTAATTCATATCAATTAAGATCTTAATTTTCATGATCTCTGTAAAGAAACTCAAAAGATCGCTCAAAGAATAATAGCGGTCTAATATACGATTGTAACATACACAAAATGTATTGAAATTCATTCTGCAACTGCAGTTGTTGAGTCAAATAGCGAATATTTTCTTATTTTACCCTCTCCAAATTCTTATACACAAATATGCAATATATATACATATATACATATGTATATATATATATATATATATAACACGAGATGGGTTTTTCCTTGGTTTACAAAATTGTCTCTTTACAAGAGATCTAGCTCCCCCTTTGGACCCTTATAATCCATTAAACTGAGAGGTAAGATTGAGGAAAGTATCTTCTCTGCACGGAATCGTGAGACCACCCATGGGATGAGTGAACCCAAATTCTTCTTCAGCCTTATGTAGCAAGTCTTGAAACAAAGGTTGGTTTAAGTATGAAATTGGGACCAAAAATCTCTTCTTCCGTGTCTCTCCGACATATACTGCTAAGCAGCCCTTTGGGACATCAGCAACCTTGGTGGCTGCTTGGCTTGTATGTGAAATAGATCTTAGAATAATATCCTTAGCAAGGAGGATCCCAGCCTTACCAAGCAACTTGATACCCACGATTTTTCTATCGAGAAGGAATTAGTGAAGGATCTGAATGAGGTTTTTAGAACAGAGATAGCTAAAGAATGTGAATTCTTGTGCTGATTGAGCCTCTAGTACTTGATTATATATATATATATATATATAAAGAGTGGCGTAGAGATATCTTATGAAATTGTGGTGTGTATAGAGACCTGGCGATGGGTGTGGTGAGGAAAGATTGCTGAGAGACATAGCTCACAAGGGATCACATGCTTCTGTCTACCAAGTTGTTATGTGGATGAAGACTGGCGACAGAAGAGTTAATGGTGTTGTGTTGTTGGAATCCTCCTTACCCCACAACTTGAAAATGATCCATAAATTGAATGACTAGAGTATCTCATGTTCATTCGACCATGGAACCAACCGGTGCTTTGGTTAGGGACAAACTAGAGACATCTTACATCAGATACAAAAATTCCAGATAAACAAGCAAGTGCAGGTTTTCTTTAGGTGAATCAAGCAGATAAACGAAATATTGGTTGTAGGAGGGACTTGGGTTCAGTTTATAAGTGTGAGGAAAAGTCTCACATTTTGACCTACTTTTTAGGTTAAGTCTAAGACCACCTATCTTCAGTATCAAAACTCATTAATTTATCATTAATTTCAGCTTAGCTAGCTTTTAATCTTGAGATAGATCCAAAACCACCCGTCACTAACCAAATTAGAGATGCCTTGCAAACTCAAAAACTTAGCAGCCAGAATGTATCTATGTCATGATATTGGCCCCCCACCCTCCCGTCCCACCAAAGTTTTGGTTTCCTTGTTAGATATTTTTGGCAGTTGGCTCCATAGCAGCATGACCAAAACACTAATATTTGATTTTCTGCCAATTTCAGAGAAGACTAAACCGATCATAGAATCCAATTTAGTTGTTTCTTATTATGACCATTAACAACCAAATTAGTGAGTCAAAATGTCTTTAGGGTCTTTATAGCAGTTTGAAGGCATTTGAATGAATCCGTAAGGCACAATCAGACCACAATGTGATCCACTTCATCGAACTATAAGGAATGAAATAGTTTTTTTTTTTTACATATTTATTCTATTACCATATTTATTACATTTATTTATGATAGAAACGGCCATTTTCTTGGAATAGTAATTACATCTCATTCCTTTCTCTGAAAAAAAAAAGTGAGTGCCAATTTAAATTATCTATTTTCTCATTTTATGAAATATTTGTAAAGAAAATAAATATATGTTATATTGACACAGAAACTATTAAAAATTATCATTTTAACCTGGAGCCTATTTTCCGCTTAGAATTGCATTTTGGCCTCATAAAAGTTCAATAAATATTTTTCGAGCCATTAATGAGCATAGAAAATATCAGTTCAACTTAAACTCGGGTGATAAATTGACTGTTTTATCCCTAGACATTAGTTTTGGCCTAGATATGCATTCTGAGCATCCCAAGAGGGGAAAAATATTTCTTAATAAGTTTCTTATTAGTTTATTAAATTTGAACCGATTCAAATTAAGGTTGTAAATTGATCATTCAGACTACATTTGGTTTACTGTAAATTTTTGAAAATCTTTGAAATTTTTTGAAAAATTCTAAAAGTTATTTACTTTTTATTTTATTATATAAATTATAAACTTATAACTGATCTCATTTTATCTCTCTTTTTATCACTCTAAACACACCTTTAATATGCAATCTTACTGAATTAATAATCATCCCATAAAGGTTTGATTGTTTGTTGTTATATCTTAGAAATGATGTACTGAAACCTTTTGCATAATTAAAAAAGCTTCGAATCGTTTTAACAGAATGTCCTAATCCATATTTCATTTTGCGTTATTTACTTTATTGTTCAATTTATTTTTTCCATTAAAAAATAAATTTAGTTTTTTTTCAATTATTTACAAGACACATGTAATTTATAATAATTAAAATTCATTATATTATTACTAGTAATTCTGAAATAATTATTTATTATATATAACGACTATGTATAAAATTATTTTACAAAATTTATATAAAGAATAATATAAATGTATCACATTCAAAAAATAAAAAGATTTAAGTTATATTTTATTTTTAATATTATTTTACACAAAATATAATATATTCAAATATTTTTATTACACACGGTGGGAATGCTCTCGCGCTCGTTTATATTTTCCGAAAGTTAACGTTTGCAATATCGCTTTCGCTACTGCTCCCGCCCGCTCCGTTTATGACTTATAAGCAGCAAGCCTCCTCCGTCCATGCCGTTATCACTGGACTCCTCATTCGCTTCTGTGACCAGGTTTCTCATTTGCTGCCATCATCGGCTTCTTCGCGCAGCTTTACTTCCAGGACACCAAAACAGCGGCCATGGACACTGGTTACGGAGGCGTCGATAATCCGAGAACAAAGATTGAGAAGGAGAAGCGTGCCTATGATCAACTGAACTAGATGCCCGCAACGGCAAGTGCAAGCGCCGTGCTAGACAAAACCAATTTTTTGCTTTTACCATGGAAATGCCGCCAAGTCTCCTTGAAGTTGGAGTGTCTTAAGCAGATCCACTCCGCTATCATCGTCTGTGGCCTCCCCCACCGCGGTTTCTTACTCAGCAATCTCCTCCTTCTTTCTCTCCCCACGCATCTCCCATGCCGGCTCCGGCGATCTCGCCTACGTTTTGTCCCTCTTCGAACGCACCGAAGCGCCCCATATCCGGCTATGTAATGCCACAATAAGCGGGTTCTCCACGAGTTCAGAGCCTCGACTTTCCGTTGACTGTTTTGCCAGGATGCGCCGAGAAGGTGTGCCCCCTGAGAAACACACTTTTCCTTTACTTCTTAAGGCCTTGTTGAGATCTCGAAACGGAAACCATTTCAGTTTCATGCTCAAATTCTCAAGTTTGGATTGAGTTTTGATCGTTTTGTGCGGAACTCACTGGTGTCTTTTTTGGCAAACGATGGGCACGTTGACATTGCACGCAAGGTGTTTGATGAAATGCTGTGGAAAGATGTGATTGCTTGGACGGCCATGATTGATGGATAAGTTAGAAACAATCTTTCCGTGGAAGCTCTGGAATGTTTTGTCAAGATGAAATCGATGGATGTCGAGGTTGATGAAGTGACTATTGTAAGTGTTGTCAGAGCTGCTGGAATGGTGGGTGATATTTGGTTTGGAAAATGGGTTCATGGCTTCTATGTGGAGTTAGGGATAGTCCATTGAGATGTTCATTTAGGCAGCGCCCTTGTAGATATATATTCTAGGTGTGGCTACTGCGATGATTCTTGCGAAGTGTTTGAGGAAACGCCTTATAAAAATGTTGTTTGTCGGAGTACTTTGATCGCTGGTCATGTGCGAAGTAATAGATTTAGAGATGCACTGCTTGTTTTTCGAGACATGCTTCTGGAAAAAGTGAAGCCCAATCATCTTACTTTGACAAGTGTTCTAACAGCTTGTGCTTAACTAGGAGCATTGGATCAAGGAAAGTGGGTTCATAAATACATAAAAGCAAATGAAGTAGAAGTAAATTCAACACTTGGCACAGCTATGATAGATATGTATGTAAAGTGTGGGTGTGTTCGCGAGGCTTGCTTAGTTTTTGAGGAGCTGCCTGTCAAAGATGTCTATTCTTGGACTGCCATGATAAATGGGTTTGCAGTGAATGGGGATGCCCTAAACTCGTTGAGTCTCTTTTATGAGATGTTAGATTATGGGATTATACCCAATGAGGTCACGTTACTTGGTGATATTAGTGCTTGTTCTCACGGAGGATTTGTGGATGAGGGGCGCAAGTTATTTGATTCTATGAATCATGTTTTAGTTTAGAGCCTAAATTAGATCATTACGGTTGTATGGTTAACCTCCTTGGCAGGGCAGGTCATTTAGAGGAAGCATTGAAGTTAATTGAGGGCATGTCGATGGAGCCTACTCCTGGTGTATGGGGAGCTCTGTTTGGTGCCTGAATGATTCAAAAGGCGTATGGATTAGGTGCGCAGATAGGAGAACATTTAATCAAGCTACAACCCAATGGTAGTGGCAGATATGCACTTCTCGCAAAGTTATATTTGGCATGTCGCATTGCAAAGCAGCAGCTCGTCCTAGAAACTTATGAAATGAAAGGGGGTTGAAAACACCCTTGCACAGAGCTGGATGGAATTAAATGGTACGATTCATGAGTTTGTGGCATTTGATAAATCACACGCGGAGTCAATGGAGGTATATTCATTCTTGGAGAGCATTGTCATCCAGTTAGAGTTTGATGGTTGTGTTAAGGACACTGATTTATTGATGTTTGACCTTGACTACTGAAGTTGGCATTGGGCCATAACATATCCACACAAGTATCAAAATCTATGATTGTCAATTGAAGTGAATTTTGCACTTAGTCATGCAAAATAAAAATTAAAAGAAAAAGGAAAGAAAAAAAAAAAACTCCTATGATGTCTTTAGTGCAATGAAATACAAAGAAACAATGAAACAAATTGAAATAAGAAATGCAAGAAGTTTTATTACTTATTTCTCATATAAGGAGAGGTTTCTCTCTTTTCTCCTCCCAAAACTTCTGTACAACCCCAAAAAAAAAAAAATGTGTTTCCTGCTAAACAAAATTGTATGTGATGATTCCTCTTTGGCGTAGATTTCTCCTTCTTTCTACAATCACAATCCACTTAGTTCAGAACTAAGATTGAGGAAGGTATCTTCTCTGCAAGGAATAGTGAGACCACCCATTGGATGAGTGAACCCAAATTCTTCTTTAGCCTTTTATAGCAAGTCTCGAAAGAAAGGTTGGTTCAAGGATGATATTTGTACCAAAAATCTCCTCTTATCTCCCTCCAACATAAACGGCTAAGTAGCCTTCTGCGACATCCGTAATACTAGGGGCAGCTTTACTTGCACCATTAAGGATGGACTTTGTACGAAGAATAGTAGGCAACCGGATGCTCATGATTTTCAAATGGAGGTGGAAGAATGGATCCGAATGTGCTTGATCAGAGAAATAAAAAAATTGACAGAAGAAGAGAGTTATGCTAATTATCTATGGAGGTGGAAAAATGGATCCAAATGAGCTTAATCAGAGAATTTAAAAAACTGATAGAAGAAAAGAGAATTATGCTAATTAAACCCCCAATATATAGGTTTATATATATATAGAACAAATAGTTTGCTGTTTATCCTGTGAGATTGGTATTTATGTTGTTTTAGTCATATAGATGGCCTATGGGTGTGTTGAGGAAAGCTTGCTGAGAGATAGAGAGATCACATAGTTTTGTAAAAACTAGGACCCAGAAGTTGGAATTTGCAATGTTGTTGGAAATACTCCTTACCCACAACTTACATTAGGGAATGGATTGAATGATTAAAAATTCTCATTCAAGTTTTGATGATGGGAGCAATTGTTGCTCAAATTAGGGACAAAGTTAGGACTTCTGATGTCATAGGTATAGAAAGAAACTTTTGGTAGAGCATGCAAATGCATGATTTTCTTATTTTATGATTATTATTTTTTTGGGTGGCAAGTCAAGCAAGTTCAAGGTACATCATTGCCAAATTTCTAGTAAAACATCCACTAAGGTCGTAGCCTTGGATTAACATGGAGTCACAGAATGCAAGCTAAACACCAAAATAAATAAATAAATAAATAAGAGAAGCCCCGCAAGCTAGAGATAAGGTTTGCAACAGAGTTATGTCATTCTACTATTATCCAAAGTCCAATCGGGCACTCCTCATCCATTGTATGAACACCAGTGTTTTTTTTTTCCTGCAAAAAGGAAAAAAAATATTACTATCACAGAATTGAAGTTTAATGAAAATTGTGCAGGTTGATCATGATGGGTTTTGCTTGTCTTTTTTTTTTTTTTTTCAAATATATATTATACAATCCATTATATATTAAGAAGTGAAATAATTGAAAATGTCACTAGAGCAAGAATGTGAAATTTCCAATCAGTTAACAATACATGTAATTTACTTGAAATTGATACCACCCATAGGATGATCAAATCAAATTCTTCTTCAACTTGAGTTAGCAAATTTTGGATTAATGCAGGATGATTCAACACTGTGATACTGCGTGCTGATTATGGAATGAAGGAATTGACAAGTTAAATCAAGGACTAATTGATTGAACATAATATATGGATTAGGTCTCTCAAAAGCATTGCAATAACAAATAGAATTCCTATGGCAGCCTTTTTGTTGATGTTTGTGTTTATGACAAAAAATGATGTTGTGTTAAGCTTGCTGGTCTATAGCGCGTTCATATGATGACGTTTCATCTATACTATAATGGAGCGAGTACAAAGATTTGGTGAAACTCTTATTTTTATGAAGCAGTAATTTTAGTGAAGCTCTTATTTTCTAAATTAACAAAAATATCCCTAAAACTAAATACATAAACATTTGTTAATTTTAAAAGGTAAGGATATAATAGTTATTTTGCAATCTTTTCAAATTCAAAAATTTCAAATTTAAAAATTCAGTTATTATGTTTAAATTTAAAAAACAATTAAGGTATGTTTTCTATTTAATAGTTATTCTTATCCTTATATATATCTATCAAAATTTATATACTATCAAAGTGTTAGAAAAAAAATTTAAACACATATCTCGTGTGCACTAGCGTCTAGTAAGGAATAAGGTTATATTTGGTACGTGAGAATAGAATATAATCTATTCTCTTTTAACTTATTCTCATGTTTGATATGAAAAAAAATTAAGTTGGAATACTATTCTGAGATTAGATAATCCCACATCAAGTGAGAAAAGGCATTTCATAATTTAAGTGATGTAATAGTCATTCCATTGCAATCCAAATTTAATTCAAAAAATCAAAAAAAATAAAAAACAAACAACTACTTTGTAATAAAAAAATTCTCTCAATTACTCCATTGGGTTGTAAAATAACCATTTTACTCCGCAATTTTATTTTTGAACTAGATCCGAACTCGGATTGTAAAATGATTATTTTGCCCCTAGATCTTTTTTTTTTTTTTTTTTTGAATTCGTATTTTGGGCTTCCGAAAGGCTAATAAAAATATTCCTTTATATTACGGAATAACTAAGCAAATTTTGATCCGATCCAAATTCAGGTTGTAAAATAACCATTTTACCTTTAGGTTTGCTTTTTACGCAAATTTGTATTTTTGGGCTTCCCAACAGGTTAAAAAATATTTATTGATGTATTTGACCCTTCCCCGGACCCCACACAAAGCAGGAGCTTTGTATACCAAGCTGCCCTTTTTTTATTCTTTAATAATTAATAAAATTTTATCTCAATTCGAACCAAAAATAATAAAATAACGATTTTACCCTTAGGTCATTTTTTGTTCAAATTCGCATTCTAACTTGTCCAAAAGGCTAAAAAGAAAAAAACTGTTCTTAACATATTTCCTAATAATTAAATAAATTTTAGTTCGATCTGAATTCAAAATATAAAATGATCTCTGTGCTTGCTTTGGGGTCAAATTTGTATTTTAGTAATCCAAAAAGACTAAAAAAATATTTATTAACATGTTTCTTAATTAGTTAAGAAAAATTTGGCCCAATTCTAACTCAAATTGTAAAATGACCATTTTACCCTTAGACCTTTTTTTTACTCAAATTCACAGTCTGAAAATAATGTTTATTTTTATAGTTTTTAGAAAATTAATGTTAGTAAGTTTTATTATATTTAAAATATGTAATCAAATTATAAAATCTTGAATGTCTGTTTCAATCCTATTATTTTCATATTAGTAATCAAATAAAGGAATGGAGTGAGCATTCCATTCCATTCTTACCCTCATTTCATTCTTATCTCTTATTTCATTCCATTCTATTCTATTCCCACATAGCATACATAATCTAAAAGAATTGGTGAGAGATTTAGGGTTTGCCCAAATGAGGGTTTGGTCAATAGAATTAGAGCACTAAATTAACTTAACACATGAAATTATTCTACGACCAATTTGGAAGGAACCAAAAAAGCTTGTAAGCCATGCTAACAAATAAAAAGTTTCTGACATTACCATTTGAATATTTCTAAAAAATCAGATATTCAACCATCAATTTCAAGACATGTTAAATGATAAGAATAAGTGCCAAATGTTGTTGTAATCTCTCTCTCTCTCTCTTTTTGCCTGTATGATCTCCAAAAGATGCCTCATATTAGTAAGACTTAAAGAGCATTTCTTGCACTAAGATGTTCTTGCACCATCATAGGTTAATGAGATGGTGATGCCTTATGGTTTCTAATTTTATGAAAATTTCAAATTTTTTAATCGCGTGTTTGGAAGTTCAATATTTTGTCACAACATCACTATATTTTTTTGGAGAGGCATTTTAAATGGTTGAGTCGTTCTCTTCTCAATGTGCCATTACAGTAGGCAATTATAAGCTTATTTTTGTTTAAATTTTTTGTATCATCACCGGTAAATAAGTGAAATAATAGTTTGATAAAAAAAAAAAAAAACTCATTGATAAACACTAAATATTGGAATCACGAACATTTTTCTCTGGGTCACTGCGAGAAGCCAATCTCTTTCGATAGGGAGAAAAAAAAGAAATGGAAAGAAAAACACTTCACTAGACTGTCGATTGCTAAAATAAGCTAGCATGTCCTGTGTTGTATCTTGAATCATGATCAACCTAATCGAGAAGTGAGGTCAATGAATATGTCTTCACTATAGGGGATTGTAAGGCCACCCATTGGATGATCAAACCCGAATTCTTCCTCGGCTTGACTTAATAAGTCTTGGAATGGAGGCTGTTTAAGTATGGTACTAAAATTACAAATCTTCTCCTTTCAATCTCACCAACATAAACTGCAAAGTGGCCTTTGGGAACATCTATTGTCTGGTTTACTGTTGATGAAGACCTTCGAAGAATTTGCTTAGCACGAATAATACGAGGCATGCGAATAGCCATTGTTTTCAAAGGTTATATCTCACTGAACAAGAAGAACAACAACAAAGGACTTGTAGAAAAGTGAAATCCTTGGTATGGTGAAGGAGGAAAAGACCCGAAAAAGGCACTAAACGAGGTTCTTTGACCTCAAAAATGACCATGGGATGTCGACCAGTTCTAAGAGAGTTTTTTGAAGACATATTATAATGCCCGTAACTCTTCATGGAGCAAAAGTTACGGCCAAAAGAAATTTTGCCGACAAAACTACCTAGTCCAGAACACACACTGTAGCTCAGTTGACAAATTAGAAGAAGAACAGCAGCAACACAAAAGTTATGGCCTAAAGAAGCCCAGTTCAAAGAGAGTTTTCTGAAAACATATTATAATGCCTGTTAACTCTTCTTGGAAACAAAAGTTATGGCCAAAAGAAGTTTTGCCGACAAAATTACCAAGTCCACAACATTGTAGCCCAGTTGAAACAAATCAGAAGTAAAACAGCAGCAAAACAATGCAGCAACGAGTCTTGACAAGAAATCAGAAAATAGTCTTTTTTGGCATGAGCAACAACCTGTCCAGCACAGGTAAAGATAGACAACACCAGCAGTACAACAAAGCAAATCAAGCAGCAAAACATACAGTTGAGCCAGGCAGCTCATAGTATCACTCTGAAACCAAACCACAAACAGCACCAACCAACAGATTTCCAAAACAAGCAGGCAGCAGTAACCATATCAAATCCAGCATGCATCAGAATGAAGAGGCAATAAATAGCACCAAAACACTTCAATCCACAAACCAACAGTCTACATAAATCCAGCAATTCAGCATCAGTACAGCATGGATGCAGGATACCAAAGCAACACCACCACTGAGCAACGGCATCATATTTACAAACACCACCAACAACAAATTCGAACATTCGACAGAATAGGCCAGAGCACTAGTACATCCTCACAACCAACCAAAACACTCCCAATCCACTTCAAATCCATTTGAAGTCCCGCAACAGTAGTGAGGAAAATTGTAACAGCAATCTTCACATTATTATTCAACCAAACAACATCAGGCACCCAGCAAGGAGCTCCAAGACACTGCATCAGCAGCACTATAATTTATAATTTAAATAAACAGCTCAAATTCTAAAATTCCAAATATAATCTCAATTGATAGCAACTCCTCCTACTACCATTAATTTTTTTGTAAATTCCTAGCTACTTTTTACATTACTTAAAATTTGTAGTAAAATATTAAGTATATGTCACATTCTATCTTATCACCTGATCATTCTATTAAGCAGTTTAGGAGAATTCAATAAATTCCAAAAAATGAACATGATTGAAATAAGGGAAAAAAATAATCACATTATATAATATATAATTTAATTATACTTGATGTAAAAGTTTATGTATTTAAAATTTAAAATTTTTAATTTTAATAAAATGAAAGTTTCAATATATTAAAATGAAATTTTACTTTAGTTTTACAACAAAATTTACTTAACACCACATGCATGCATATATTAAAGTATAAAAAGAAATTATAGGATGAATTAAATGATAGGATGAATGATCATACTTTTCTTAATTACCATGCGCATATGCAAATGTTGAATACTTATAAATGTGCATGCTATTATTATTTTATTATAAACTTTAAAGAAATTTCTGCTTCTATTTCTTTAACAGAAACATAAAAAAATATTCAAAAGAACGATTATAGCAGCTTATCATAAAAGTGGTTCTCCTGGAGGACGAGAAGAAAAATCACCGGACTAAAAAGCAGTGGCCTCCACCTTTTAGAGGGTACGATATTGAAGAGCAACATTTCATGCCCTGGTGAATTTGCAGATAATGACTTTATAAATCCTCTTCATCAGTATCTGCAAAATTTGTTTTGAAATGGTTTCAGATCGACACGTTTATGAATGTTTGGAAGCAATTATAAGGTTGAAAAAAAAAAAAAAAGATGTTTAGGAAAGGGGAGGAACAAAACCGTCGACAGAGAAACGGGGATTACCGGGCCAGGAAAGATTGATGGAAGGCACGTGCTGAACTTTGTAGAAGTCCTCTCCTCCTTCTTGAACCCTGTCCCTGAGTATAGGTTCATCCTCCCCGATATCCAAATGTTGAAGGTTAGTAATGGATTTCAGCCCATCGGGAATCTGCTTCAGCTTTGGGCATGAGGAAATTTCTAATTCCAAGAGATTGGGCATGGCTCCGTCTTCGATCCTCCAGTCCTCTAGATTGGGCATTCCTGAGAGGCATAAATATTCGAGTCGAGGAAACCTACTTTCATCACACCGATATTCGCTACTGTTGGAGGGAATTGTTGGAGTTGGAGCCGAACAAACCATCTCCTTTCCAATATAAGATTCTCTCGACATGAAAAGACTTACTAGATTAGGCAACTTCTCCAACGCTGGCATTGGGTCTTCCTCTAGGTTAGATTCTTGCAAAACTAACTCAGTGAGATTTGAAGCGAATTGGCCGGCAAACGTAACTTGATTCAGGGGCCCCACTATTTCCAATTTATGAAGATGGGAGCACCCTAAAAGCTGCCTTAATAGTCTTTGTCCTTCTCCCATTTCAAAATCCCCTTTAATGTAGAAGGAGGAATATCTTAGGTGGGGATATGAATGGCTGAGGATGACGGCCAAGTCTTCCGGTTTTGCCCAACCGACTTCAACTTCCCGAAGATTCGTCAGTGTGGCAAAGCAACTAACGTCGCAACACTTTGGATGAAAGCCTTCTAATGTTTCAAGTTTGCTCAAACCATCCAATCGCAACTTCTCTGGCCCCTTAATTCTTCCGGAGGGAAGATATAAATGCCTCAATTGTTCCAGCCTCCATAAGACATTCGGTATTATTATTGTGTCCTTGTCCTTATCCCTTTGGTGTTTTACCCTTAAATTTAAAGTCTGGAGGTAAAGCAAGTCGCCTATAGAAGGAGGCAAACCAATAATAGCAGATCCCTCCACGCTCAAATACCTCAAGTGCTTGAGGTATCCTATTTCTCTGGGCAACGTCATCTCATCTGCACCCTCAATTCCTTTGTGATCTAAAACCCTAAGCAATTTAAAATGTCTAAAAAGTGATTTCACCTTTTCCCAACCAGAACTTGTCAATTCTTTCTCAAAGTGAAATAGGCAAGATCGAACATGGTCATAGTTAGTTATTTCCCCAAAAAAATCAACATTTTCAGTTTCCCAGCTGTCAACATTACTGCCATCAAAATAATGAAAGGCAATCCTGCGAATTCTAGGAGATGAAGAGGATGATGTCGATGATGATGATGATGAGACTCCCAGGGGAAACATCTTGAAAAAATTCTCCTCCTGTGCCTTTGACACGCAGAACTCTAGCATGAGATCGTGAAGCCTACAAGTACCAGTCCTTCTGCCAGACGTTGTTAATTGGACTTGGACCATGCTTCTTTGTGCTAGCTCGCCCAAGTACCTGAATCCAACATCCAACATTGTCTCTTCCTCTCTTTGTAAAACTCCTCCTCCTGGTGGCTCTAACACTATGCCTTCAGCCATCCACATTTGAACCAATTTTTCTGCACGAATATCACGATCTTCAGGAATATGGCTCAAATATAGAAAACATGCCTTGAGGTGGTATGGCAAGTCTTGATAACTCAAGGCTAAAATGCTCATTAAGTCTTTATTTCCGTCTTTATTTCCGTCTTTATTTCCGCTCCTCCTTAAGTAATAACTTAAGTTTCTATCCACTTTCTCCCATTCTTTCTCCCATTCATTCACTTTGTATTTTGTATATTTTGTAGCCAGAAGCCCTCCTAATACAACAATGCCCAACGGTAGACCACCACAATGCTTGACCATTTTCTTTCCTAGCTCCGTCATTTTTGCATTCAGTTCAGTTTCTACAAAATTAAAAGAGGACAGATAGGGATTTGTAAGTTTAAAAATTAAGAAACAGGCTTATACATTAACTATTATTATGTATAAAAAAAAATTAGCATGGCTCATTGCATCTCTTAGATCTATACATTAATTATTATTAAATATTGTATTATTAAATATTGCGAGGAAAAAAAAAAAACAAACAAACATTAGTATCGCTCATTGCATTTTTTAGGCCTCGCTTGGTAACGTTTTTATTTTCTATTTTTCTGTTTATGTTTTTAAAATTTTGTAAACTGGCAACGGAAGTATGTTGATTAAATTTAAATAATTAATTTAACTAATGTTAAATATATTTTATTAAATTATTTTTAATAAATATCATAATTAAATTATTTAAATTATTACAAAATATATTTTATTTAATTATAATTAATATATTTATATTTACTGGATTAAATTATATAATACTTATATCTTATTCAATTGTTTTTAATAAATATTATAATTAAATTAAATTAATATAATTGTTTTTAATAAATATTATAATTAAATTAAATTAATATAAAATATATCTATTAAATTCAATTAATTTTTTAAAAAATAATAAAATTAAATATTTCATAAAAAATTAATAATTGTAAACAAAATTGTATTTTCAAAAGTAGTTTCAGTTTCATTTCAAAAAAAAGAAAAAAAGAAAGATAACAGAAAACCAAAAAATAAAGAATATAAATATATAAATATAAATAAAAAAATAACAGCATTATCAAGCATTATCAAACAGACTCTTAGTATTCTTTTACTAACAAATTATTTTCAATCCCATTCCTAGTTCATAATCTCTAAACTCCATACTGTAGTCACTCATCAAAATCATTCAACCAATAGATCCTAATCCAATAAATCAATCAAGATAATTGTCTTTCTATCTATCCCCTACATTTAAGGTGAAAATTATTTACACCTCTTAAATTTTAAAAAATTACATTTACATCCCTTATACTTTGAACTAAAGTAAAAATATTAAAAAATATGTCAAATATAATAGTTTTAACTCTAAATAAGTTTAAAAATTATATTTATACCCTCTACAATTTATATTACCTGCACTTACACCTCTATTTATATTACCTAAACTTACACTTCCTAATTCTATTTAGTTTTCAATAAGTATTTTTGTTTTTCACTTAAAATTTAACGTCGTTTACAACTTCATTTTAGTTTAAAGTATAAGAGATATAAATATAGATTTTTAAAATTCAAAAAATGTAAATAATTTTTACCTTAAATACAAAAAGTAAAAAGACAATTATCTCAAATCAATCTTAACTCAGTAAAAAACAGTTCCTTTAATCACCTACCTCTTTCATTCACAATTGTTTTTAAATCATCGTCATACGTACTTGACCTTCCATTTTAGCTTCATAGTCTTAATACTAAAATAATGATTTTACTTAAAATAATAATAATAATCAATCCAAAAGGAAAAGTTTAAGTGAATCAAAATAATTTCCTTCCAACGTGTACATAAACTAAGAATTTTCACGTACTGTGATATATGAGATTAATTATATATATATTATCAAAAAGATAGCATAATTAGTATGAACACAAATATCATATTATATGTACAGGCATATATATATATATAAAGGATGATCTGAAAAAATGCACTTCCACCATGTGGCATTTATTGAATGTTATGATTGTAACATGTGTTTTTTTTTTTTTTTGTACCTTTCAAAAAAAAAAAAACATGTATTTTTTAAAATGTTAAATTTTACTAATTAATAACTATTAAATATTATTTGTTAATTAATATTATATTTATTTAAATTGAATTACACTTGTTATATTTCTGTTTTAGAGATTGCCAATCGTGAACAAAACAATGAGAATCATGTTTTTATACTTTGGGATAAGCTACGATGTCGAGGTCCACATGTTTAGTGATTGATCAATATCAACCCAACAAATTATACAACAACACAACTTCGCTCAAAAGTTTGTTGGCTCCAATGGATCGAAATTACTCTTTTGCTAAAGGGTCCAGGCAAGTGTTCTACAAAATAAATTTAAGAATTTGATTAGATAATTTTGTGTTCTTCAAACTAATAACCAGTATATAATAAAGGAATTTTAGCAAATCTAGCCGTATTTGGCTGGTGATTTTTCTTATTTTGTTTAATAAAATTTCCCACATTAAAAAGGAATTTTAGCAAATCTAGCCGTATTTGGCTGGTGATTTTTCTTATTTTGTTTAATAAAATTTCCCACATTAAAAATCTTGTCTTCTTTGATTCCGTTTGACAGCACATAAAAGTGAAAAAATCTATTAAAAGTTGCAAAGTGAGCATTTGATAAAATCTCAACTTTTGTTATTTTTTTACTCTGTTACAGTAATTTGTTTCACTCAAAATATTACCAAACACACTAAAATTTGCTAAAAATTTTACCAAACACTTAAAAGTTGTTAAAAATGCTAAATATTGCCAAAATTTTACCAAACACACAAAACTTACAAAAAAAATTATTAAAAATTACAACTTGCTTCACCAAATATACCAAAAATTACAACTGGCAACTTTTGACTAAAAATTGCTAAAAAATGCTAAAATTTGTGTTGCCAAACGGAACCTTTATTTTCATGCATGTGGTTAGTTGTGTTTGATTGCTTGATACTAAGCCATACGAATTTTTCAATATTTATCACTTAATATTATAATTTAAAAATAATAATACTTTAAATTTTAAATTCTACAATGATTGATTTTTTAATATTTAAAAATTCTAAATATTATTACTTAATATTTAAAAATTCTAAAGATTATAATCTAAATTGAATTATACATATCACTTAATAAAAATAATATTATTTTTGGATATTATAAGTATGAAACATGCCTTACAAAATATTTGACGTTATTAATTAATCATTGAACATGATTGTCATTTAATATTATAATTTTTATCTGAATTAAATTTTTAATATTTTTAAATATCAACTAAGTTGATTATTACGTATATATCTAATTGAATTCTTCATGTATTAAAATTTTTATTGAAGCTGGATTCTTCGTAGGTTATCTAAATTGATTATTATTAAAATAGTAATATATTTAGAATATTATTTAAGTTGATTGTTATTAAAAATTTTAATTTTCTAGAATATTACATACAATAAAATAATATTATATACAAAATTAAGCTTGACAGTAAAACAATAAAATGATGGCAGTCTTTCAAAATATTTAGTTTTGTTAAGTAATCGTTATTTTCATTTAATATTATAATTTTTAGATAAATTGAATTATCAGTGGCCCAGTTTTTGATTTAAATCTAATATAAGTTTCTAAAAATACAGCCCAATTTAACATACTACTATATTTATATCACTTTTTACTAATATAAATACCATACACAAGTCTTACCATATCTATTTACATTAAACATTCTCATATAATTTAATAACCCAACTTTCATGCTACAGTTGTTATTATTCTTTTGCATAGAAATTATTATTTTTTATTTTTTTTATGTATGGAGTATCTTAATTCTCTAAATATTCTTTTATTTTTTTAGTTTGATGATTAAATATATAAGGTTTGATTTTTCATATTTTATTTTAATTTTTTAATGTGATTATCAATTTGTTTATTCAAATACACTATTACATAAGAAATAAAATAACAAACAATGTGAGAGTATAATTTTATTCCAATTAAACCTAAAAAAATCCAAGTTAACTTTTTTTGACAAGTAACTAAAATTTGGATTAATGAGAGATAAGTACAATATCCAAGGAGGCATGCTCTTATATACAAAAACATTCATACATTAACTAAATTCTATAAGTAATTAAACAGAAAAATAAGATAAAAATTAAAAAAATTTAATTGAATGATAATGATAACTAATTTACCAGGTTATATAATTAATTATATTTTTAATTATTAATAAATTAAAATTATTTACTTAATTAGAAGGTAATTTTTATTATAATATAATTTAATGAAAAAAATTCTAAAATGATTATTAATATTAAATTTACTTAAAAGATTAAAATAAATATATTTTATGACAATTGTAACGTCTAATCACTAATGTGTGTGTATATATATTAATGTAAAAGTAAATATTAAATAATTTCTGCGTCTGTATTTGCTAAGTTTTGTGTGAAACTTGAAATTTGGAAATCATTATTTTGTTATTAAAATATGGAATGGATGATGGATGTACCTCCATTGCTCGTCGCTTTCTTCTGAAACAGCTCCCAACTCTGCACTTCATTCAAAAGCCTCAATTCGTGAAGAAAGCAACGTTGACCATCATCAGGATACGAAGCCACATCTCGTTTCCGAGTAGTTATCAATATTTTGCTGCCGAACTCGTTTCTATTATTAATTTGGAAAGCCGGCACCAAGAGATCCCAAGTTTGGGTCTCCCAAATGTCATCCAGAATCACCAAGCATTTCTTCTCACTTTGAACTTCATAAGTTTTCTTGACGAGCTCCGCATGCGTCATTGCTTTGATTTCTACTCGTGATGTGGGAGTACCAAGTTCAACTAGAATTTGCTCCAGAACGTCCTTGGAATTGCATTGCTGAGATATGTAAACCCAGACACGACAATCAAAATACCGTCTAACCTCATTGTGATGGTAAACCTTCTTAGCAAGAGTGGTCTTGCCAATACCGCCCATGCCCCATATGGAAACAACTCGAAATCCTCTGTCTTCGGTCACCAAATGATCCACAACTATTTTCAAGTCATCATCTAACCCAACAACATCTTCCTCCATGGTGTGAGCATAAGTTTGCCTTAACAGCCGTTGCCTTTCGTTCCTTGAAATCTCCCCTTCTGGCGTGGATCTAACGCCGTACCTCTCTAGACTTGTGCTGATGCTAGAGATCTTCGTTTTAATGGACTCGATCTCCATCCCAATCTTATGGAGGGCTCTACAATCCGGGACCACGATACAAGAACGTCTCATGAGGGTGTTGAAGAAACCACCCGTTCCTTTCCTAAACGCAACTTTGATGACGAATGCTTCAATTGCATCCTCAGCGTCGTAGGCAACTTCTCTGATCTCGGCAACCAAATTGCGGACAGTCTCGTTTCCCTCCTCCCCTTTTGCATCTGCATCTTTCAAGAAGCACCGCATCCGTTTTAACTCGGTTTGCAATTGCTCAACTTGGACCTTTACTCCGCGTAAGAACTTGGCTTCTGAGATTAGCAAGTCGCATAGCCTTTCCACCGGAAAAGAAACAAGAGGCTGGGAAAAAATTGCTTCCATAATAATCAACTGAAAAACAGTTCTTGATGGCAGAGATCTTACTTAAACAACACAACACTGATTAGTTTGAAAGAAGGGAAGAGGAAGCCAAAGTAAAGGTAAAGTAGGCGAAGCCAAAGGAAGCAGAAGACGGAGCGCAACATTGCAAGCCCATATAAAGCCGCCTTCCAGAGGCTGCATTTGTGTGGCCAAAAATAATAATAATAATAATAATTAGTAGTAGTTACAATTTGACAATTTAAACAGTGAAATGAAGTTTAATTTTTTTAAAAATAAATTTAAAATTTTTTTTATTTAATTTGATAATGCAAATGAAACCTGAATTCTCGTATATTATACGATTATTATTAATATATTATATTAATAAATTATACTACTATCAAATTATTATTAGTTAAAACACCAATTATTTAAGTATTATTGAAAGAATTTTATTACAATTGTTACTATTATATAATTAATAAAAGGCTCTTAAAAACTTATATGGTTTTTTTTTATTTTTTATTCAAAGTTATTATAATAATAAAAATTTTTCTTCTCTAATTTAATTTTAAATTATTTAAAATTTTATTTCAACTAACAAATAAATATAAGTATAAAATTTATTTTACTTATTTGTGGTTTTTGATTTTAAACTTCAACTTATAAATTATAGTTAATTAACCTATGTTCACCTAAAAATAAATTATTGTACTTCACTTTATATATCTCCTTTCAAGTTACTTAATATAATGTTTACCTTGGTGTTGTACTAATTTTAGTTCTATTTAATACACATCTCTGATACATGCCAAAGTAATGTATTTTTACACATACTCTTACTTTTTTTGGATATTTATTTATGTGTCTCACTTTTATATTTTTAAAAATTAATACATGTCTCAAATTTTTTATGTGCTTTATTTTTTATTTTATTATTTTTAATTTTTTGTGAGTAAATTTATAATGGGTCATTTTATTATTTTATGAGTATTTGGGCTATTTCTTAAACAAATTAAAAAGATATATTTTGTTAAAAATATTAAAGAAAGTCAACAAAATAAAAAAAATTAATAAAATTAATTTTGTATTTAATAGAAAAAATTAAAAAAATTATATTTTGTTAGGGAGCCAAATGCAACCTTAAAAATATTATTAAAAAAGTAAAAAAAATGTTATTAAAATATATATTTTTTATCGAGTTGAGTTTTTCTAATCTCGAACTTGAACTCGAATTTAAACGAGTCACAAATTAAGTTTAATTCGAGTTCACTTTAGTAATGAACTGTGTTCGAATCAATTTTTATTTTTTATTTTTTAAAATTAAATATAAATAACTCACGAATAATTCGATTTATTTTCACTCTTAAAATACCCGTAACAATTTTCACTCTTAAAATACCCGTAACAAAACACAGGACTTTTGCCTAACCCTTTTTATCGTAAGATTGAATAAGGAAATTGACTGGTGTGAATCACCCATCAACTTGTTCAAAATGGTGGGCCATAATACCAACTCAATTATTCAAGAGCCAACCGGGCCCGCATGCCATAATTCCAACTCAATAATTCAAGAACCGCGCCCAGAAGACTTCTGGGAAGACGAAGACTGATTATTTTTTCTAGTGTTCACTTTAAGCAGCACCTCCTTCTACGTTATTCAATGGAATGATTGCTCTAGTGTTACACTGACTGGTCTGTTTCCAAACCCAACCAAAACAATCCTTTCTTTGTCTTTTGAATCACACGGCCCCTACAATATTCCCGATATATTTTTTTTTTAATTAAAGATAATCCATGATATTCAAAGATTCGCTTCGAGGCTCCAACTCAATTATTGAAGAACCGGGCCCACGAGACTTTAACTCCGTTATCAGTTTCGAAACCAAGGACACGTTTCATTTACCAAAAAAGGCTCAAAATTTCTATCAAATTTTAATAATTTTTAAAAATCATTCTCTTTTTGTCTTATTATACCAGCTATAAATTATCGCATCTTATTTTAATTTATTTTACTTTTAATCCCTCCGAATGCATCCCAAAACAATCCTTATGGGCGTTTTGTTTTACTAGCTTTTTTCCAAAAAATAAAATAATAATAATAATAATAATTTTTTCTAATTTTTTTTTTATCAAATGCTAAATTAATTTTTATTAACATTCTTTAATTTTTTCTAATTTTTTCAATTTTCACTAATGTTTTTTAAATTTCTTAATTTTTAAAAATTTTATTAAATATCCAAATAACGACAAGTTTCAAGTGTCGTTTCCGGCCATTTGGAGTGTTAAAAAAGTTAAAAAGCCGAAAGTAAAATTTTTTGAAATTTGAAATGTAAAAATTGTTTTAAAATATTAGTTGTATATTTGTGTTTAATTTGATATAAATTTGTTAAAAATTATATAAAGTGACACATAACAAAAATTTTAGTAAATAATCTTAAAATTTTTTAAGTTTTCTGAAACTTATTAGTACATATGTCCGTCCAACTTTTAAAAAAATTTGAAGTTTAATTACCAAAAAAAATGGAGTTTTGCAATTTTGTGGAGTTTTATGAAAATATTTGTACGCAGCAGAAAATATAATTTCAGTATTTTTTTCTTTTTTTGATACTTGACATTTTAATAATTTTACAGTAAAAGTTAAAAAATTAACAAAAATTAGTAAAATTAAAAAACTTTAAAGAAAGTTGACTACATTAAAAAAATGATAAAATTAATTTTATATTTACTATAAAAATTAAAAAATTATATTTTTGTTAGTAACCAAATGCCACCTTAAAATAGAGTTGCAAGCTTCTATGACGTTGAGATGGACCTTAAGGTTGGTTGGAGCCGGGAGTGATTGCTTCGTCATTTTCGCTATTTGTAATTTGGGTGGGATATTAGCACTTCTCTAAAATCTCCTACCACTTCTTATAATTTTCTTATTTTATAAAATTACAAATTAATCTTGTAATTAATAAAAAGCAATTAATATATATATATATATATATATGCAAATGTTCCAACCTACTTTATGCATTCTGCATCTAACCAAAAATAACATAATAATAATAACTAAATAAATGATCCCCTAGTCATTAGATTTGCTCTCTAATGATTGATTAAGTGGGTGTTTGAATGGTAAAAAAATTAAAAAAATTAGTGTAAAAATCATACGTTGTAAAATTTAATTAAAACAAGTTTATAATTTTTTGTGAAATTTGATAAATGAAACACCCCTAACATTGGATGTTGAAACGCACTTGTTTCAGCTCGTATGAGCGAGACATCATCAAAAACTCACTAACGCAGACTCGAAAACCCACAATTTCAAATAGCCACGGAAGTTATAAAACAAGGCCCTTGGCACCGGTACAATGTTATCAAATGGGGAAGGAGAGCTCAGGTTCAAAAAATAAAAAAATGAAGGGGAGCTCGACCAATGACGGAGTGGGCACCAGGAGGCCTAAAGCTTCAACGTCTATATTTGAGACTACCAAGAAAATTTGAAAAATCATTACAATATTTTCTACTATATTGATTATTTATAACATTAATTGAGGGAATGCCTTACATGGAAAATGTAATAGCATCAATTAGGTATATATATATACCTGCTTCATTAGATAATGAAATAAATGTTTAAATGGAAGCGATTAACTCCGGACAGTACGTTCGGTTCAACTCATCTTTTGCACCCCCGGATGAGTGGTAGAATGGATTCTCGAACCCCCATATCATCTTTGTGGGGGCTGCATGTTCCTTAGTTTGACATTTGTTAGTCATTCTTTTTTTTTTTTTTTTAAATTTCTGTTTTATATTGCTTATTTTCTTTACAATTTTACCTTTTATTTAATAGCTTTTAGACTTGATGTTTACATTCATAAAAGAAAAGTTATTAAAATTAGAAAATTTCATCTATGTTTGGAAAAGATAATTTTTTTTAATTGTAATTTCTTTGATAGAAGATAATTTTTTTAATTGTAATTTCTTTGATAGAAGTAATTAATTTGACCTAAAAAACACGAATTTTGAGATTAATATTATTCTTGAAAAATTTTCTTTTTTTTTTCACTTTTTTGAGTAGTTCTAAATCCTAACAATAGTTTGCCGGTATTTTGAGAATTTTATTCTTAAAATTTTATTATTTGTGCAGAAGATGTTTAATTTACACTCATCATGATCACATGTTGCATCAAAATTCTACTTATATATACTTATTGGATAAAAAAAATCTACTTATATACCAAAATATATATACGCACACGCTCTCTTTAACATCAATTGTAAAATCTGTAATAATGGTATTTGGAGTTATAAAGTTAGAATAAATTTGTCAAAGTTATAGTATCTTTATATGTACAGTAAATAAAATTTTATACAACTACAAATAAGTCTAATATGTTGATTATTTTAGCTTTGCCGAAACCCTTTTAACATTGGATGTTCAAACGCATGCAACTGTTTCAGCTCATTTGAGAAAAGCATCATCAAAAAGCTCAGACTCGAAAACCCCAATTCCAATTAGCAACAGAAGAAGGTTCTCGGCACCGGTACACCGTCATCAGGTGAGGAAGGCGAGCTCAATCAGCGATGTAGCGGGCACGACGAGGCCTAAAGCTTCAACGGCTATATTTGAGACTTTCTAGTAAATTTCGAAAAATCATTACAAATATTGTCTACTGTATTGATTACTTATTAACATTATGGAATAAAAAATTAATGGTAACTATGGAATAAAAAATTCAATTGAATTCTGGATAACACGTGCGATTCGCCATTATTTTCAAAGGGTATATTTTCCCTCAACTAACAAGAATAAAATGAACAGAGGATTGTTTAAAACAAAGTCAAATCCTTGCCAGTGAAGAAGTCAAAGGACTTGTGAGGCTGTAAACTCACTAATTATGCCTATACATATAGATCGAACTAAGCTATACGGCTAAATCCGAACTGGAGTGAGGGGGTGAAGTGATATTAAAAATGAGGTCTATTAATTTATATGACATTCACTTTTATTTGTCTTTGTTGAAAAGAGGAGCGGAACACAAAAATTAGAGAAGAAAAAATATGTATATTGTGTTATTTATATTGTCTGTACAAGAAACCTTTATATAGGCAAAGGTTAGAACAAGAATTAGAAACTAAAATAAGAATCATAATCCTATAATGAAAGGAAAACTTAGTATATTTTACATATGGCAATATAGATATTTGATATGACTAAACTAAGCAATATTCTAATAATATAGAATAGATTTAAACACTCCCCTGCAAACTCAAGATGGTAAGACAGAGACCAGCTTAAGTTTGGAAACAAGTAATTGAAACTGCCTAGTGATAAAGTTTTAGTAAGAATATCGGCCAACTGCTCACGAGAATTAATCGGAACAAGTCGAAGAGCACCCTCTCGTAAGTGATGACGAATAAATGGCAGTCAATCTCAATATGCTTGGTAAGTTCATGATAGACATCATTACGAGCAATAGCAATCGCATTGTGGCTATCACAATGAATAGGAGTGCTAGAAGGTTGAGAAACACCAATATCCTGAAGGAGTCACCGTAACCATAAAAGCTTAGAAGTCGCAGTGGCAAGAGCACGATACTCAGCCTCAGTGCTAGAGCAAGCAACAACTGTCTGTTTCTTACTATGCCAAGAAACAAGAGAATCACCAAGCAAGAAAAGTGTCCCAGAGGTAGAGCAACGATCAGTAAGATCGCCAGCCCAATCTGCATCTGAATAGACTTGTAAAATCAATGTAGTATGAGCAGAGAAATGAAGACGATGAAACAAAGTACCCTTCACATGACAAAGAATCCGAAGAACTGTAGCATAATGGACTGATCGTGGAGCTGTCATAAATTGACTAACTAGATGAACAGCATAGGCAAGATCGGGACGAGTCACAGTTAGATAAATTAAACGCCCAACAAGTTGACGATACCGAGTAGGATCAATAAGAGGCTCACTATCATCATGTCTAAGTTTAAGGTTATGCTCTAAAAGAGTGGAAACAACCTTATTGTTAGAAATACCTGCTCGAGCGAGATCATAAGCATACTTGGCTTGAGATAAATAATAGCCATCAGAGTCAGAAGAAACCTCAAGACAAAGGAAATAGCTGAGACGACCGAGATCCTTCATTTCAAACTGATCTCGCAAATACCATTGAAGCTCGGAAATCCCAGAAGAATCATCACCAGTGATAATCATATCGTCAACATATAATAACAAGATAGTAATACTAGTAGTTGTACGACGAATAAAGAGAGCAGAGTCATGTGGACTAGAGGTAAAACCCAGCTGTGCAATGGTAGAGCTGAATTTTGAAAACCAAGCTCGTGGAGCCTGTTTAAGCCCATACAGAGCTCGACGAAGAGGACAAACTTTATGTGGAGGAGAATCATAGCCTGGAGGAAGCTGCATAAAAACTTTCTCAGTGAAGTCACCGTTAAGAAAAGTATTCTTAACATCCATTTGTAACAAGGGCCAATGTCAAACAGATGCCACAGCAAGGAGAGAGCGAACTAAGGTGATGTGAGCAACTAGAGCAAATGTTTCCTTGTAGTCAATGCCATACTCCTGAGTAAATCCACGACTAGACGAGCTTTGTACCGCTCAATAGAACCATCAGATTTTGTCTTAATCTTTTATAACCACTTACACCCAACTACTTTCTTGCCAGGAGGTAAGTCAACTAAGTCCCAAGTATGAGTTTGATAAGAGCATGAAGTTCCTCAGCCATTGCTTACTGTCAAAGAGGGTTAGAAGAAGCCTCATGATAGGCCTGAGGCTCATGCAAAAAAGCAAGGGTAGCAAAACAATGAAAATCACGAAGATGAATTGGAAGTTCTCTTACCCGAGTAGAATGTCGTGGCAAAAAGGAACAGTGTTGGTTGGACCTGTAGAGGGGTCAAAGCTACGGGACAACGTAGGTGAGACATTAGAAGAACTCACAGGATCTGTAGAAAAATCAGTAGTATCGGTAATAAATCAAGAGAAATATTACTGAACAAAGAAGTGTGACATCCAAGAGAAGTGGAAAGAAAGGAGCTCATACTAGTAAAAGGTTTGTGTTCCAAGAAAGTGACATGGTGAGAAATTCTAAGACGATTACTAATAGGATCATAACAGCGATAGCCTTTGTGTTCAATGCCATAACCAAGAAAACAACACGATTGAGACCGAGGTTGCAATTTAGTATGCTCATGGGGTTGAAGAAAAACAAAACAGGCACAAACAAATACCCTAAGATTATGATAATCAGGAATATGATTATACAGACACTCATATGGAGACTGTTGATTTGTAATAGGAGAAGGAGTATGGTTGATTGTATAAGCAGTAGTAAGGGCAGCTTCTCCCCAAAAGATTCAGGTACAGATGCATAAATAAGAAGTGCTCGCACAGTATCAAGAAGATGCTTGTGTTTGCGTTCAGCACGCCTATTTTGTTGAGAAGTCCCAGGACAAGATCTTTGGAAAAGAGTACCATTTTGTTTCAAGGTGTTAATAAAAGAAGTTTCTTGATATTCCATAGTATTATCAGAACGAAAAACTTTGATACTTCTTGAAAATTGAGTTTGAATCATTTTTTGAAATTCAGATAAATTTTTAGGGAGTTCAGAACGGGCTTTTAACAAATAAATCCACGTATAACGAGAATAATCATCAATAAACACAACAAAATAACGACAACTACCCATGGTAGGGGTAAGGGAAGGTCCCCACACATCTGAATGAACCAAATCAAAAGGAGCAGAAGAAATAGAATTGCTATTATTAAATGATAAAGCTGACTGTTTCCCAAGTTGACACGAAATACAATCAAAAGACTCTTGTTTAACATACCCTAATCTACCATTAGAGATAAGAAAACGAACACGAGATAAAGAAGCATGACCCAATCGAGAATGCCAAAGACTTAAAGATGCAGGTGCAGATGTAGTAGTAGCAGAAACTTGGGTAAGAGCATGAAAGGATGTGAGTTCAAATAGACGTCCCACTTTACGTGCGGTCCCAACTTTTTGTCCCGTCTGGGGATCCTGTATAACAACACCATGATTGGAAAAATCAATTCAAAACCAAGCTCACAAAATTGACCAACAGAAAAGAGATTGAGTGATAAATTTGGAACAAAATAAGTGTCAGAGGTAGAAAAAGTAGGGGTAGACACAGTATCAGAATGACTAACTCATAAGTAAGACCCATTGGCAGTATAAATAGAAGGTGAATTAGGCAAGGGAGTCTTAGAAACAAATATAGTAATATCAGGAGTCATATGGTTACAACAAGCAGAGTCTAAATACCAAGGAGAATTACCTGAGGTAGTGGACAAAACAGAGGAAAGATTAACTTTGGACAAAGCTCTAGAATGAAGTGCTTTTACATCAGCAATAGTAGCAGGAGGGCTAGGTGAGGACACAAAGGGACCCTCTGATGATTCTGGGAGCGTAACAACAGCTGCATGTTGCGTCTCTCCCCGACGTTGATGATCACGCTAACGCTTTCGACATTCGGACTCCTTATGACCCCATTTCTTGCAATAGTTGCAATAACCATTAAAAGGACGTGTAGATTGAACAGCCGGTGAAGCCGAATGAGTAGTCAAAACAGATGGTGGAGATGACGGAGTAGCCAAAACAGTCTCAGAACTCTGAAGTGACATGGTGGAAAATCGTGTTTTTTCAAAAAGTAGCTCACTCAGTGCAGCTTCTAAAGTAGGCAATGGTGAGCGATGCAGTAAAGAAGCCTGAGTACCTTCAAATTCTGGCCGGACAGCAGAAAGAAACTCAACTAATCTCATACTATCTTGATAAGCATAGTATTCTCAGTATCAGTAGTGTTCTCAAATTCTGGTTCAAACAAAGATAACTAGTCCTAAAAATAAGTAAGCTGAGAATAAAAATCAATTACCAACTGTCTTGGGGTCTGACGAAGGCGATTCAACTGCACTGAAAGCTGGTACCGCTGAGAGAGATCAGTGGACTAATAGCATTTAGCCAGGATGTCCCAAACAACTTTGGCATTGGTGGAGCGGCCAAAGGTCATACTAATGGAGGGAGCACACATATTATGAAACTAAGAGAGAATCCGATAGTGAGTACTTTCCCAAACATTGTATTTTTCTTTGTCAGTAACTGCGGGAGCTTTCTTTTCACCCGACACATATCCGCAAAAGAAGATGTCCTTTGAGCCACATCTTCATAGCATTCGCCCATGCCGGATAATTTCCACCATTCAAAATCACAGAAATAGGTTGCGTGACTTCCTTTGTTGAGAAAATAGAAGTAGACATAATGGAAGACAAAAAAAAAAAAAAAAAGATTGAAAAACGAATTCTGAGAAGGAAAATAGACCACGGAATAAATGGCAAATTAATTGCCTAAGGAAACAATAGTGGCCGTGAAATCCTCCAATTTCCTACTTGAGAAGTTGGAAGATGGCCGCATTCTGGCAAATTACAATATTCAGAGAAAAAAAAATCCTCGCTGACTAGCAATATCTTGCACTTTGTGCTCTGTCTTCGGTTTTATGGGCAATAAAACGTTGACCAGCAAGACTATCACGTTGGAAGTGGAGAGCTCCGACACGATTGACAATGTGAAGACCAAAATCCAAGACAAGGAAAGAGTTCCCCCAGATCAGCAGAGGCTGATTTGCTATTGCACCTAAGGTGAGTGTTGAGCGAGAACCAAACAGAGGCGCAATGCCCGAAAAAAAAATTTAACACGTGTAACCTAGCTTTGATACCATGTTGAAAAAGAGAAGCAGAACACAAGAATTGGAGAAGAAAAAATATGTATATTATGTTATCTATATTGTCTGTACAAGAAACCTTTATATAGGGCAAAGGTTAGAACAAGAATTAAAAACTAAAATAAGAATCCTAATCCTATAATGAAAAGGAAAACTTAGTATATTTTACATACGACAACATAGATATTTGATATAACTAAACTAAGCAATATCCTAATAATATATAGAATAGATTTTAACAGTCTTTAATTGAAAATCACAACTTTACCCTCATGGTTACAAATTCAAAATCTCATGGACAAGTTAATAAGTGTACATGTTGAATGGACTATCTATATAATAAAGTAGTATAGCTTTTAAAAATATTTCTCTCACACATTAAGATTTAATGACTAATAATTATTCTTTTTCTTTCTTTTCAACGATTGAGATCATTTTTAGATTTTAAACTTTCCGCTCAATTCATATTTTAGTAGATCTTACTACCGTGTATCTCACAGAATAATTTGTGCATTTTAAATTTCACCATATTACAACGGTGGAGATTACATGCAAATCAAAACTGCCAACTTAAATTTCTCTCAATTATGGTTTCTAGGAAGTTGAATCTTCTGAATTAAAGTATCATAATTTGTATTTTCTTTTATGGTATTTATAAAAAATTAATTAGAGAGAGACACCAAAACACATGTAGTATTTGTTAGTGTCTAAAATTTTTATAAAAAAATTAAGACACATGAATTATTATAATTTTTTCGATTTAAACTTTTTTTTCGAAGTTTCAACTATATGAAAAACTTTATGTTAATTTTGTTCAGAGTATCATGAGCATGGATTATTGTTAGTGCAATGATAAATTCACTCCATAAAAAAACAAAAATTGAAAAAATACATACACTATGTGGTTGGATATATATATATATATATATGAATACGTGAAAAACTCACTCCCCTTTGAATTCATTTTCAAATTTTTTGGGGTAGATAAATATTCTATTTCACTAATCTTAGATAAATCATATACGAATTGACAATGCGGGAGATTAAAACTAACAAAATCGATTACTTCCGTGAAATGGACAAACATGAGTCTCAAATCCGAGTATTCCAAACACAAACAAATATTAAAGAAAAAATTTCCTAACTTCTTCTAATTAGCTAATCTCGTAAGGTATTGTACAAAACGCGAACTAATGAAATAATTCTCATCTCTCACTTTTAGGAAAAAAATAAAAAATAAAATAAAGGAGGAGGAGGAGGAGGATAAATTATTCTAATTTTTCTTGTATAATTACCAAATCATTTATCAATTCCTTGTTAACCCCTCTTCTCCATAACTAGCTGCTAAGTACTATTCAACTATAGTTAACTATTAGTGTTTTTTTTTTTCAATCAGAACCTTACCTTAAAAGTTCAATAATCTAACAGTATATCCATAAATGCAAAACAGATAAAAATTTTCAACTTGAACAATATGGAATGGCACAACAAATAACAGTAATCTTGGTTCCAAACAGTTGCAACACATAAAAACGGACACCATCTATACAATTACCTCTCCAACATTCTCATTTTATCCTACATGGAGCAATTAAAGAAGAAACAGATCGAGAAAGCAGTTGAAACAGTCACCACGGTGTCAACTAACGCAAATCCACAGCATCAATGTGCCGCTTGTTGCATTTCCTCCTAGAGCATAAAGGTGGGCATGTTCGAGAGAGAGAGAGAAACATAGTTAGTAAAGTTCGGAAATTACACGTAGCACCAACAAACAGACAAGAGTTAATGCATTCAATAGTACCATCAAGAACAAATTAGGATTTTACATAAACAGCTGAAATGTCATTTACTGAGAAAAAGACAGCTAGAATCTTTATATATATATATACATATATATGGTTGAATGAAAATGAAAGGAGAAAGAAAATCAGGATTTGGGTTGATTGGTGACAACTTGAATTTGGGATAATCAACTGAAACACATATTAATTAATTGGGAGCTCTAAAACACAGTCTTCTTGATTACTTTTGCCAATTGAAGCAAAGAGATGAAATAACTTGTGAATGTGAGAACTACTGTATATGCACCGATGAATTAAGTGTTTAGAAATACAAAAACTAATTCTCGTATTTAAATTAAGAATATGGACCAAAAACTAATTCTCCGTATTTTAGGATTGAAATGCTTCGTAATTTAGAAATCAAAAAATATTTGATCAAAATTTATTAAGTTGTTTTGCTTGTTCTTGTTTAATTACCTCACTTCAAGATAAAAACTCAAATGAAAATTCAGATTATAAATTCAAAGTTAAAGAAAATGTTAAGTGAGGTAAGTCAAGACAGTTTTCCCCCAAGTGCAAGGTTGGTTGAAGCACAAAATAACTGGTACGTCCCAGGTCATTTCCACAGGATCTAGGGAGTAATGAAGTGAATGATTCTAATGGAGATTAATTTGGCAAAACACAACTCACAGAAAAAATGTAAAAATAGAAAATTAAAATCTGATTTGGTTGGTTGATGATTTTGAACTAACTTTCCAAAAGCAAAGTGAATTTAAACTAAAGATTAAATGATAAAAAGGTTGAGCAAGGCAAGTTTAATACCAATCCAAATGAATTTCAAGTGCCAAGAGCTTATAATTTACCAAATCAATTTGTACTGATTTTTGAGAAAATTAATTTCAATTGAAACAAACCATGGATTAAACACTCAATGTGCATAACCTATTTAAGGACAATAGGAGTTCTAATTCTAGCAACCACATACAACAATGTCATGAGAGTTCTAAGTTAAGCAACACCTATGAACTCATCAATAGGATATACAAAGTTGGATAATCGGGTCTTGAATCAATGTGTTCTAAGACACCCAGCTGCAATTGATTTGGATAACCATAAAAACTCAAGGTAAATTCATGAAGTTCGGCCACTTGAGATTCATTGGAAGGGCATTACCCTTGCCTTGGCTCAAGAAAACTTAGCGAGCATGTTGAAAAGAAGAAAAACAGAAATGGAAATCTGATTGGAAGGACATTGCAATCTGAAATTGAAAGTTAAATGGATTTAGACTTCAAAATCTGATTACAGAAATTGGAATGAATTCAATGTGTAAATCTCCAAAACTCCAATGCTGAATTAAAATTCCAATATAAAACTCTGAACTCTCAATGAAAAACTCTCAAAAACTCTTTCTACGAAATCTGAAAAATCTCAGCCGAATGCCCTCTGTTCCTCTCGCGTGGGTCTCCTCCCCTCACTTTCTTCCCTCTCTATCCTATATCTTTTTCTCTCTCTTCTAACCGAATGTTCCCCTCATGATGGCTTCTTCTCTCTCCTATATCTTTTCCTGATTTGCCCTCCTGGATTGCAGATTACATCACGTGGGGAAGTTGGGGTCACATGGAATTCGTTGCTGTGAAGAAGCTCATATTCGAATACAGTAAACCCATATTCGAATACGATCCCCTGCTGCAGAAATTTCCAGAATAGTGATTCTGATTTCTTTGCACTGATTTCAACTGAATTTCTTCTTCTTCTGAAATAGCTTCAATCCTTGATGTGTTGTGCAGCATGCTTTCTTCTCAACATCCTCAATGTAGCTTAATTTCTTGTTCTTGTGATGGAAATCAACACACAATCCACTTTGGAGATATGGAGATGAAATCTGCACAAAACATAGATTTTATGTCTTTTATGATGTGTGCAAGTGTAATTGAATGTATAAATATGTATCAATTGATGTCCAATCACACACCCCCAACTACAACATTACTAGTCCCTAGTAATGCTTCTAAATAGAAGAAATGGAGAAAAATCCAAAAGCATTAATTTCTATTTCAATTTCGAATGTATATTTCAGCTATTCATATGGAACTAGTCAACACCATGAGCAAAAATGTTCAGAAGCAAAGTTTAAAATTTAAAATTTTTATAAGAGATGTGAAACTTGCCAAATGTGTGAAATGAATGTGAATGAATAGCAGCTTTTAACTCTATCAATCTTGACATACATCTTTTAGAACTTCATTAATCCTGAACTTTGCATTCCATTTCATTCCCAAGTTTTGACTTCAATCTCACCTTGAAATTCACTCCAAAGAAGAAACTAGAGCACACAAGGTTTCACTCAAGATGCCCCTATTAAGAGTAAATGTTCATCAAATTCTAGAAGGTGCATCAACAAGTCAAAACGATGTATTCAAGAAAGAATTAGACTTGGCATAACTCCATGAAGAATGATGTAGCAAAATAATTTCAGAATTTTCACCGAGATTCCTTAATTCCTAAATTCAACAATTGAATGAAAATTCTTTCAAAATCAATTAGGACTTGCAATGGGTTGTAATGGGCCAGGAGGTTTAATAAGGTAATAGAAGGGAAGGATAAGGAATTCAAAAACTGATTTGGAACACTGAAATAAACTTTCTTCCACCCTTCTCCAATTCTTCTTCTTCTTCTTCTTCTTTTTTTTTTTTTTTTTTTTGAAATTAACCTCAAGTGAATGTTTTTCAAAAGTAAAACAGTTTCCACCTTTTTGATTTTCTTTTTATCAACAATTTCCCTTAACATTTTTTTTCCTCATTCCATTCATTTTCTTTCTTCTCACCTCAAAATCCCAAAGTGTTGTTCATTTCTCTTCCTTAATATTTTCAGTGTATTCCAATCTGTTAGGGAAGGCTAAAGAGCATTCATAATGGTTAAAGGTATGATGTGGTAAGAATAAAGAAGTATGAATGCTCTAATAAAGCTCAAACTTGGCTCCAAGGATGATGTTCATCAAAGAAAGGCATTCCAAGCTCAAATGTTAAGAAAAATGGCCTAATATCATTTCTATGATTTCATTCCATTCAACCATAAAAGTTAAGAATCAGAAGTCTAGTTCCATTCATCCATCACTTCACAAACACCCAAAGCAAAATATATAAGTGGAGTTATTGAAGTAATTTGAAGTGCAAAAAGCTTGAGCTTTTGGAAAGCCCTTAGAGTAAATGAAGTCTCTCATGACAAAGTTTAAGGCTCAAATATCTCACTTCAGGTTTTAAGTCTCCACTATATCTGGAAATCCATAAAACACATTATTCATTCATAAATTCATTCTTCAAGACAAATGTTAGATCAACAATCCTCAAACTAAATCCATTCACACACTTTTCAACTTAAAAACACATGGCAACCACAACAACTCTTAAAATTTCATACTTCAACTCAGCTCAATCCAAATTATGCAAATGACATTACTAATTCCAAGAAAACAGAAATTTCATTCATTCCAAGTTGAAAGTTCAAAGTCCTAGGTAGCAAAAGTAAAACAAAACAACTTAATCCTAATCAAAAGAAACAAACAGCAGGAACATTAATCCAAATCCTATTGTTGACAAAACATATTTGAAATATTCTGAAGATTTGTTGTCAAAAATCTGGTTTCAAGGACAAAAGAGTCTGGATCATGGCTGAAGTACTGAAATTAAGCATTTCTCCCTTCTTGACTCCATTCGAATATGCTTTCCACCATTCGAATAAGCTTCTGCTGCCCCTGTCTCAGCTCACTCACTTCCTCTCATCAGCACTTCTTGATTTTTCTGGATTAATTTCAACTTCTCCTCTGTGCTCATGGGGGCTGCTTCAGTTGCCTCTCCTCTGCTGGCTGCTGCTGTTGTTCTCAACTGCAGGGAGTAGCCTTCTTCAATTGCCCTCGACTTCGATTCATGGATATTTTGTCTATCAAAGGAGCAGCTTTCACAATGGCCATTCCTGCCTCTTCCTCTATTCCCAAAAAGTGCTCAATTATCTCTGTAATTAAACCTCCAAAAGGCAGCCCAGCAGTGGATTCTGGTTTCTCTACCACATGAGAAATAACCAACCAAATGTGGTAAGGTAAATCCATGGGAATGCCTAACAACATCTTTCCCATAATCATGGCTTGTTCAAGAGTGATGGTTGACTTGTAAGCATGGGGCAGAAATAAAGAACAGACCAGCATGTGAAGGATATTACTTTTGGGAGTAATTCCTGACTTGGACATCCTAGAAGTGGTCCATTGAGCTCGAGGGTTGGCTGTGAAGAGCCTAGCCAAATTGTCCTTATGCAATTGCTTCTCCCATTTTGCTTTTTGTTTAGGTGTGGATTCGGGTATTCTTTCAACAGGCAAATGACCTATGAAGGAAATCTTCTCAAGATTCAAACTAATTCTCTTCCCTCTAACCTTAGAGTTTATCTCAGGTCTCCCATGAATCATACCATTTCAGCATTTGAGTAAAATTCCCTCACATATGGTACCACAGCCCTCCTACTGGTTGTAACCCAATGTACCCAGCCCCTTTGCTCAAATAACTCTAACAATTCATAGGGTGGTTCATTGTAATCCTCCAATTTAATTCCTCTTTCAGTCAACACAGCTCTCTTGCTGTAATTCTCATCAAATTTCAGCTTTGAAGCTTTGTTGGAAAACCTCAAATTATCAAAAGAACCCTCATCAAACAGATCATGGCCAGGTTGTGCTTCAGGTTCATCTTCAGGAACCTTTTCAGAGGTGTGGACCTCATCCTCAGGAGCAGAGGTGTGTTCCTCAATCGGCACATTCTCAGGAACTCCAACAGAGTTTTCCTTTTCAACATTAGAGACATGAGTTTCATGTCTCTCACTCAAACTCTCATTGCCTACAGAATGGAATGATTCTGTTCTAGAGGAAGACCTACGGTCTGATTTAGAGGATGACAGTTCATAAGTTATGGGTTCCTGAACAACAAGTGAAGAACCCTTACCATGTTGGCTCAAAATCCTCATGCTCCTTCTCTTAGCCTTTCCTTTGTAAGCCATCTTCTTCATCCTCTTTGGTGGCATTTTGCTTCACTTGATTTTTCACCCTTTATCAGAAATTCTCCAAAGCTGTAAACCCTAGCTTCTTCAATCGCAGCTCTGTATCTGAATCTTCCTTCAATGTCAACTCAAAATCTCACTCAGATAATCTGAAAGTAAAAGGCTGGAAGAAGATGTGGAATGGTGAAGGTTTCAGGGTTGTGGGCACCAGGGCTCGTATTCGAATAGAACAGGACCTTAAATGGGGCCACTTACGGGTATATACAGGATTTAAAACTGACATCATATTCGAATACCCAGACCCATATTCGAATACGGGTTATCAGCACTTTGCAATTCCAGTGTCCAGAAAACCAGAAATTCTTCTCCATTTCTTAAGAATACTCAAATTAAGTTTTGCCAACAGCTAAGATTCGAAAATTATTTCAAAAGAACAACTAATTCAAGAAGAAGTTTTGCAATTTTTCCAAAGTTTCAAAAAAAATTTTTTTTTTTTCAAATTTTCAACATATGCAAACTCAAACTGACATAAGCATGATCTTAATTCAATTCAAGCAATTCCAAATCATATTCAAAACATTCTGATCATATCCAATCACCCAATTCAGCAAATTTCAGCAAAATTATTCACATTCACAAACTCAGATTGTGTCCCCCCCAACTAAAACAAGCATTGTCCTCAATGCACAAACAAGTCAATCAATTGGAATAAAGTGCAAAGGGAAAAAGGGTACCTGCTGAGTTTAAGGTTAACATGTTTGAGTGATGTAGACCAGCTGAAACTCCAAGGTATTACCAAAACAATTGCTCCCCCCAACTTGTTCAATGCAATATTCTCAAAGAAAATGCAAATCAGTAGAACCAAAACAACAAATGGGTGAGTGTAATTAAAGATCAATGAGGTTTTGCCAAGCATCACAAACAACCAAGATGCAGGAAATCAGTAAGTATGCAAGATGGGTTGCTGTTCACAGATGAGATTTTGTGCTCAGATGGCCTATTCAAATGACTATTCAGCTATTCAAATGAGATGATTTGGACTTAATAGCAGTACCAGATTTGATCAGTTTTTGTTGCACCTGCTGATGTGACTTGATCCTTAATGAAGCTTGCTCAATTGAAATTCTTTGGCTGCATTCTGAAACAATTTGAAAGCATGTGCTACCCATTTGGTTAATGCATTATACTCCCAAACAAATCAAGCCAATGCATTTATTCCACTTGACTCTCAAGTAGGTCCACCACAAGTGATGTTGCTACCTCAAATAGCACATGTCAGTTCCAACCTTTGAAAATTCAAATATCAGTAAAACATAAAGCAGAAATTCTCAATTCTTCATGAACTTGCTGAAACCAATGTGTTAAAACTTGCAAACTGAAAATTTTTTTTTTTTTTTTTTAGATGAAAGAAAGAAAATTACAAAAACCAAAGAAAACAGAAAATCAAAAACATAACAGAACCTACACTACTATGATACAAAATCAGAATTCTTCCTCCATTCAAACAGAATTTGGGGGATCTTCAAGATCCCAACTCTCCACTTCAGCAACAAAATTCTCATGATACTCTTTCAATCTCTGTCCATTCACTCTAAAAACATTTTTGGAGGTTGGATTTTGAATGTCAACAGCCCCAAACTCAGTGATATTCTGAATCACATATGGACCACTCCATCTGGACTTCAATTTCCCGGGAAACAAGTGTAACCTTGAGTCATATAACAAGACCTTTTGACCCACAAACAACTCTCTTTTGAGGATATGTGTATCATGCCATTTCTTCACTCTATCCTTGGTGATCTTAGCATTCTCATATGCATCATTTCTAATCTCCTCAAGCTCATTTAGTTGCAATTTTCTTTGAAAACCAGATTCAGTGATGCTCTCATTAAATGTCTCACTGCCCAAAAAGCCTTGTGTTCAAGTTCCACAGGAAGATGACAAGCTTTTCCATACACTAACCTATAAGGAGACATGCCTAGGATAGTCTTGTAGGCAGTCCTATAAGCCCAAAGTGCATCAACCAATTTCAAAGACCAATCTTTCCTTGTGGGATTCACTGTTTTTTCAATGATTCTTTGATCTCTCTATTGGCTAATTCAGCTTGTCCACTTGTTTGGGGTGGTAAGATGTTCCAACCTTATGTAACACCCCATACTTCTTCATCAAAAGACCAACATGTCTATTGCAAAAATGTGTTCCCCTATCACTTATCATGGCCTTTGGCATTCCAAATCTTGAAAACACATTTTCCTTCAAAAATTTTATCACTACCTTGTGGTCATTGGTCTTAGTTGGTATAGCTTCTATCCACTTTGAAACATAATCCACTGCCACTAAGATATACTCATTGCCAAATGAATTCACAAATGGTCCCATAAAATCCATACCCCAACAATCAAAGATATCAAGCACATAAATGGGGTGAAGTGGCATCATGTTTCTCCTAGTGATCTTACCAAGCCTTTGACACCTATCACAAGCAACACAAAAGGCATGCACATCCCTAAACATGGTAGGCCAAAACAATCCACTCTGTAAAATCTTTGCCACTGTCTTCCTAGCTGAAAAATGACCTCCACATGCAAGAGTATGACAAAAACTAATGACACTCTGTACTTCACTCTCGGGTATGCATCTCCTTATGACTTGATCTGAGCAATACTTAAACAAATAAGGGTCATCCCAGAAAAAGTGTCTCACATTCCTAAAGAACTTCTTCTATCCAACATGGTCCAGTGAGAAGGCACAATACCTGAAGCTAGGTAGTTGGCTATATCTGCAAACCAAGGTACCTCAGAAGAGTCTATGTGGAACAACTGCTCATCAGGGAATGTCTCATTGATGGGAGAATCAAAGGATGCTAAATCTTGATGTGGGAGTCTAGAAAGGTGATCAGCAACTACATTTTCAACTCCCTTTTTGTCCTTGATTTCTAAATCAAATTCTTGAAGCAGAAGAATCCATCTAATAAGTCTAGGCTTAGCATCAGGTTTGGTCAAGAGATACTTCAAAGCAGCATGGTCAGTGTATACTATGACATGAGAACCTACCAGGTATGATCTGAACTTGTCCAAGGCATATACTACTGCTAGCAACTCCTTCTCAGTAGTAGTGTAATTCCTTTGTGCTTCACTAAGGGTTTTGCTAGCATAGTACAACACATGTGGTCTCCTATCCCTCCTCTGTCCTAGCACTGCACCAATGGCACAATCACTAGCATCACACATGATCTCAAATGGTAAAGTCCAGTCTGGTGGCTGCATAATGGGAGCTGAGGTGAGCAAACTCTTAAGTCTATCAAATGAGGCCTGACACTCTGGTGTCCAATCAAAGGGAACATCCTGGGATAGAAGGTTGCACAAAGGTCTAGCAATGGCACTGAATGATGCAATAAACCTTCTATAAAACCCAGCATGGCCAAGAATGATCTGATATCCTTAACACATCTAGGGGTAGGAAGTTTTTGAATAATTTCCACTTTAGCTTTGTCTACTTCTATCCCCCTAGAAGACACTATGTGGCCAAGGACAATTCCATGAGTTACCATAAAGTGGCATTTTTCCCAATTCAAAACCAAGTTTTTCTCCTCACATCTAATCAAAACCTTCTCTAAGTTTCCCAAACATGTATCAAAGTCACTGCCATATACTGAAAAGTCATCCATAAAAACTTCAAGGAATCTCTCTACAAAATCACTAAACAGACTCATCATACATCTCTGAAATGTTGCAGGAGCATTGCAAAGACCAAAAGGCATACGCCTATATGCAAATGTGCCAAATGGGCAAGTGAATGTGGTCTTTTCCTGATCCTCCAATGCAATCTCAATCTGATTATACCCAGAGTAACCATCCAAGAAACAGTAAAATGCATGCCCTGCCACTCTTTCCAATACCTGATCTAGGAATGGAAGAGGGAATGATCTTTCCTTGTGACTGCATTCAACTTTCTATAATCTATGCACATGCGCCATCCTGTTTGGATGCGCATTGGAACTAATTCCTCTTTTTCATTCTTAATCACAGTCACTCCAGATTTCTTAGGCACTACCTGAGTTGGACTCACCCACTTAGAATCTGAGATGGGGTAGATAATTCCAGCATCCAAAAGCTTGATTACCTCCCCTCTAACAACCTCTTTCATGTTGGGATTGAGTCTCCTTTGCATTTGCCTAATAGGCTTGGCCTCTCCTCCAAAATATCTATGGGTGCAAATCATGGACTGATTCCTTGCAGGTCTGCTATGGTCCAGCCCAAAGCTCCTCTATGCTTCCTCAAGACTTCCACAAGTCTATTTTCTTGGTCCAAACTCAGCTGAGATGAAATGACAGCTGGATAGGACTCTCCCTCACCTAAAAATACATATTTCAAGTCACTTGGCAAAGGTTTTCTCTCAGGTTTTGGTGGCTGGTCCAAAAATGACAAAGGCTTGGCTATGGGCAGCTCTAAAGACTCAACAGTTGGTCTCCACTGATTCATCATCAGCACTGAATTTTTCATTTCCTCAAATTCTCCTCCCTCACAATTCTCCAAGTCAAAATCAGCTAGGAAATCTACTTGCTCATTATTCACTAAGCTTTCTCCAAAGGGTCATCAAAATACTCTCTATCAAAGTGATCTTGAGTGGTTGTTTGAATCCAATCAACTTCCTCTACCTCCTCATAATCACTCGGCTGCTTGGTCACCTTAAAGATGTTTTTCTCAATTGTCATGTTTCCAAAGGAGAGCTTGATAACTCCAGTTCTACAATTGATCAAGGCATTTGAGGTGGCCAAAAATGGTCTTCCTAGGATAACAGGTACAGCTGGTTGGTTCCTTGAATGGGCTGAGTGTCTAGCACTATGAAGTCCACTGGAAAGTAAAAATGATCCACTTGAATCAAGACATCCTCAACCACACCCCTAGGGACTTTAACTGACCTATCAGCAAGTTGTAATGTCACCCTTGTAGGTCTAAGTTCTCCCAACCCCAGCTGTTTGTAAACAGTGAATGGTAAGAGGTTGACACTTGCACCTAAATCTAGCAAAGCTTGATCTACCCTTTGATTCCCAATTAAACAGGGCTATGGGGGGCAACCTGGATCTTTATATTTGGGAGGAGTTTTAAATTGTAAAATGGAGCTCACTTGTTCAGTCAAAAATGCTCTTTCTTTCACATTCATTTTCCTCTTGACAGTGCACAAATCTTTCAAAAATTTTCCATATGATGGATTTTGTTTAATTTGCATCAAGTAAGGGAATATTGATTCTGACTTGTTTGAACAATTCATAGATGTCAGATTCAAATTCTCTTTCTTGGCTTTGTTCAATCTTTGTGGAAAGGGAAGTTTTGGAAAAAATTCAGATTTGTCCAAATTGGTTTTATTCAAAATTTCTTTATTTTCAAAATCTTTCTCACTCTTTTCAAACTGATTTTCTTCAGAAATTTTTTTTCTTATTATCAGAAATTTCCTCTTTATTTTCAGAATTTACCCTGCTCTGTTCTCTGGATTCTGATTTGCTGCTTACTGCTATTCGAATGTTGCTTGCTGGTATTCGAATATCCCTCTGGCTGCATCAGAATTTTTCTGATTTCTTGGTTCAGATTTTGCTTTTCCTCAAATTGTCTGCTGTCCAAATTGTTGTTCTCAATTAGTCCTTCATTTGCTTCAATTCTTGCTCTTCATTCTGAAACATGTCTTCTTTTCAGAAGTGCTAAATTGCTGTTTTTGTTCACTTCGGTTTGCTGTCCAATTTTGTTTCAGCTGCACTCCTCTTCATTTTTCATGATTTCTTGCTCATTTTCTTCCTCAATTTCTTCAGCAGGTGGTTTGTAATCTGGCTTGACAATTTGCTTACCACTCTCAATGTTGAAACAGCTTGTACATGCTCCAGATTTCATTTGCAGCAGATGAAGATGATTCACTGAAATGAACTTGGCTTGTAGGATTTGGTCTTGGCTGAGATGGAAGCTTTCCTGATTCTCTGATGGTTAAAGCTTGAGTTAGCTTTGACAATTGACCTTCGGATGTCCTTCCATAGCCCTGTTTGTCTGCTCTTGAAACTTGGAATTCTGATTGTTGGTTCCAATCTGCCCTTGCATAAATTGTTGCAAGGTGTCTTGCCAAAGATCTTTTGTGAGGTGGCTGATAAAAATTTGAATTCTGCTGAGGTTGAAAAGGCTGAGATGGAAATGGTTGGGGTTGCACATTTTGTGAGGTTGGTATTGTTGGTTCTGTGCTTCTGCTTTCCAAGAAAGGTTTGGATGATTTCTGTAGCCAGGGTTGTAGCTATTCGAATATGGACTATGGCCTTGCGAATATGTGTTCATCCCATGATTTGATTGAAGGGTCTTGCAGCTTGTGTGGGATTTGCTTGACCATAGAGAACTTCCTTAAAGGCTGGAAGTGTTGGGCAATCATCAGTCCTGTGGTCTGCAGTTTCACACATCACACACTTAACTTCACTCTCCTTCAATGTTTGCTTCTTTTGCTCCATCAATTCAGTCTTCTTGACAATGCAGCCAGCCTAGCTCCAACATCATCTGCCTCATTGAGATGGAGCTTTCCTCTATCATTTGATCTGTCAGAAAATTCAGAACAAAATGGGGAGACTACCTCCCACTGTTTAGTGTTTTCAGCTAAAGCATCAAAGGAAATGTAAAGCCTCTTCAGCAGTTTTGTCATAGAATTCACCATTACACATGGTGGCAACCAACATTTTCAGATTTGGAGTTAATGCATTATGGAAAAAATTAACAATTCTCCAAGATTCAAAACCATGATGTGGACATGCTTGCAATAATTCCTTGAATCTTTCCCATGCTTGAGCAAATGTTTCATTGGATTTACACACAAAATTCATTATTTGCTGTTGAAGGAATCACAGTTCTATTTGCAGGAAAATACTTCTTCAAAAAATTTGTTTGCATGTCTCTCCAAGTACCTATTGATCTAGGCTCAAGTGAATTCAACCACATTTTTGCCTTGGTCTTTCAATGAAAATGGAAATAATTTAAGCCTAACCATGTCCTCATTAACATTCCTATCCATGCAAGTTCCACAAACATCTTCAAATTCTTTCATATGCATATAAGGATTTTCTGAGTCCATGCCATGAAAAGTTGGTAACAGCTTGAATTGTTCCAGGTTTAAGATAAAATTCTGATGTCCATTGGAAGAGACAATGCAGATGGAGTGGTTTGTCTAGCTGGATAAAGATATTCCCGGAGAGGTCTAAGGATGTTTTGATCCATTTGATCATTCTCATCCTTGAACACTTCCTTCCGGCAGAACAGGTGGTGGATCCATATGTGCAACAGAAAATTCAGATTGGGAATGTAGTGCAGCAAATTCAATCAATTCAGCAAGAGAAGATGGAGAATGCCATTCAGATCTGTTTCCAACAAGTTTACCAGACCTTAAAAGCATAAACAGAAATTCAGACTGACACAAAACTCGAATCTAAACTCCTAACTTCACAATTTCATCTACTGATTCACAGAGAATTGCAATTACAGCTCTCAGCAAAGAAATGCAGCCGTATTCGAATATCAGATGAAATAGATTCGAATCAGAATTTCAGGATTCAGATGCAAGCAGTTCTAAAACTAAACTAACAACTAAAACTATAAAAGAAATAGAAATAGAGATGAAACAAAGTTACTCAACAAGTTAAGCAGCTCTGTTGTTGAAGATGATGGTGAGATGTACTGCCAGTCAATGCTCCAAAGGCTCAAAACACCATTGCTTCTCAAGATCCCCCGGCAACGGCGCCATAAAATTGTGCTTGTTCTTGTTTAATTACCTCACTTCAAGATAAAAACTCAAATGAAAATTCAGATTATAAATTCAAAGTTAAAGAAAATGTTAAGTGAGGTAAGTCAAGACAAGTTTTCCCCCAAGTGCAAGGTGTGGTTGAAGCACAAAATAACTGGTAAGTCCCAGGTCATTTCCACAGGGATCTAGGGAGTAATGAAGTGAATGATTCTAATGGAGATTAATTTGGCAAAACACAACTCACAGAAAAAATGTAAATAGAAAATTAAAATCTGATTTGGTTGGTTGATGATTTTGAACTAACTTTCCAAAAGCAAAGTGAATTTAAACTAAAGATTAAATGATAAAAGGTTGAGCAAGGCAAGTTTAATACCAATCCAAATGAATTTCAAGTGCCAAGAGCTTATAAATTTACCAAATCAATTTGTACTGATTTTTGAGAAAATTAATTTCAATTGAAACAAACCATGGATTAAACACTCAATGTGCATAACCTATTTTAAGGACAATAGGAGTTCTAATTCTAGCAACCCACATACAACAATGTCATGAGAGTTCTAAGTTAAGCAACACCTATGAACTCATCAATAGGATATACAAAGTTGGATTAATCGGGTCTTGAATCAATGTGTTCTAAGACACCCAGCTGCAAATTGATTTGATAACCATAAAAACTCAAGGTAAATTCATGAAGTTCGGCCACTTGAGATTCATTGGAAGGGCATTACCCTTGCCTTGGCTCAAGAAAACTTAGCCGAGCATGTTGAAAAGAAGAAAAACAGAAATGGAAATCTGATTGGAAGACATTGCAATCTGAAATTGAAAGTTAAATGGATTTAGACTTCAAAATCTGATTACAGAAATTGGAATGAATTCAATGTGTAAATCTCCAAAACTCCAATGCTGAATTAAAATTCCAATATAAAACTCTGAACTCTCAATGAAAAACTCTCAAAAACTCTTTCTACGAAATCTGAAAATCTCAGCCGAATGCCCTCTGTTCCTCTCGCGTGGGTCTCCTCCCCTCACTTTCTTCCCTCTCTCTCCTATATCTTTTCTCTCTCTTCTAACCGAATGTTCCCCTCATGATGGCTTCTTCTCTCTCCTATATCTTTTCCTGATTTGCCCTCCCTGGATTGCAGATTACATCACGTGGGAAGTTGGGGTCACATGGAATTCGTTGCTGTGAAGAAGCTCATATTCGAATACAGTAAACCCATATTCGAATACGATCCCCTGCTGCAGAAATTTCCAGAATAGTGATTCTGATTTCTTTGCACTGATTTCAACTGAATTTTCTTCTTCTTCTGAATAGCTTCAATCCTTTGATGTGTTGTGCAGCATGCTTTCTTCTCAACATCCTCAATGTAGCTTAATTTCTTGTTCTTGTGATGGAAATCACACACATCCACTTTGGAGATATGGAGATGAAATCTGCACAAAACATAGATTTTATGTCTTTTTATGATGTGTGCAAGTGTAATTTGAATGTATAAATATGTATCAATTGATGTCCAATCATTGTTACTATTGACATATGCAGGGATGATAATTTTACTAACAGTACCCATGAATAAGATATACTTTACAAATTTAATGGGAAAGGGTATAAGCACTTAAAAATATTTCAAAATAAATATAGATAGAATATGAATAAGAGACTCTCATTTGCCTACTAAATTTTAAACAATTTTTCAATCATATATAATATATACTATATGTACATGTTCAAAACAATAATAATAAATCTTTAACATAACACAAATATCACTGGTTCATTATAAATTTTCAATGACAATACAAATAAAAAATGCACTAATAAGTATAAATAGGATATGAAATACCCGCTTCTATAACTATGTAGGTGTGGGAAGAGTATGGATAAAGAAATTATAAATGGGTGTGGATCGATATGAGTAAAGGTTAATTAATTTGCCATCCTATATGTGCCATATTATTATTACTAGTTTTAATCTACTTCCATTGCATGAATCAGTGATGTTATAGTTAGAATGACATAAATGAATTTTTTGAATGATAAGAGAGATTCATTTAGACATAGAGTATTAATATATTATTCTAATTGTTTTTATTAGCTTAAATTACTCAAGAATTATTAGTTTAATCATTTTTTAAGTAAAATTTTGATTTTAATTATAACATATCGGAAAAAAAAAATTATAGCATGTTGGAGAAACAATGCATTTGAGCTTCTAAAATTAAAATGAAATTAGAGCAACTCATATACTACAAACGTGAAATTAAATGAAAAATGAAAAAGTAATCAGTAACTATAATCTAATGCGTTGGATGTGAGAAATAGTTACCAGTATGAAAATTTCCAGCAAATGAAAAATTTTCTCACGGAGAACTTTAGTTTATGCTATAGGTAGAGATAAATCTGTTCAAGAGATAAGTAATAGTGATCGATAATTGTCCGATATATAATTCTACTAAGAAGTCTATGCAAAATGTTGAAATATCTTTTAAAAATTGGCTTGTTAATTGAATAGTTAATCCTACTAACCTGAGGTAATTCTAAATTCTTTTACTCAACTATTCAAAGATTCTTATATTTATATATAGCAATAATAATACTTAAAACCAATCAATAAAAGAAAGAATAAGGTTGTTAAAATCGAGATTTTACTTAAAATTAGTGGAGAGTCTAAAAAATCGAATCATAAAATCGCAAATTTCTACCAAATGCCTATAACGTAAAAATATAATATATTATTCCACAACTTTTCATTTAGAGCGTACTTTTTTTTTTTTTTTGGATATGTAAAAATTTTATTAATAAGAGAAGTAAAGACATGTATCAAGAAAATGTCATATACAAAAACTTATTCATACCAACAAAACAAATCCTCAACAAAATTCATAAAATATTATCTATTTAGTTTTATACTTCTTTTATCCAACTACACAATTAAGACCTTTAAAGTGTTTGGTATGACTTATGTAATTGATCTAAAATACTAACTTCATTTTATCTTAATTTTATGTAGGAGTTAAAATGTATTTGTGATATTTTATTATCGGCTTAGTTTCTAATCTAGCTACTATATTTAATTTATGATAGTCAATTTGGTGAAATAATTCACATGACTCTCAAGGAGTATAGCATAAAAAATAATAGTGTTATAAAATAAAAAAAATAAAAAAATAAAGAAAATAAAGTGACAATTCAAGTGAAATTTATGTAGCCTATCATTAAAAAAAAAAGTCAATTGTACTTGAGAAAATCAAACTAAATTACTTAATTTTTAAAATTGATAAAATCGCTTATAAAATTAAAATTCTATTCAAAAATCTTTTTATAATTCATAATATTAAACCACTAATTTCTTCAAGAGCACATTAATAAAATTATAACCAAAAAATAAGTTTGCAAAATAAAACAGCAAGTGAAACAAAAACAACAAAAAGATCCACCAAGTTAGCACCTTGAAGAAGGAATTAGTCGTGGATGCTAAAGAATCACCACCACGATAACGTCGGAAAAGCACTATTTCAAACCCGCCACCTAACAATCAACAATTTTAGAAAAGACATGCAAACAATATTGTGAGAAGTATGAAATTAATTGAAGTACAAAAGTTAAACTCTCCCTAATACATGCAGCGCACACTTATATAATAGTCATAACCAGCCTTCATGAAAATTGTATCAAATTTTTAATTTACTGATTAAAAGTTGTAAACGTTATTGAGATATAATTTAAATCAAAACAAATTTGCTATACATACATATATACATGCGCTTACTCCAGATAAGAAACAAATAATATATATGTATACATCATTAGAATGGTTTGAATATTAAGAGAAACTTAAATACTGGAAGTTTAGAGATAAACATAGTAGAATTTTAAGAAGGAAATAGGGGTTTTGGGAGAAATTATTGAAATCTTGAGGGAGATGTGAAATTTTGTGAGATTGAGCAGTTTCGTGCCAAAATATGGCAAAAATGAGGGAAGAAAAATAATTTGTAATTATATATTTTTCTACGTTCTTAAAAAAAATTTCATAACTGTTGAGCAATAATAGCATTTTCTAATAAAGTGTCATTAAACATTTTTTTGGTAAGTAATTTTTTTTTTTTGGTAAGTATCATTAAAATTTTCTATTTTATTTGTTATTCAATGATATTTTTTGAGAAATGTGACAAATATTAGATAACTAGTGACATTTTTAATAAAGTGCCATTATTATAATTTATTTGAAAAATGTCACTATTGTTCAATGAATAATGACATTTTCTAATAAAGTGTCATTAAACTATTATAATTTATTTGTGATGAATGAATAGTAAAACTATATTAAAACTAATTAAAATAGTTTTATTCTAGGTGAATGAAGACAAGAAAATTAAAGTAATTAAAATATTTTTCATTTTAAGTGAGATTCAACTTTTAAAATATTCTTAACTTTATAGTAGTTTAGTTAGCTTTATTGTAACTCAAATAATATTTGATTGTAAATTAAACTCGACTAACTAAAACACTTCAGAGATAAAGATTCTCACATTTTTTTTTTCGGCTTGCTGATGGGATAATTAACCATCAGCTAGTTTTGAATTATTCTTTACTCAACCATTTAAATATTTTTATATTTATATACATATATATATATATATATATATATAGTAATAATAATTCTTAAATTAATTAATAAAAGATAAGCAAATAAAAAAATAAAGTAATAAAAGTAGTTTTTTATTTTGAGTGCAATTTAACTTTCAAACAGTCGATCTTAAAATTGATTAACATTTTGCATTTTTTTTAATTAGTATTATTGTAATTTAAGTATTAAAACGCTCTGAAAAAAATCTTAAATAAACTGAATGATTAAAACACTTTCTAAAGAAATTCAATGATTAAAACATACCTTAAGAATTCTCGCATTTATAAAATATAAAATAAAAATAAATAAATAAATAATAAAATAAAAATTATTATTGTTTTAGTTATTACTATTTTTTATGTATACTCAAAAGTAAAGGATGACGAAACCGTACTGCCTATTATTTACCCGGCAAACAACGGAGTTATTGATTTGAAAGGCACGCGCGCAACTTTGTGGAATTCCGTTCCTCCATCACCAAGCTTACGAAAGAGTGTTCCAGACGCTCTCGCGATCACCAATTCCTGGAGGGTGTTAATGAACTCCAAGCCTTCTGAAATTTCCCCCAAGTTTAGACAGAAAGAAATTTGTAAACGAATGAGACTGGGCATTGCTCCTCTTTCGATTATCCAGACTGCCAAATTGAAATTACTGGAAATGCGTAAACTCTTGAGTTGAGGAAAGCCACCACTGTTGCTCGTTGATGCTGTTGTTGTTGATGGAGAGGGAGCAGAACAAACCATCATCGGGCCCGAGTAGAAATTCCCAACTAATTTGAGGTTCTTTAAGTGAGGTAATTTCTGCAATGTTTGCGTTGGATCCTGCTCTAGCTTTGTATCTCTCAATTTTAACTTGGTGAGATTTGTTGAGAATTGGGTTGGCAATGTTTCCATCGACACTTCTAAAGTCAATTCATAAATATGATTACGCTTTAAAAACTCGCATAAGAGTCCTCCATCTTCTCCTCCTGTTCTACAATCTCCCCAGATGCGGAACGACGTACCTGGTTGTAGACGATCTGAATCGTTCTCGAGGATGGGGAAATGAAGAATCGTACCCAAGTCTTTTGCTTGTGCCCTAAATTTTCGAACTCTTCGAAGACTTGGCAGTTCAGAAAAGCATCCAACATTGCAGGATTCTGTATCAAAGCATTCTAGCGTCTCCAATTTCCTCAAACCATTCAATCGCAACTTACCCTTGCCACGAGACTGGGGGATCCATTTAGGAAAATATAGATGTCTCAGTTGTTTTAACCTCCACAGAACATTGGGAATTCTTAAGACCGAGCCTGCTAAATCTAGTGTTTGGAGGAATTGCAAATTGCCTACTGAGTATGGCAGGGCTGGGAAATTGGAAAGCCTTATACTAAAATACCTCAATTGTATTAGGTTTCCAATCTCTCTCGGCAATTTCTGCCATTTTCTGAAGTCCCAACGGCCGCCAAGTCGTTGGATGTCTAAAACTCTAACCAACTTCAAGCCCTTGATGAGGGATCTGATTTGTTGCCAACCGGAATTGTTCAAATCATTCCCAAAGAATTCAAATAGACATGCTCGAACATGGTGATGGGTTGTCCTTTCTTGTCCATTGAAGGGAATATTGCTCACATTTCCTCTGTTTGACTTATCAGGACCGTGATAGTGCAAGGCAATTCTCCGGATTTTTGTAGCTGACGAAGATGGACAATCGGCAGGGTTTGCCCATATGAGTTGATCATCAACTGTATTGAGGCAGGTAACTTTGGAAAAATTCTCTTCTTGGGCCTTGCGTATGCACAAGTCTCGCATGCAATCGTGGAGCTTATAAAATTTAATCCTTCTGCTGAACCTTGTTAATTGGACTTCAACCATGCTTCTCTGCACCAGCTCATTCAAGTAACTTATTCCGACATCCATCAATGTTTGCTCCTCGTTATGCAGTACTTCCTCTACGTTTGCCATGGAAACAATATCTTCCGCGATCCACATCTGAACCAATTTATATGGAAGTATATTGTGATCTTCAGGAAAATGACTCAGATACAAAAAGCACGCTTTAAGATGGTATGGCAAGTCTTCATAGCTGAGGGCAAGAACTTCGGTTACTTTTTCGTGACCGTGGCCCTTGTTTAAGTAATAATCGATGTTTTGGGTCACCGTTTGCCACTCTTTCAATGTGTGCTTTGTTCCTAAAATTCCTCCTAATACCACAATAGCTAAGGGCAAACCCTCGCAATGCTGGATCATCTTCTTTCCTAAATCTGCCATCTCTTTGCATAGTGCAGATCCTGTAAAATTATATAAAAATTAAAATAAGAAATTATTCTAATAATATTTTTTCTAATTTTAATCACAATTATTATTCTTTTTACCACCTTGATTTCACTCCATTCATTTCCTCCAAACAAAGACTAAAAGTAAAACGACAAAAGATTCCATTCTTTTCTTTTTCTAAAATACAGGTCGAAAATAAAAACATAATATAAAAACCACAAAATAAAAAGGACTTGGTCATGAACCCAAAAAAAAAAAAAAAAAACCACAAACAAGGAGAGTACAAGCCTATGAATACATGCATAGGCGGCAACCCCACTTTTGCTAAAAGTTGTAATTTACAAATTAAGTTTGGCTTATCCGAACTTTTAGAGAGAAAAAAAAAATCAAATCTGCTAATTTTGAATTAAATTAGGGATTGTCTTTTTTTGAAAGGTCGTTCTAGTTTTTTTTTTTTTATTATTATTATAAAATAAAGAATGGAGAAGATATACATGAATAGTGATGACATAGCCAACATAGTAGCAGTCCATTGGAATGGAGTGAAATGAGAAGAAAGAGGAGAAGATATACATGAATAGTAATGACATAGCCAACATACTAGCAGTCCATTGGAATGGAGTGAAATGAGAAGAAAGAAAGAAATTAAGAGAAAAAATTTTAAAGTCTCTTACTTGTTTGTGATTTTTTTTAGAAAGAAAAAGGAAAAAATGGAAAGAAATTGGAAGAAAGTGAGTGTTGAAATTTAAAAATTTTCAAGCGAGAAGAAATAGAAAGTAGAGAAAAGCTGATTAATGAAAATTTTAAAATAACAAATTTGTCCGTAAACTAAAGCATAAGAAAAAAAAAATTACAAACATATATTAGGGCTAAATAATTGATAACTCTTTAACTTCTCAAAGAATTTAATAATAAAATAACAATACACACTTTCTTTTTCGTCCATTTCTTCTCAACTTACAAACAAAAAGATAAAAAGTTATTATCCTTTTTTCCCTAAAAGGAAAATATTATCATTTTTATTCCTTTTTTCTCTAACTAATGTTTTCTTAGGAGAGATGAGAAAATGAGAAAAATGATAATAGTTTTCTTTTCATTTGTTTGAGAGTTTGGGAAAGAAAAGATAATTGTTTTCTCTTTTTCGTTTGTGAGTTGAGAAGAAATGAAAAAAAATAATATGTCTATTATTATTTTACTGATATACCCTTATGTTATCAATAGATAAACCTCCCTATACTATTAGCAAATAAAGTACTATCAGTACATCAAATAAGATTAAATGTTCATCTTGAAATGATTAAAAATAAATGTAAATATGATTTCACCTAAATAAATTACAATAATAATAATAATAATGATGATGATAATAAATTAAGAAATTAATTAGATTTTTATATTGGTTTTTATTCTCCCATCATTATTCATGTTGAGTCCATGCAAACATGAACTACTTCTGTAAATAATTATAAACAAAATCAAAACGTAAAAGATATTATTAACACAAAATAAGCTAGTCATGAAAAGAAAAACAAATAAAAAAATACAATTCTGAAATAATAATTAAGATTACACATAAAAAAAAAGGAAAAGAAAAACTTACCTAAGTTGTGAAACGTATGGTTGAAAAGACATAAAGTTTGAGAAGAATTGCGAAATCTACCAAAGTGATAATGTTAAAAAGGTTTAATTTGTACTAGGACATATTTGTAATTCTTTTTTTTTATTTTTTATTTAATGGGTAAAGTTGTCATTTTAAAAACGTCATTAAACTACTTTTCTCTTCTCTCCATTTCTTCTCACTTTTAGGAAAATGAAAATTTTAAAAACTAACCACTCACTTTTTCTTTTTCCCATTTCTTCTCATTCTCTTTCTTTTCTTTCCCAAAAAAACTCACAAACAAGAGTTCAATTTGAAAATCTTTTCTTTTCTTTTCTCTTCTTTTCTTCCCATTTCTCTCCATCCAAACAGAATCTTGCTAAATGGTCTATTTAAATATTTTTTATTTAATAATTATTAAATAATATATTTGTAACGAATCAGTTGTACAATAATTCTTCCTACATTAAAACTCTCTCCTACATATCACTATGGAACTTCAAAAAAAAAATATCAATATGTTGTGATGAAATAAAAACGACAGCACTAAAATACGCAGAGGATTTGGATTCAATATAATTAATGGCTCTTATTATTAGTGAGCAACCAAAATAAAAAATAAATATATTTACTTTTCCTCAAGACAGTTATAGACATCAATAATTCAATTCATAAAAATAGTCAAACATCAAATTTTAAATGGAATTAACCTCCTTGCTCAATTTTTAAAATTTCAATAATATTAATTTAAAGTATAAGAACCTATATTATATCAGCATACACACACACACATGGGGGATAATCTATCATATATTGTAGAAATCAAACACATACACACACAGAGGGTAGAATATATTATTACTGTAGAAATCAAAAATGGAAAATGTGAAAATTTATCTAACTAAAAGTGTAATAGCATTATTGTAGTTAATTTTTGATGGTTTTAATGTTTTAAAATAACTGGCCCATAACTTTTTATGACATTCGGGTACATTTTATATTTGTATAATATTATCTAATAAAAAAAATGAGAGTAGGGGTGAGCAATGAGAGGGATAGTACCGTGCCTAATATTTCAATCTAACCCTGATCTTATGTTATCTTACATATGAATCTCATGCCGTAAGTTCACTTAATTAAAAAAAAAAATTACTATCTATTCCACAATTTTTTTCATAATTAATACAATTAAAAAATAACTAAACAAAGTTGATACGCAGGTTGAGAATAAAAGACAAGAAATAATATTAGAGGAAAAAAATAAACTCTGTATCTTGTAATGTACGTATTTTACAAAAATTAGAAAAGGGTCTTTATATAAGCTTATAACATAAATATAAATATAGTAATGATTTATCTGTTATATATATTTAGCATTACTAACAATATAAGGATAGTAGAGGATATTTTAATATAAGGTGAAGTACAAAAATCACCTTATTGTTTACTCTCAGTGTCATTTTGGTTCCAGTAGTTTCAATTATGACAATCAAATTCCTGCACTTTTAATTAAGTAGTAATTTGGTTCTTTCATTATCTGATTGTTACACTCAATCGTTGGACTGAGGGTAAAAGATAATTTTTTCTAACATTTACCTTTAGTATCGCTTAAGTCTCTCACATTTTAATTGTAACAGTTAAACCCCTACAATTTCGATGTATATTTAAAATATATTAGATTAAACTATTTTTAATAAATAATATAATGTAAAATATATTTTGTTAAATTATGTAGAATTTTAATTTGAAATATATTTTATTAAATTATTTTTAATAAATAATATAATTGAATTATATTTAATATATTTTCTCTTTATTGAATTAAATTATTTTTAATAAGTAATATAATTAAATTAATATTTAATTTAGTTTAATTAATATAAAATATATTTTATTAAATTCAATTAGTTTTTCAAAAATTAATAAAATTAAATATTTTATTAAATGGTGATTCGATGGTTTCACTAATAGAATAAAAAGAGTTAACAGATAGATGTATTTCCCCAAGTTGAATATATATACAAAATTTTATATATACATATAATGTATATATAAAGAAACTTATAGGATAAAAAATTAAAAAAACAACAATTTTAGGGCCGTTCGATCACACTGCTGTTTTTCTATTTGTATTTAGCTCTTTATATTTCTTGATTTTTGTTTTTTGTTATCATTTTTTCCTAAAACAAAAATTGAAAGTGCATTTAAAAATTACAATTTTGTTGACATATATTAATTTTTATTTTAATAAAATATTTAATTTTATTATTTTTAAAAATTTAATTAAATTTAATAAAATATATTTCATAATAATTAAACTAAATTAAATATTAATTTAATTATATTACTAACCTAATTACATTATATGTTAAAAATAATTTAATTCAATAAAAAGAAAATATATTAAGTATAGTTTAATACTATAAATAATTTAATAAAACATATTTTAGATTATATCATTTATTAAAGATAATTTAATAAAATATATTTCAAACATATACTGGAAGTGTAAATATTTGACTATTTTAATTGAAACATGAGGCATTAAAATGACACCGAACATAAGTTATAGAGGCGATTTTTTGTACTTTATCCATTGAAATTACTTCTTTACCCTTAGTCTAATGATTGTGTGTAACGGCTAATTAACCAAATGACCGAATTGCTAATTGACCAAAAATGTAAGGGTAGTTTTTGTACTTTACCCATTTGATATATATAGAATAATATAGAATATTATAACAATATAAAATTAATAACTTAATAAATAATAAAACATTTATTATTTGACATTTATTTGTTGTATCTCTAATTAATCTTGCTTATATATTTTTTTAATTTTTATAATATTGATGCAAGCAAAATATATAGTGAATTTTATTACAACTATGTCCTATCTTGGTTTTGGATACTCATCATATTTAGCTATCAATTTTATTTTATCTAGAATTATTTTTGAAATATTTACTTATGTTTTCAAATATCTTTTTGAAATATTTTATTTTTCTAAGGATATCTATTTTTTTGCGCCATTTGTTTTAACATATTTCTTCTTTCTTTTTATTTTAGTATTCAATTTTGACATGAAGTCAAATTTATCATTTTTGGTAATTTTTTGTATTTTTCTTAATTTCTCCCGTGACATTTGATTTGCATTTCTATTTTTGTTTTTATTTTTATTTTCTATTTTGAGATTTATGTTTTAATTTACTGAAAACATATTTAATTTGATATTCTATTTTTTTTTTTGGGATTCTACTTATTTTTCGTCAAAAAAGCTCATAACAACTTTTGACTATTTTATATTTTATATGTAAACTCAGTTTCTGTTTTTTAAAACACGATTGACTAATATATTTTAAGCTATTTTCTTTATTTTTAAAAATTTTAAATGAAAAACGGGCCCAAATCAAATATACCAAATAGACCACGTTTCAAGTGGCTGAAAGATATGATTAAGGTTATGGCTCAACGACCAACCACCTTAACTATTAGTAATCAACCTCGTCACCCACTCTTGGATCATTCTTCTAGAGAAGAAGAAGAATATTCAAAGGGAAAAACTCTCTAAAAAGGAGTTTTCATTCCCGTCAATAATGATTCTCAATTTAATTGTTTATTAGAGTAAACAAGCAACTTTTGATAAAAAACTCGCAATGTCAAAAGAATATATATAAGAATTGAAGTTGTTGAATAAGAGGTACACATGGGTTCATATTCTTTTCCTTTAAACTTTAAATGGATTGGGATTTACCTTCAATATATGATGAGTATAATAATTATAGATTTTCAATTGCTACCTTTATATAATTTTCAGTATGAGTTGCATGAAAATATAGTTCATAATGAAAGTTGAGAATGAAGAGTTAAAAAAGAAAATTTTATTAGTTGAGGGAAAAAAAAAAAAACTTAAAATTGGAAGTGATTTTGAAAAACAATCCATCAGAATAACTTTTTATTACAATGATTTGTTTGTGAAAAACGTGAAGATAAGGATTTTTCTAAGAAAATTCAGTTGTGGAAGAGATACATAGATATGGTGGTGGAATAGAATAATCAAGTTCAAAAATCAATGAAGTATGAAAATTCGAATTTGATTGTGAATTCTTTCCAATATAAGAAGAATAATGTAACAAAAAATATATATATATATATATAATGAATTTTATGATTAATATTTCTTATTTTAGTTTTGTGTACTTATCAAATAATCATATTTAAATACCAATTTTATTTCATTTAGGATTATTTTTAGAATATTTACTTATAGTTTTAAATATTTTCTGAAAATATTCTATGTTTTCGGAAGTATCTATCTTTAATGCCGTTTATTTTGGCATATTTCCTTTTTCATTGTGTCCAAATATAAAGTCAAATTTATTTTCTTTTGGTACATTTTTTTTTTATATTTTCATTAATTGTTTGGTTATTTTCACCTTGATTAGGATTTTAGCCTTCAATGTTTTTCTATTTAAACCTATATAAGCCTAAGGGCTAAACTGTTTTTGGTTATTTTTTATTAATAAAATTATTTGTTAGAAAGAGCATCTCTAAATCACTTTATATATATATATATATATATATATATATATATATGTATGTATGTATATATTTTTTCATTAGAACAATAGTATTTTTCAAAAAAATTCATCTAATCTGTTAAAAGAATTTATTAGACAAAGTTCGCAATTAAAGATGTAAATGGGTAGGGTACCCGCCTAATTAATCAATTCCATTATCAAGCCCGTTTATTTTTTCTTACCATTACTGTCCCAAATCTGTTTATTTTTTTGATTGGAATATCTAACACGTCTCATCCTAAACCTGCAAAACCTATCCCAAACCCACAAAACCCATTTATATTCAATTGATCAAATTACCGATTAAGTACTTAGTAAATATCTAATTTAAGATAAAAAATAAAAAAATAAGTAAGTGATAAATTTGTTAAATTTATTAAATTGAACAAATTTATTGGTCAAAAGACTGTCAAGTTTTTTTTTTTAAGGTAAAAGAAATATACTATAAATAATAGAAATAAATATATAAAATACACAGGAGTATACCTTGGAACAGTACAATAGGAATCACAGTTTATAAATGACTTTCAAACTCAATATAAAACAATCCATGACATGTGAAAATAATACACAACAAATCATAAATTAAACAAGTCTAAAGGAACTATCCCAACAAAAATAAGAGCACTTGCCAACAAAGTATCAAAGATTCAAACCATCAACCCAAGCAAGATGCCAATTGACCTTGGCTTAAGAATTTCAAAAATTTTATTTTAGAGATAAAATTGTAAATATAAAAATATATATTCTTTTATTTTATTAAACCGGTATCCTATGAGTATCGAATACATTATAAGTATAAACAAGTATTGGATACTAAGTACCCTATAAACAAATCTCAAACTAGCACGGGTACTAAATTTTAATCTCAAACCCATCTCAATCCCATTAAGATAGTTTCAATGGATTTTTATAATGTGCGGTTGAGTCGAGTACCCTCATATACCTATCTCATTGACATCTCTACTCGCAATATGGTGTTTCAAACTTTCAATGAAAGTTTTATAGTGTGCAACTTAGCAAATGTTTCCTTTTATTTAAAAAGATAAATTCGAAATAATCTCTGTATATTTCTGAAATATTTCTAGTAGATTCCTTTTTTTTTTTTTTTTTTTTAAAGCGTGCGCATGGGATACAGGAAGGAAATTACCTGTAGGTCCTCCTATCCGGGATATTTTCTTGGTAAACAACTCCCAGCTCTCCCCGTCTGTCAGTTTCCTCAATGGATAAAGAATGTGGTGAGGATTGCCCGGCGGAAAGAGAGTGTTGTTCCGAGTAGTTAACAAAAATTTGCTCTCCGTGTTTGTGTCTGGGAAGGCAGGTTTTAGACTCTCCCATGCTTTAGCCTCCCAGATGTCGTCAAGAATCACCAAACATTTCTTCACACTCAGGACTTGATAAAGCTCCTTCGCAAGCTCTTCATATTTCAACTTTATAATTCTTTCCCTCTCTTCTTTTTCTATTGGATACAGAAGTTTGAAAAGAACACCTTCCCAGACCTCTCTTGTATTGCACTGCTGAGATATATATGCCCAGACCCGACATTGAAAACGTTGTTTGATGTAGCTGTGATTGTAAACTTCCTTAGCGAGAGTGGTCTTACCGAGACCGCCCATGCCCCAAAGGCAAACAATTGTCTTGCTGTCCTTCTCCAGCAGTTGTTCCACTAATTTTTCCATATCTGTTTTGAATCCCACAAAATCCGGGTTGTCGAGATGTGAATAAGATCGCCTCAGTTGTTGCTGTCTCTCAAAACTTGAAGTAGTAGATCCTATCCTCCTACTAGATTGTATTCCATAAGTTTGTAAACATCTTGTGAGAGTGGTGATCGTGGCATTAATTGCCTCAATCTCCAAACCAACTTCACGTACAGCTCCAAATTCCTTGAAAATGCAAGCATATCTCCTCAATACGTTAAAGACCCCACTTCTCCTCCTCAACGCAACCTTGACGACAAAAGTTCCGATTCCATCTTCAGCGTCGTAAGCTGCTTCTCTAATCATAGAAACCCACCTACTGACAGTCTCATCTCCATCTTCTCTTCGAGATTGAGCACCTTTAAGGAAGCATTGCATCAGTTCCAGCTCAGTTTTAAGCTGTTGAACTTGTCTCTCAACCCCTTTCAAGAATTTGGCTTCTTGGATGATTAATTCCCCCACCCTTCCCACCACGAAGGATACCACAGGCTCACCCACCACTTCTGCCATGTGCTTCTTAAGTTGCCTTCCCACTATCACAAACCAATTCCGCAGGGTTAACTAATTTCTTAGCAGATGGCTCGCTAGCTAGCTACCTCCTTTTCTCAAGTAGCCTGCGGAATAGTTGTCCGGCAGCAAAAATAATCGCCGGAACTGCTGACCACGCCAACCGGAAATGCAATCGCCGACCTGCCGAACAAAGACAGAAAGAAAGGTGACGGCCGGAGAGGAGGTCTCTGGCCAGAAAACCCTCCGATGATTAAGTCAGCAAGTCGCTTAAAGAAGGAAACTTTTTGGGAATAATTGAGTAAAAGCTTGAGTTGGCAATAGTCAGCTTCCCTTTGTGGTTCGGTAGAATATCCTATTTATAGTAGTCTGAGTAATGATTAAAGCATACCTGCGACTTGACGTTACGCACACTGCCGTGTCCCTCTTTTCTTCCCTTGCTTTAAATACTCTTCCCCTTCATTTAATGCCTCGAACCCCTCATTAATACACCATGCCTTTCATTTAATGCTTCTGGTGGCTTAACACGGCATTACAACCGGAATTTCAGGGTCAGACTGTCTTCCTGTCACATCAGCCACCAAATCGAGATGAGATAGACCGACTTAGTTACTTCCTCAGAGACAAGTACCCAGTTTAATCTTGACTAAGGTGCATTTATGGTCACGAGCCCTCTTTAAAGGCTGTGGGTCCCAAGTTCGACATTTATTAGTCGCCAACAGATAGGCCGAGCAAACTAGCTTCCAAGATCCTCGGCTATAGCCACGTGGCAATACACTGTTCATCGATGCTGAGATTCAGGGTACTCTTTGGAACACTAACTTTGAATCGTGTGTTCACGTATAACACTCACGTGGAACTCTCGTGCCAATAATCAGTTGTTCGGCGGGACGCCACGTGTCCCGACGGAACGTGCTCGGCAAATGACTACGTGGCTTATGTGAGTATGCTCGGCACTGTGCCACGTGGCACCAGACTAAACTTGTTCGGCACAAGTACAGCTTTAGTATTATTTTGCCCAACATTTTGCCCCCACTCTGGTTGGAAAAGGACATTTTCCGAGCAGAGTAGCAGAGCAGAATAGCCTTACCTTACTGATCCTTCAATCTTCCTACACAGTTTGTCGTTTAGTATCTCCCTGACGCGCATCAAATCTGATTGGACTTTTCTCTCTCCTCGTGACGACACGCGTAGTGCCCTTTTAGCTTTTCATCTGCCACGCCGCTCACGCGGATTCCCAGATTCGAGGTGTTAAAACGTGAATGGTCAGAAATTTGAAAATTGGGGCGGTAATAAATGCCATTTTTACCGCCCATTGCCTTTTCATTGGAAACGTTTCGGTTACACTCACAGATACATACACATATACATATATACTTGGTTCATCTTCTCTTACTTCCTTTCCGCGATTCGAGCCATCAGATTTCCCTTGCTTCTTTCCCTCTGAGTTTTCGTCTTCGCGAGCCTTCACCCTTCTCGTCGTTTTTCGTTCCCGGTGAGTTAATCCCCTTTTTACTTCAAATCTTCCGTTATGGGTAGACTCGCAAACGAGCTAAGTTCTGAGGAGAAAGTTAGGATTTTCAAGGAGAAATACCAGATTCCTCAGAACGTAGGTATTAGGCTCGCCGAACAAGGCGAGCGCGAAACAGGGGAATTCCCCATAGTGGCAATCACCGAAGGTGGCCTTAGGTTCCCCCTGCACCCCTTTCTCCGCTCTATGATGAGCATTCTGGACCTTGGCCCTAGGAACCTCACCCACAACTTTTATAGAATCGTTAATGGGGTAATAGAAATAAACAGGCGATACGGATTCCACATATCCGAGTGGGATCTTCTTTATTGTTACTCAATCCAGAAGGTGAGGAAGGATGAGAACAGGTGGTACCTGAAATCCCGACCAGAAAAGGCCTTGGTCCACATGCTGCCTGATACGATTAAGTCGGAAAGTGACCTGTGCGTCGTCACAGGTCACTGGACACACGATCCAGACGAAGATCGTTTTCCAATCGTCCCTCGGGTTTCTTTGGGCCCAGGTTGGTTGATTTCAAATGCTACCAGTTCTTATTCTTCTTCGGCATTTTACCCTCACTTCTAAGCATGCTAACTGTTTGATTTAATATCTGTGCAGCTGTCTAGTCAAAGAAGTTCTGGGCTACTGGCGTTCGTGCTGACAAGGATCATCTGAAGGAGGTGTTCAAATTCCTCAGAGGTCCAGATCTCTATCCCTTCGCCAGAGCGGTTCCAATTCTGTTCAACTTCATCCCCTCTCATCAGACGTTTATTGCCCCCCTCAAGGTTTCGCAACCTCGGAGGCTATCAGGCGTCTTCAGTGGTGGTTCCGGGCTTCTGCTGAAGAGAAAGAGAATTACTACGCCTTAAGGCATCCAGGGTGGACTCGCCCCCCTCCATTCGCTATTCCATTGGTTGCCGAACAAGTTTAGGCCCCTCAAGTAGCAGTTCCTGAGCCTTCTGAACAGCCGAGGAAACGAGGATTTGTTCTTTTGGACGAGGAGGAAGAGGAAGAAGAAGAAGAAGTTGAGATACCCCCTGCCTTTGACTACTTCTCAGATTTAGAAGGGGAAGAAGAAGAATTCATGGCCCCGAAGATCGACTACAAGAAGCTCGCCATGGCAAAGGCAAAAGGACAAAGGGCCGGAGAGGCCCAGAAGAAGAAGGCCGACGAGCAAAGGGCTGGTAGGAAGAGAAAGATTGATGAGGGGAGAGCCCCTGCTCCTTCAATTGCCGAGCAGATAATGAAAGTTAAGATGGAGAAGGGGAAGGAGCAGGAAGCAGCTCAAAAGAAACCATCTGGTCCTCCTGAGCAGAAGAGGGCCAAGACACAATTGGCGGACACGGCTCCAGCGGCCGAGCAGTCGAAACTGCCGAAGGAAGACGCCGCGAGGGGGCCAGCACCTTCCAAGGTCGTGCCACCCACCAAAGACGCACCACCAAGAACCTCCGAGCCATTGCCTACTCAACCAATTGGGCCTGTGCCTCTGGCCATCGAGTATCCGGCCAATCCGGTTCGAGACTCCCCTCCGTTTATTCCACAAATCCTTATTCCTAGCCTCGAGCACCCTCAAGGCCGTCCCTTCACTGTCCAAGATACAGCCTTCAACCACGCCGAGGAGTATCTCAAGGGTATCCTCCCTCCTCGGGATGTTCACAACACAAGGAAGAATAGGACGGAGGATATCCATAAGACTTTGATGAAGAACATCATCTCCGTAAGTACTATAATATTCCTTTATGTGCATCCTTTCGTTATTATAATTTTTTCTAACTCTCTGTTCTTTTTGCAGACTTCTCTCCACACGATGGAGTTAATTGCTCGGAGCCAAGCCTCCGAAGCCAGAGCCGAGCAGGATAGGACGGACATAAAGGAGTTGAAAGCGAGTGTGAGGTCCTTGGAGAAGGAGAACAAGAATCTCCAATCCAGCAATGACGCTCTGGCAAAAGAGAGAAGTCAGCTTCGAGATGAAAATAAGGAGATCGAGCATCAACTTAATACTGCCCTTGGCCAAGTTGCTGGAAGCATAGCTCGTGTGCAATCAATGGATAAAATCCTAATTCATAAAGACGAGGAGCTGTTAGAGGTCAAGGGCAAACTCTCAAGGGCCGAGATTGAATTGTCCTCCACGAAGACTAGACAAGAATTACTCCTGAAGGAGTTGGAGGCTTCCAGGGCCGAGCAAGAGAAATCGAAGCAAGAGCTTGCCAACCTTCGGGCAGAGCTTGCGCTTAAGGCTCGGGCCCTGGCAGAGAAAGAAGCTGCTCTCCGAGAAGCCGAGGAGAAGGCCAAAGCTGAAGTGGAAGCCCAGATCAATGACTGCGTGGATCAGATGAGGGATGCTCACAATGACTTCTTTCTTGAGGGTTGGGAGGCCGCAATGAAGAGGAACAATATTGATCACACCAACCCCATATACAAGGAGGTCCCTTATCCTGATCCAGAGCGCCCAATTCCCCAGTTCAGCTTTGAGCGTCCACCTCAAACTCCCTCAATTCATACTGCCGAAGAAACAATTGACGAGGGGGAGGTTGAGGTGGATAGTGCCCAGAAGGACACCTCCCAGGCGCTTGAACAGATTGATCTAATAGTGGAGAGTGATCCTACTAAGGGAGGAGAGAAGTGAGCCTTCTTGTACATATGTGTATTTTTTCTTTTATTTGGATGTAACAATATAGAACTTTTAACTCCAAGCGAATGAAAGTAGTTTAATTTTTCTCTAATCTTGTTTTATCTATTTGGGTTCGCTTCTCTAGCTACCATATTTTTCCTGGTGGCTCGACCAAACTCCTCTTAGAGTTATGTAATGTGGGTCCCTCTTTTTTCTCTCTCTCCCCCAAAAATCATAGTTTCAGTTAAATTGCAATTAGAGGATCATACGGATCAAACAAATATGATCATCAGTTTGCTGATTTGGTTTAATTGAGGAGGGTTAGCCTGGATGTTGGTTTTCTGAATCTTTGTAGGGTATAAGCTGAGAAACACCCCGGTAGTTTCCTAATATGGTTGTATAGCTTGTTCGCTTGGGGTGTCCCTGTTGTATTTCTACATAACATACACATATATGCACACATATATATATATATATATATATATATATATATATATATATATATATATATATGTATATAGGGCTCATTTGGAGCTACAAAAAAAATTAAAAAACTTTAAAAAACTTCAAAAGTTTTCAAATTCCTCTAATCATATTTTGCCACCAATCATTTTTACATCATATCAATCCCATTCTTTGATTTTTTTTTATTTTTTTGGGATTCCAAATGCACCCATAATGATCCTCTTGTGTGTTATGTTAAAGTACAAAATTAACTAAATTTATTAAATTTAGATAGCGTTAACCGTTAATTATTAATATTTTAGGGGTCATTTGGTTTATTTTTCTCTTTTCTATTTTCTATTTTTGTTTTCTATTTTCTATTTTGAGCTCATTTTTCATTTTGTACCTTTGAAAATAAGGAAAACAGCTTAAAATTAATTTGGTTACTTGTGTTTTCAAAATTTATTTTCGAAAACTTAAAATGAGTTTATACATGAAATGAAAAATGATAAAAAGTCGTTTTGAAAGTTTTTAACAAAAAAATAAAGAAAATCTCAAAATAAAGAAAACATAGTATTTTTTGTTTTCTCGTTTTGAGTTTTTAACACATAAAATGAAAATAGAAAATAGAAAACAAAAAAGTAAACCAAATGCTACCTTAATTTTTCTAAAATGATCAAATTTATCCACTTACATTTTAAATTTCTTTTACACTTTAAAGGACAATAATGTTAAATTACCAGTTAAAAGCTAATTTTAATTTTTTTAAAATAATCAAATTTATTCTCTTGCATTTAAATTTTTTTTTAAACTTTAAAAAAGATAATAATGTTAAATTAACAATTAAAAGCAAATTTTTTTTCCTGCCTAAGTACAAAAAAACACATTAAAAAAAAAAAAAAAAAACAAAACCTAACCTTTTAATAGTTACCTAAAAGCTCAGTTAGAGGAAAAAAAAAAAAAAAAAAGCCAACTTTTTTTCATATTCCAAACTCGTCACGGTTATGAACACCGTAAATACTGACGAGAGAAAAATAGTCCCAATGGTCTATATACCATTCCCAATGTTCTATATACCTACATTTTCTAGCAGTGCATTGTATTTACATACTGTAAGAATAGGAAGTGTTTCCAGAGCGTGGGACCTCCCATGTGGTCCTCCAGCGGCCACCACCACCATGACCACCGTCACCACCGCCACCAAATTGGAAGGTTACAAACAGGACATTCAGCCCACTCCAAATGAGCACAACAAAGTATCTGGCTTCATATCCGAAAAGGTTGGTATCTCCATGTTCTAAGGCTCAGAAAGCTAGCAATCTGAAAAAAAAGATAAAAAAAAAAAAAAAAGAAGTTATAGGATCTAAAGCTTGATACGGCTGTGTCCGGTCTTTCTGTCTTCTGTTTTTGTTTTACTCTTAAGCACTGAAAAATTGCCTTCTCCGGTACATATGATCCCCACTACCTCACAACCATACATGTGCCTGTCAAGGAATGTAATGGTGACGGATGTGTATATATATATATATATATAATAAACTATATATATATTTATCTGAAAGCCACATAGTCTTGACTCCATCCACTCTGGTAAATAATGCATTACAGTGGAAAATAGTCCATGTCTATTATCACAGGTGGACCAACTTTGGAAGTTGTTTCGAGCTGTAACCCGAGTAGTCTCACCCAAAAAAAATGTTTTTCAGTTCAATTTTTTTTTTTAATTTAACTCACCGTAAATTTTTATACCTTACCCCACTTTGCCTTTAAATCTTTTACTCAACCTAAATTTTTTTTAGTCCAACCAAGTCTGTCTTTAAACACTTTATTTAGTTCAAGCAAATCGCAAATCCTAAATCTACCCTTGTCTATTATCACAAAGAACTATGATATTAAAAATCAACTTCTAATTCTAATTCAATAATTTACACCATAATTTGCATGCTTTTCAAAGCGAACTAACTACCACAATATTTATATCTTACTATTTTAAAATTGCGTAAAGTCATTCCTGGTTCTATTGTAGCAGTGGAGTCTTTTTCCTATTAGAAGCATGCAATGTGAAAAAGACTTCGATGCAATTCAATTAATCAGAATAATTTTTCAGCCAGAATTGCTCCATCAGGGCTTTAATTCCCAAACATTACTTCAAGTGACAGGGTTTCTATTTGAAAATCAAAATTTCGCTAATGATCAAGCAGGAAGAGAAGTCATTTAACTTCATTAGTCTGCTAATCCTCTTCTACTCAATCTTCCCTCCAAATTGGAAGCAAAGAACAGAGTATGTAGAATAAAATGGAACACCAAACTCTGTTCTTTCCTTTTCTAGCTCACTAGTAAGCGGTGTCATGGTCACACTTAAAGTAAGGTTATCACCTTGATTCTTCCACCCAGCCATACTCCCGTTGTAAATGAACCAACCTATAAGAGTTCTGCTCGATACGAAACTAAGACAAATTCAAACATAATTTCAAAATCAGGCTACTTGATCTCAACTCGATCAATAATCATTTGAGATAGGCTCGGAATATTAACTATCCCTGCTTGAATATATTTTAAAACACAACAAAGTTTTCAAACCAAGTTTAACAACCTTTTACTTTATTGGACTGACTCATTTACTGCTCCATTCAGAGAAAAAAAAAAAGGGAAAAAAATAAAGAAAGAAAAACTAAAAATAGCTTGGCTGTAAATCACCTTCTTTGCCCCCCACCCCATGTTCTAAGAATGAGAAATGTTGTAAGACTCTCTACTAAGGAGGAAAAAAGAGTGGGCCCGCCATGCAATCCTAATGAAATGAGGTGATTGATCTATATGGTATGGAGGATTAATCAACAAGAGGTATTTTTAAATTAGTTATATTGTGGGTAAGGTGATGGTGACCCTGCCTTTGGTACGGTACATGAAGGCCATGTTACTTTTGCCCCCCAACCCCAATTACTTGAAAACGGCCAGGCCTCATACTCCTTATCCAACCCCCTCATCACTCATAAAAATTGCTAATTGCCCCTCCCCATTCAAGGAATATTTTTTAATTTTTTTTGAACTCCCCCAAATCGTTATTACTAGATGCATTTTCCTCAAGTTACCTTTGTCCTTTTGCTGGGCACTTGCTCAAACACATGGTGAGAGAAATCAAATGGGATCATATACATTATCTATAACTACACATTCCAATATTGATAGAGCAACAGAGATGAGATGAGATTTACCGAGTTTATTTATTTTTTTGCTTATGAGGGCCAATTCAAAAACTTTTTTGACAGGGATAGATTTGAACTTATATACTAGAGGGGTGTATTAGTTGGTGAGGCAGTGATTTTAAGCCTTGATTTTAGCCATCAATAAATGTAGATCGATAAGGCATATTCAAAGTAGTAAATTAGTTAAATTTAGACAGAATTCCTGAAAATATGCAAGGATGCTGAAATGGGTTGCTTCCATTGGGCAGTTCTAATATTAAGAAGCGAGAAATAGTTACAGTTGTACAGATGTTGATAGATAAATTTAAAGGCTTTTGATCATAAGAAGCCTAGAGATAGAGAGAAAAAAAGCATTATGGAGTTGATGATGATGTGATATTTGTTAATTAAATCACTAGACCTACTTAGGGGTATATATTAAATGATTTTTGAGATTCAAGAATAGGAATTCAGACTTGGTATATATATGCAGCTCGTAAAAACACAAAGCTAGTAACAGAGATAACGTTGATCAGATGGTCACTGACAGCATATGGAGGACTCTTAGCAAGAATGCCAAAAATTGAGGACCCCATTCCTAGTCACCTCCTATATCTGAAGCATCAAGAAACTAATAGAGGAGGTGTCTGAGAATGAATTTTATCTCAATTCACATGTATCTATAACAACAAATTTGATGTGAAATCATACACTTTCACGAACTAGTAATTACAAGGTGTTTAAAACACATTAACAATTTGGAGTCTCCAAAGCCTAGTGTGGTTGAAGGAGAGTCGAAATCGATAGAGAAATATAAGTCAATAAGCTTGAGCCCATATAACAGTTCATAGAGATATTATCAAAAACTAAATTATGGTTGAACTTTCATTACCAAATTCACAATCAATTTGATAGCAAATCCAAGAATTGAACAAAGCAAATCCAAGAACTGAACAAGGGTGATAAGACCATTGCAAAAGGAAACCTTAAGATGGTAAAAAGTCTCCTTAGAGGCTTGGCCTGCTGATTTAGGACTATCGACGGAAGGCAGAATTCTAATGCTGCGTCTATCCCTCCCTAATTTTTAAGACGTGTTTGAAGTGAGGATTTGAGAAAAGAAAAGGAAAAGGGTAGAGATTCAAACTTCCCCCATCTTATTTAGGTTGTGATGAAAAATAAAATGAAAAAGGCAAAGAGATCTGAGAAATTGAAAATAAAAGGATGCTTTTTCAGCACATTAGTCAGAAAAATACATTAGATTCGCTGCAACAAATCAATTTGTCTTTTCTCCTTTGTTTGGAATAAATCAACTGTCAATCAATTCTTTTGAGAAGAATTACAACAAAAAGAACAAGATAGACCAGCCTATTCATCATGATTGAGAACATAGGCATAAGAGATCTAAGAACCTTCTAATTGTGATCAATAGTCTCGGTTATTCTTGAGAAGCAGCTGAAATCATAGAAATAATAAGCGAATATCTATCAACCTTTCAAGAATGTTAGGAATTTTACGTTAAAAATTGAAGTAAGTGTAACTTAAGTCCCAGATTTGTATAGTTCTTTGGACCTTGTTGAGAACGTGATTTTGTAATCATAGGCTAGGCGTATGGAATTTTTGTACTTTTGGATACATCCCTTTGATGCCTATTTAATAACTTGTCCAAATATTTCACCTATGTGTATATATAAATATATGTATAAAATGGTGAGTTACTTCTTTAAAAGTGCAAGTCAAGAATTGAAACGCACAAGTACAGAAAGTTAAAAGGAAGTTATCTGGTTGAACATATGTACAAAGCATCATTCCAGTGGTTGAAATCTCCAATTCCTCAACTTGTGTTGTGTCTTCTTTAAACTGAGAAATTGATTTTTGTGCTCAAGTAGGGAAACTGATGAATAGATGCAGCCTACGGGTGGGAAATTTGAATCCTTAATGTCCAGTTGTAAGGGAATTTATTTCTTCTAATCGTTGGATGTTTTCATCATCCATCAAGCTTTGTGAGACTACGACAAGTGAAAAAATATACTGAAAGACATCAGCCTTCTTCTATTTTCTATTTTTATGTTCTATGTATCATTCATTGGCACTGGCAAAAAGGTTCCACCTGACAAATTTCCAACACCACCTTGACAGTAAGCATATTGTCTGATGTTCCTGCCTTTGATCAATTCAGCTTTCCAAACCATTTAGTTCTTTGTAACTCATGAAATAATAAATATTGGTAAAGGTTAACTAGTGACTGCGTTTTGAAGCCACGCATGCACATCTTAAGCAAAACCAGTTGGTATCTTTCTCCAACCCTGATTTTCCCTTCATCTTCCTCAGCTGCCTGATCTCACTGCAACCATGCCTCACATACATGTCTGATAGCAAAACATAAATCTCTACATTCGAGGATCCAATTAAAAGCCCTTTTGAGCAGCCAAAATAAGCCAAATCAATGTTCTCACATTCATTACTGGCACTAAGTAGCTTGACATGTCATTCACCAACTTCTATGCCTCGTCTAACTCACAAGCTTGATAAAGCAAAACAACCAGGCAATGATCGTGTCTCCGGCTAGGATCCAGCCCAAAACCAGGGATTCAGAACACTCAATCCTACTATTCACCTGGCCAGAGTGACTATAAGCTGAGATGACTATCACAAATGCCACAATGGAAAGAAGTCCATACTTGCCAATTGCCATACATTTCAATCAATGAATTCTGTAGGAATACATCATTTCTTAAATTACGAACCGCAAGAATCACTTTGCATGTACTTTTTACCCACTCCAACGGCTGGTAATCTAATAAGGTCTAGTCAACATAATTCAGCATCAACATGGGCATCTTTCTAAAAAGTTCTTGGATCCCTCAACCCACCAACCCCCATCATAGTCTAACAAAAGGGCATTTGTGCATACTGGGTTTCCAGCGGGAATTTCATCGAACATCGGGGCCGCGTCACTGATAAGCAACAATTTCACAAACAAATCGATCATTGATGCACATGAAGGCGAAAGTTTCCCTGGGCCGCCCCCGGGGGAGGGGGGAGAAGAGAAAGAGAGGACACTTTTTTTTTTTTTTTGACGAAAATTCTGTCAACGGATTGAAGGATAATGGGTTCGTTGAATTGATGCAATTGAAGAAATTGGTAAAAATTTGAAGAGGTTGTTTTTTTTTTTTTTAAATTTTCGAAGTGAATGTTAATCCTAGTTTGGGGTGAAGGTCAAGAGAGGATAAGCCTAATCTTATCGATATCATACCAATGTAATAGATAATTGTGTCAAAGAAAGAATATTAGTTCAATTAATTCATATCAATTAAGATCTTAATTTTCATGATCTCTGTAAAGAAACTCAAAAGATCGCTCAAAGAATAATAGCGGTCTAATATACGATTGTAACATGCACAAAATGTATTGAAATTCATTCTGCAACTGCAGTTGTTGAGTCAAATAGCGAATATTTTCTTATTTTACCCTCTCCAAATTCTTATACACAAATATGCAATATATATACATATATACATATGTGTATATATATATATATATATATATAACACGAGATGGGTTTTTCCTTGGTTTACAAAATTGTCTCTTTACAAGAGATCTAGCTTCCCCTTTGGACCCTTATAATCCATTAAACTGAGAGGTAAGATTGAGGAAAGTATCTTCTCTGCACGGAATCGTGAGACCACCCATGGGATGAGTGAACCCAAATTCTTCTTCAGCCTTATGTAGCAAGTCTTGAAACAAAGGTTGGTTTAAGTATGAAATTGGGACCAAAAATCTCTTCTTCCGTGTCTCTCCGACATATACTGCTAAGCAGCCCTTTGGGACATCAGCAACCTTGGTGGCTGCTTGGCTTGTATGTGAAATAGATCTTAGAATAATATCCTTAGCAAGGAGGATCCCAGCCTTACCAAGCAACTTGATACCCATGATTTTTCTATCGAGAAGGAATTAGTGAAGGATCTGAATGAGGTTTTTAGAACAGAGATAGCTAAAGAATGTGAATTCTTGTGCTGATTGAGCCTCTAGTACTTGATTATATATATATATATATATATATATAAAGAGTGGCGTAGAGATATCTTATGAAATTGTGGTGTGTATAGAGACCTGGCGATGGGTGTGGTGAGGAAAGATTGCTGAGAGACATAGCTCACAAGGGATCACATGCTTCTGTCTACCAAGTTGTTATGTGGATGAAGACTGGCGACAGAAGAGTTAATGGTGTTGTGTTGTTGGAATCCTCCTTACCCCACAACTTGAAAATGATCCATAAATTGAATGACTAGAGTATCTCATGTTCATTCGACCATGGAACCAACCGGTGCTTTGGTTAGGGACAAACTAGAGACATCTTACATCAGATACAAAAATTCCAGATAAACAAGCAAGTGCAGGTTTTCTTTAGGTGAATCAAGCAGATAAACGAAATATTGGTTGTAGACGGGATTTGTGTTCAGTTTATAAGTGTGAGGAAAAGTCTCACATCTTGACCTACTTTTTAGGTTAAGTCAAGTCTAAGACCACCTATCTTAAGTATCAAAACTCATTAATTTATTATTAATTTCAGCTTAGCTAGCTTTTAATCTTGAGATAGATCCAAAACCACCCGTCACTAACCAAATTAGAGATGCCTTGCAAACTCAAAAACTTAGCAGCCAGAATGTATCTATGTCATGATATTGGCCCCCCCACCCTCCCGTCCCACCAAAGTTTTGGTTTCCTTGTTAGATATTTTTGGCAGTTGGCTCCATAGCAGCATGACCAAAACACTAATATTTGATTTTCTGCCAATTTCAGAGAAGACTAAACTGATCATAGAATCCAATTTAGTTGTTTCCTTTTATGACCATTAACAATCAAATTAGTGAGTCAAAATGTCTTTAGGGTCTTTATAGCAGTTTGAAGGCATTTGAATGAATCCGTAAGGCACAATCAGACCACAATGTGATCCACTTCATCGAACTATAAGGAATGAAATAGTTTTTTTTTTTTACATATTTATTCTATTACCATATTTATTACATTTATTTATGATAGAAACGGCCATTTTCTTGGAATAGTAATTACATCTCATTCCTTTCTCTGAAAAAAAAAAGTGAGTGCCAATTTAAATTATCTATTTTCTCATTTTATGAAATATTTGTAAAGAAAATAAATATATGTTATATTGACACAAAAACTATTAAAAATTATCATTTTAACCTGGAGCCTATTTTCCGCTTAGAATTACATTTTGGCCTCATAAAAGTTCAATAAATATTTTTCGAGCCATTAATGAGCATAGAAAATATCAGTTCAACTTAAACTCGAGTGATAAATTGACTGTTTTATCCCTAGACATTAGTTTTGGCCTAGATATGCATTCTGAGCATCCCAAGAGGGGAAAAATATTTCTTAATAAGTTTCTTATTAGTTTATTAAATTTGAACCGATTCAAATTAAGGTTGTAAATTGATCATTCAGACTTCATTTGGTTTACTGTAAATTTTTGAAAATCTTTGAAATTTTTTAAAAAATTCTAAAAGTTATTTACTTTCTATTTTATTATATAAATTATAAACTTATAACTGATCTCATTTTATCTCTCTTTTTATCACTCTAAACACACCTTTAATATGCAATCTTACTGAATTAATAATCATCCCATTAAGGTTTGATTGTTTGTTGTTATATCTTAGAAATGATGTACTGAAACCTTTTGCATAATTAAAAAAGCTTCGAATCGTTTTAACAGAATGTCCTAATCCATATTTCATTTTGCGATATTTACTTTATTGTTCAATTTATTTTTTCCATTAAAAAATAAATTTAGTTTTTTTTCAATTATTTACAAGACACATGTAATTTATAATAATTAAAATTCATTATATTATTACGAGTAATTCTGAAATAATTATTTATTATATATAACGACTATGTATAAAATTATTTTACAAAATTTATATAAAGAATAATATAAATGTATCACATTCAAAAAATAAAAAGATTTAAGTTATATTTTATTTTTAATATTATTTTACACAAAATATAATATATTCAAATATTTTTATTACACACGGTGGGAATGCTCTCGCGCTCGTTTATATTTTCCGAAAGTTAACGTTTGCAATATCGCTTTCGCTACTGCTCCCGCCCGCTCCGTTTATGACTTATAAGCAGCAAGTCTCCTCCGTCCATGCCGTTATCACTGGACTCCTCATTCGCTTCTGTGACCAGGTTTCTCATTTGCTGCCATCATCGGCTTCTTCGCGCAGCTTTACTTCCAGGACACCAAAACAGCGGCCATGGACACTGGTTACGGAGGCGTCGATAATCCGAGAACAAAGATTGAGAAGGAGAAGCGTGCCTATGATCAACTGAACTAGATGCCCGCAACGGCAAGTGCAAGCGCCGTGCTAGACAAAACCAATTTTTTGCTTTTACCATGGAAATGCCGCCAAGTCTCCTTGAAGTTGGAGTGTCTTAAGCAGATCCACTCCGCTATCATCGTCTGTGGCCTCCCCCACCGCGGTTTCTTACTCAGCAATCTCCTCCTTCTTTCTCTCCCCACGCATCTCCCATGCCGGCTCCGGCGATCTCGCCTACGTTTTGTCCCTCTTCGAACGCACCGAAGCGCCCCATATCCGGCTATGTAATGCCACAATAAGCGGGTTCTCCACGAGTTCAGAGCCTCGACTTTCCGTTGACTGTTTTGCCAGGATGCGCCGAGAAGGTGTGCCCCCTGAGAAACACACTTTTCCTTTACTTCTTAAGGCCTTGTTGAGATCTCGAAACGGAAACCATTTCAGTTTCATGCTCAAATTCTCAAGTTTGGATTGAGTTTTGATCGTTTTGTGCGGAACTCACTGGTGTCTTTTTTGGCAAACGATGGGCACGTTGACATTGCACGCAAGGTGTTTGATGAAATGCTGTGGAAAGATGTGATTGCTTGGACGGCCATGATTGATGGATAAGTTAGAAACAATCTTTCCGTGGAAGCTCTGGAATGTTTTGTCAAGATGAAATCGATGGATGTCGAGGTTGATGAAGTGACTATTGTAAGTGTTGTCAGAGCTGCTGGAATGGTGGGTGATATTTGGTTTGGAAAATGGGTTCATGGCTTCTATGTGGAGTTAGGGATAGTCCATTGAGATGTTCATTTAGGCAGCGCCCTTGTAGATATATATTCTAGGTGTGGCTACTGCGATGATTCTTGCGAAGTGTTTGAGGAAACGCCTTATAAAAATGTTGTTTGTCGGAGTACTTTGATCGCTGGTCATGTGCGAAGTAATAGATTTAGAGATGCACTGCTTGTTTTTCGAGACATGCTTCTGGAAAAAGTGAAGCCCAATCATCTTACTTTGACAAGTGTTCTAACAGCTTGTGCTTAACTAGGAGCATTGGATCAAGGAAAGTGGGTTCATAAATACATAAAAGCAAATGAAGTAGAAGTAAATTCAACACTTGGCACAGCTATGATAGATATGTATGTAAAGTGTGGGTGTGTTCGCGAGGCTTGCTTAGTTTTTGAGGAGCTGCCTGTCAAAGATGTCTATTCTTGGACTGCCATGATAAATGGGTTTGCAGTGAATGGGGATGCCCTAAACTCGTTGAGTCTCTTTTATGAGATGTTAGATTATGGGATTATACCCAATGAGGTCACGTTACTTGGTGATATTAGTGCTTGTTCTCACGGAGGATTTGTGGATGAGGGGCGCAAGTTATTTGATTCTATGAATCGTGTTTTAGTTTAGAGCCTAAATTAGATCATTACGGTTGTATGGTTAACCTCCTTGGCAGGGCAGGTCATTTAGAGGAAGCATTGAAGTTAATTGAGGGCATGTCGATGGAGCCTACTCCTGGTGTATGGGGAGCTCTGTTTGGTGCCTGAATGATTCAAAAGGCGTATGGATTAGGTGCGCAGATAGGAGAACATTTAATCAAGCTACAACCCAATGGTAGTGGCAGATATGCACTTCTCGCAAAGTTATATTTGGCATGTCGCATTGCAAAGCAGCAGCTCGTCCTAGAAACTTATGAAATGAAAGGGGGTTGAAAACACCCTTGCACAGAGCTGGATGGAATTAAATGGTACGATTCATGAGTTTGTGGCATTTGATAAATCACACGCGGAGTCAATGGAGGTATATTCATTCTTGGAGAGCATTGTCATCCAGTTAGAGTTTGATGGTTGTGTTAAGGACACTGATTTATTGATGTTTGACCTTGACTACTGAAGTTGGCATTGGGCCATAACATATCCACACAAGTATCAAAATCTATGATTGTCAATTGAAGTGAATTTTGCACTTAGTCATGCAAAATAAAAATTAAAAGAAAAAGGAAAGAAAAAAAAAAAACTCCTATGATGTCTTTAGTGCAATGAAATACAAAGAAACAATGAAACAAATTGAAATAAGAAATGCAAGAAGTTTTATTACTTATTTCTCATATAAGGAGAGGTTTCTCTCTTTTCTCCTCCCAAAACTTCTGTACAACCCAAAAAAAAAAAAAATGTGTTTCCTGCTAAACAAAATTGTATGTGATGATTCCTCTTTGGCGTAGATTTCTCCTTCTTTCTACAATCACAATCCACTTAGTTCAGAACTAAGATTGAGGAAGGTATCTTCTCTGCAAGGAATAGTGAGACCACCCATTGGATGAGTGAACCCAAATTCTTCTTTAGCCTTTTATAGCAAGTCTCCAAAGAAAGGTTGGTTCAAGGATGATATTTGTACCAAAAATCTCCTCTTATCTCCCTCCAACATAAACGGCTAAGTAGCCTTCTGCGACATCCGTAATACTAGGGGCAGCTTTACTTGCACCATTAAGGATGGACTTTGTACGAAGAATAGTAGGCAACCGGATGCTCATGATTTTCAAATGGAGGTGGAAGAATGGATCCGAATGTGCTTGATCAGAGAAATAAAAAAATTGACAGAAGAAGAGAGTTATGCTGATTATCTATGGAGGTGGAAAAATGGATCCAAATGAGCTTAATCAGAGAATTTAAAAAACTGATAGAAGAAAAGAGAATTATGCTAATTAAACCCCCAATATATAGGTTTATATATATATAGAACAAATAGTTTGCTGTTTATCCTGTGAGATTGGTATTTATGTTGTTTTAGTCATATAGATGGCCTATGGGTGTGTTGAGGAAAGCTTGCTGAGAGATAGAGAGATCACATAATTTTGTAAAAACTAGGACCCAGAAGTTGGAATTTGCAATGTTGTTGGAAATACTCCTTACCCACAACTTACATTAGGGAATGGATTGAATGATTAAAATTCTCATTCAAGTTTTGATGATGGGAGCAATTGATGCTCAAATTAGGGACAAAGTTAGGACTTCTGATGTCATAGGTATAGAAAGAAACTTTTGGTAGAGCATGCAAATGCATGATTTTCTTATTTTATGATTATTATTTTTTTGGGTGGTAAGTCAAGCAAGTTCAAGGTACATCATTGTCAAATTTCTAGTAAAACATCCACTAAGGTCGTAGCCTTGGATTAACATGGAGTCACAGAATGCAAGCTAAACACCAAAATAAATAAATAAATAAATAAGAGAAGCCCTGCAAGCTAGAGATAAAGTTTGCAACAGAGTTATGTCATTCTACTATTATCCAAAGTCCAATCGGGCACTCCTCATCCATTGTATGAACACCAGTGTTTTTTTTTCCTGCAAAAAGGAAAAAAAAATATTACTATCACAGAATTGAAGTTTAATGAAAATTGTGCAGGTTGATCATGATGGGTTTTGCTTGTCTTTTTTTTTTTTTCAAATATATATTATACAATCCATTATATATTAAGAAGTGAAATAATTGAAAGTGTCACTAGAGCAAGAATGTGAAATTTCCAATCAGTTAACAATACATGTAATTTACTTGAAATTGATACCACCCATAGGATGATCAAATCAAATTCTTCTCCAACTTGAGTTAGCAAATTTTGGATTAATGCAGGATGATTCAACACTGTGATACTGCCTGCTGATTATGGAATGAAGGAATTGACAAATTAAATCAAGGACTAATTGATTGAACATAATATATGGATTAGGTCTCTTAAAAGCATTGCAATAACAAATAGAATTCCTATGGCAGCCTTTTTGTTGATGTTTGTGTTTATGACAAAAAATGATGTTGTGTTAAGCTTGCTGGTCTATAGCGCGTTCATATGATGACGTTTCATCTATACTATAATGGAGCGAGTACAAAGATTTGGTGAAACTCTTATTTTTATGAAGCAGTAATTTTAGTGAAGCTCTTATTTTCTAAATTAACAAAAATATCCCTAAAACTAAATACATAAACATTTGTTAATTTTAAAAGGTAAAGATATAATAGTTATTTTGCAATCTTTTCAAATTCAAAAATTTCAAATTTAAAAATTCAGTTATTATGTTTAAATTTAAAAAACAATTAAGGTATGTTTTCTATTTAATAGTTATTCTTATCCTTATATATATCTATCAAAATTTATATACTATCAAAGTGTTAGAAAAAAAATTTAAACACATATCTCGTGTGCACTAGCGTCTAGTAAGGAATAAGGTTATGTTTGGTACGTGAGAATGGAATATAATCTATTCTCTTTTAACTTATTCTCATGTTTGATATGAAAAAAATTAAGTTGGAATACTATTCTGAGATTAGATAATCCCACATCAAGTGAGAAAAGGCATTTCATAATTTAAGTGATGTAATAGTCATTCCATTGCAATCCAAATTTAATTCAAAAAATGAAAAAAAAAATAAAAAACAAACAACTACTTTGTAATAAAAAAAATTCTCTCAATTACTCCATTGGGTTGTAAAATAACCATTTTACTCCGCAATTTTATTTTTGAACTAGATCCGAACTCGGATTGTAAAATGATTATTTTGCCCCTAGATCTTTTTTTTTTTTTTTTTTGAATTCGTATTTTGGGCTTCTAAAAGGCTAATAAAAATATTCCTTTATATTACGGAATAACTAAGCAAATTTTGATCCGATCTAAATTCAGGTTGTAAAATAACCATTTTACCTTTAGGTTTGCTTTTTACGCAAATTTGTATTTTTGGGCTTCCCAACAGGTTAAAAAATATTTATTGATGTATTTGACCCTTCCCCGGACCCCACACAAAGCAGGAGCTTCGTATACCAAGCTGCCCTTTTTTTATTCTTTAATAATTAATAAAATTTTATCTCAATTCGAACCAAAAATAATAAAATAACGATTTTACCCTTAGGTCATTTTTTGTTCAAATTCGCATTCTAACTTGTCCAAAAGGCTAAAAAGAAAAAAAACTGTTCTTAACATATTTCCTAATAGTTAAATAAATTTTAGTTCGATCTGAATTCAAAATATAAAATGATCTCTATGCTTGCTTTGGGGTCAAATTTGTATTTTAGTAATCCAAAAAGACTAAAAAAATATTTATTAACATGTTTCTTAATTAGTTAAGAAAAATTTGGCCCAATTCTAACTCAAATTGCAAAATGACCGTTTTACCCTTAGACCTTTTTTTTACTCAAATTCACAGTCTGAAAATAATGTTTATTTTTATAGTTTTTAGAAAATTAATGTTAGTAAGTTTTATTATATTTAAAATATGTAATCAAATTATAAAATCTTGAATGTCTATTTCAATCCTATTATTTTCATATTAGTAATCAAATAAAGGAATGGAGTGAACATTCCATTCCATTCTTACCCTCATTTCATTCTTATCTCTTATTTCATTCCATTCTATTCTATTCCCACATAGCATACATAATCTAAAAGAATTGGTGAGAGATTTAGGGTTTGCCCAAATGAGGGTTTGGTCAATAGAATTAGAGCACTAAATTAACTTAACACATGAAATTATTCTACGACCAATTTGGAAGGAACCAAAAAAGCTTGTAAGCCATGCTAACAAATAAAAAGTTTCTGACATTACCATTTGGATATTTCTAAAAAATCAGATATTCAACCATCAATTTCAAGACATGTTAAATGATAAGAATAAGTGCCAAATGTTGTTGTAATCTCTCTCTCTCTCTCTCTTTTTGCCTGTATGATCTCCAAAAGATGCCTCATATTAGTAAGATTTAAAGAGCATTTCTTGCACTAAGATGTTCTTGCACCATCATAGGTTAATGAGATGGTGATGCCTTATGGTTTCTAATTTTATGAAAATTTCAAATTTTTTATTCGCGTGTTTGGAAGTTCAATATTTTGTCACAACATCACTATATTTTTTTGGAGAGGCATTTTAAATGGTTGAGTCGTTCTCTTCTCAATGTGCCATTACAGTAGGCAATTATAAGCTTATTTTTGTTTAAATTTTTTGTATCATTACCGGTAAATAAGTGAAATAATAGTTTGATAAAAAAAAAAAAAAAAACTCATTGATAAACACTAAATATTGGAATCACGAACATTTTTCTCTGGGTCATTGCGAGAAGCCAATCTCTTTCGATAGGGAGAAAAAAAAGAAATGGAAAGAAAAACACTTCACTAGACTGTCGATTGCTAAAATAAGCTAGCATGTCCTGTGTTGTATCTTGAATCATGATCAACCTAATCGAGAAGTGAGGTCAATGAATATGTCTTCACTATAGGGGATTGTAAGGCCACCCATTGGATGATCAAACCCGAATTCTTCCTCGGCTTGACTTAATAAGTCTTGGAATGGAGGCTGTTTAAGTATGGTACTAAAATTACAAATCTTCTCCTTTCAATCTCACCAACATAAACTGCAAAGTTGCCTTTGGGAACATCTATTGTCTGGTTTACTGTTGATGAAGACCTTCGAAGAATTTGCTTAGCACGAATAATACGAGGCATGCGAATAGCCATTGTTTTCAAAGGTTATATCTCACTGAACAAGAAGAACAACAACAAAGGACTTGTAGAAAAGCGAAATCCTTGGTATGGTGAAGGAGGAAAAGACCCGAAAAAGGCACTAAACGAGGTTCTTTGACCTCAAAAATGACCATGGGATGTCGACCAGTTCTAAGAGAGTTTTTTGAAGACATATTATAATGCCCGTAACTCTTCATGGAGCAAAAGTTACGGCCAAAAGAAATTTTGCCGACAAAACTACCTAGTCCAGAACACACACTGTAGCTCAGTTGACAAATTAGAAGAAGAACAGCAGCAACACAAAAGTTATGGCCTAAAGAAGCCCAGTTCAAAGAGAGTTTTCTGAAAACATATTATAATGCCTGTTAACTCTTCTTGGAAACAAAAGTTATGGCCAAAAGAAGTTTTGCCGACAAAATTACCAAGCCCACAACATTGTAGCCCAGTTGAAACAAATCAGAAGTAAAACAGCAGCAAAACAATGCAGCAACGAGTCTTGACAAGAAATCAGAAAATAGTCTTTTTTGGCATGAGCAACAACCTGTCCAGCACAGGTAAAGATAGACAACACCAGCAGTACAACAAAGCAAATCAAGCAGCAAAACATACAGTTGAGCCAGGCAGCTCATAGTATCACTCTGAAACCAAACCACAAACAGCACCAACCAACAGATTTCCAAAACAAGCAGGCAGCAGTAACCATATCAAATCCAGCATGCATCAGAATGAAGAGGCAATAAATAGCACCAAAACACTTCAATCCACAAACCAACAGTCTACATAAATCCAGCAATTCAGCATCAGTACAGCATGGATGCAGGATACCAAAGCAACACCACCACTGAGCAACGGCATCATATTTACAAACACCACCAACAACAAATTCGAACATTCGACAGAATAGGCCAGAGCACTAGTACATCCTCACAACCAACCAAAACACTCCCAATCCACTTCAAATCCATTTGAAGTCCCGCAACAGTAGTGAGGAAAATTGTAACAGCAATCTTCACATTATTATTCAACCAAACAACATCAGGCACCCAGCAAGGAGCTCCAAGACACTGCATCAGCAGCACTATAATTTATAATTTAAATAAACAGCTCAAATTCTAAAATTCCAAATATAATCTCAATTGATAGCAACTCCTCCTACTACCATTAATTTTTTTGTAAATTCCTAGCTACTTTTTACATTACTTATAATTTGTAGTAAAATATTAAGTATATGTCACATTCTATCTTATCACCTGATCATTCTATTAAGCAGTTTAGGAGAATTCAATAAATTCCAAAAAATGAACATGATTGAAATAAGGGAAAAAAATAATCACATTATATAATATATAATTTAATTATACTTGATGTAAAAGTTTATGTATTTAAAATTTAAAATTTTTAATTTTAATAAAATGAAAGTTTCAATATATTAAAATGAAATTTTACTTTAGTTTTACAACAAAATTTACTTAACACCACATGCATGCATATATTAAAGTATAAAAAGAAATTATAGGATGAATTAAATGATAGGATGAATGATCATACTTTTCTTAATTACCATGCGCATATGCAAATGTTGAATACATATAAATGTGCATGCTATTATTATTTTACTATAAACTTAAAAGAAATTTCTGCTTCTATTTCTTTAACAGAAACACAAAAAAATATTCAAAAGAACGATTATAGCAGCTTATCATAAAAGTGGTTCTCCAGGAGGACGAGAAGAAAAATCACCAGACTAAAAAGAAGTGGCCTCCACATTTTAGAGGGTACGATATTGAAGAGCAACATTTCGTGCGCTGGTGAATTTGCAGATAATGACTTTATAAATCCTCTTCATCAGTATCTGCAAAATTTGTTTTGAAATGGTTTCAGATCAACACGTTTATGAATGTTTGGAAGCAATTATAAGGTTGAAAAAAAAAAAAAAAGATGTTTAGGAAAGGGGAGGAACAAAACCGTCGACAAAGATGGAAGGCACGTGCTGAACTTTGTAGAAGTCCTCTCCTCCTTCTTGAACCCTGTCCCTGAGTATAGGTTCATCCTCCCCGATCTCCAATTTTTGAAGGTTAGTAATGGATTTCAGCCCATCGGGAATCTGCTTCAGCTTTGGGCATGAGGAAATTTCTAATTCCAAGAGATTGGGCATGGCTCCGTCTTCGATCCTCCAGTCCTCTAGATTGGGCATTCCTGAGAGGCATAAATATTCGAGTCGAGGAAACCTACTTTCATCACACCGATATTCGCTACTGTTGGAGGGAATTGTTGGAGTTGGAGCCGAACAAACCATCTCCTTTCCAATATAAGATTCTCTCGACATGAAAAGACTTACTAGATTAGGCAACTTCTCCAACGCTGGCATTGGGTCTTCCTCTAGGTTAGATTCTTGCAAAACTAACTCAGTGAGATTTGAAGCGAATTGGCCGGCAAACGTAACTTGATTCAGGGGCCCCACTATTTCCAATTTATGAAGATGGGAGCACCCTAAAAGCTGCCTTAATAGTCTTTGTCCTTCTCCCATTTCAAAATCCCCTTTAATGTAGAAGGAGGAATATCTTAGGTGGGGATATGAATGGTTGAGGATGACGGCCAAGTCTTCCGGTTTTGCCCAACCGACTTCAACTTCCCGAAGATTCGTCAGTGTGGCAAAGCAACTAACGTCGCAATACTTTGGATTAAAGCCTTCTAATGTTTCAAGTTTGCTCAAACCATCCAATCGCAACTTCTCTGGCCCCTTAATTCTTCCGAAGGGAAGATATAAATGCCTCAATTGTTCCAGCCTCCATAAGACATTCGGTATTATTATTGTGTCCTTGTCCTTATCCCTTTGGTGTTTTACCCTTAAATTTAAAGTCTGGAGGTAAAGCAAGTCGCCTATAGAAGGAGGCAAACCAATAATAGCAGATCCCTCCACGCTCAAATACCTCAAGTGCTTGAGGTATCCTATTTCTCTGGGCAACGTCATCTCATCTGCACCCTCAATTCCTTTGTGATCTAAAACCCTAAGCAATTTAAAATGTCTAAAAAGTGATTTCACCTTTTCCCAACCAGAACTTGTCAATTCTTTCTCAAAGTGAAATAGGCAAGATCGAACATGGTCATAGTTAGTTATTTCCCCAAAAAAATCAACATTTTCAGTTTCCCAGCTGTCAACATTACTGCCATCAAAATAATGAAAGGCAATCCTGCGAATTCTAGGAGATGAAGAGGATGATGTCGATGATGATGATGATGAGACTCCCAGGGGAAACATCTTGAAAAAATTCTCCTCCTGTGCCTTTGACACGCAGAACTCTAGCATGAGATCGTGAAGCCTACAAGTACCAGTCCTTCTGCCAGACGTTGTTAATTGGACTTGGACCATGCTTCTTTGTGCTAGCTCGCCCAAGTACCTGAATCCAACATCCAACATTGTCTCTTCCTCTCTTTGTAAAACTCCTCCTCCTGGTGGCTCTAACACTATGCCTTCAGCCATCCACATTTGAACCAATTTTTCTGCACGAATATCACGATCTTCAGGAATATGGCTCAAATATAGAAAACAAGCCTTGAGGTGGTATGGCAAGTCTTGATAACTCAAGGCTAAAATGTTCATTACGTCTGTATTTCCGCTCCTCCTTAAGTAATAACTTAAGTTGCTATCCACTTTCTCCCATTCATTCACTTCGTATTTTGTAGCCAGAAGCCCTCCTAATACTGCAATGCCCAACGGTAGACCACCACAATGCTTGACCATTTTCTTTCCTAGCTCCGTCATTTTTGCATTCAGTTCAGTTTCTACAAAATTAAAAGAGGACAGATAGGGATTTGTAAGTTTAAAAATTAAGAAACAGGCTTATACATTAACTATTATTATGTATAAAAAAAAATTAGCATGGCTCATTGCATCTCTTAGATCTATACATTAATTATTATTAAATATTGCGAGGAAAAAAAAAAAAAAACAAACAAACATTAGTATCGCTCATTGCATTTTTTAGGCCTCGCTTGGTAACGTTTTTATTTTCTATTTTTCTGTTTATGTTTTTAAAATTTTGTAAACTGGCAACGGAAGTATGTTGATTAAATTTATTTACGATTTTTTATTTTCAAAAAAATAAAAACTTAAACAGAAAAATGTAAACAAAGAAAAGAAAAAGTATTTTCACTTTATTTTTTTCTGTTGCAAATATTTTGTCAATTCTAATATTTTGTCCATTTTTTTATATCATATTAAAATAAATTATTTTATTCAAATATTTTATTGAACTAAAATTATTTTTAATAAATAATATAATTAAATTAAATTAAATTAATATGTAATGTATATTATTAATTTATTTCTAATAAATAACAAAATTAAATTAGTTAATTTAATTAATATAAATGTATTTTATTAAATTATCTTTAATAAATATTATAATTAAATTATTTAATTTAATTTAATAATTAATTTAACTAATGTTAAATATATTGTATCAAATTATTTTTAATAAATATCATAATTAAATTATTTAAATTATTACGAAATATATTTTATTTAATTACTTTTAGTAAATAATATAATTAAATTATAATTAATATATTTATATTTACTGGATTAAATTATATAATACTTATATCTTTTTCAATTATTTTTAATAAATATTATAATTAAATTAAATTAATATAAAATATATCTATTAAATTTAAATAATTTTTTAAAAAATAATAAAATTAAATGTTTTACAAAAAATTAATAAATTGTAAACAAAATTGTATTTTTAAAAACAGTTTCAGTTTCATTTCAGAAAAAAAAAAAGATAATAGAAAACCAAAAAATATAACATATAAACGTAAATAAAAAAATGACAGCGTTACTAAACAGACCCTTAGTATTCCATTACTAATAAATTATTTTCAATCCCATTCCTAGTTCATAATGTCTAAAGTCCATTTTGTAGTCACTCATCAAAATCGTTCAACCAATAGATCCTAATCCAAATAAAGCAATCAAGATAATTGCTTTTCTATCCCCTATATTTAAGGTGAAAATAATTTACACTCCCTAAATTTTAAAAAATTACATTTGCATCACTTATACTTTGAACTGAAGTAAAAATGTTAAAAAATCTGTTAAATATAATGGTTTTGACTCTAAATAAGTTTAAAAATTATATTTATACCCTCTACAATTTATATTACCTGCACTTACACCTCTAGTTTATATTACTTACACTTACACTCCCTAATTCTATTTGGTTTTCAATGGGTATTTTTGTTTTTTACTTAAAATTTAACGTCGTTTACAACTTCATTTTAGTTTAAAGTATAAGAGATATAAAGATAGATTTTTAAAATTAAGAGGATGTAAATGATTTTTACCTTAAATACAAAAAGTAAAAAAACAAATTTTTCAAATCAGTCTTAACCCAGTAAAGAACACTTTCTCTAATCACCTACCTCTTTCCTTCACAATTGTTTTTAAATCATCATCATACGTACTTGACCTTCCATTTTAGCTTCATAGTCTTAATGCTAAATTAATAATTTCTACTTAAATAGTAATAATAACCAATCCAAAAAAAAAAAAAAAGTTTAAGTGAATCAAAATAATTTCCTTCCAACGTATACATAAACTAAGAATTTTCACGCACTGTGATATATGAGATTAATTATATATATATATTTTTTAAAGATAGCATGATTGGTATAAGCACAAATATCATATTATATGTACCGACATATATATAAAGTATGATCTAAAAAAATTGCACTTGCACCATGTGGTATTTATTGAATGTTATGATTGTAACATGTGTTTTTTAAAATGTTAAATTTTATTAATCAATAACTATTAAATAATAGTTGTCAAATAATATTATATTTATTTAAATTGAATTATACTTGTTATATTTTTGTTTTAGAGATTGCCAATCGTGAACAAAACAATGAGAATCATGTCTTTGGATAGGCTACGACGTCGAGATACACATGTTCAGTGATTGATAAATATCAACCCAACAAATTATACAACAACACAACTTCGCTCAAAAGTTTGTTGGCTCCAATGGATCGAAATTAGTCTTTTGCTAAAGGGTCCAGGCAAGTGTTCTACAAAATAAATTTAAGAATTTGATTAGATAATTTTGTGTTCTTCAAACTTATAACCAGTATATAATAAAGGAATTTTAGCTAATTCAACCGTATTTGGCCGGTGATTTTTTTTTTTTTTTATTTTGTTTAGTAAAAGTTCTCACGTTAAAAATCTTGTCTTCTTTATTTTCATGCAAGTGGTTAGTTGTGTTTGATCGCTTGATGCTAAGTCATACGAATTTTTCAATATTTATTACTTAATATTATAATTTAAAAATAATAATATTTTAAATTTTAAATTCTACAATGATTGAATTTTTTAATATTTAAAAATTCTAAATATTATTACTTAATATTTAAAAATTCTAAAGATTATAATCTAAATTGAATTATACATATATATCACTTAATAAAAATAATATTATTTTTGGCTATTATAAGTGTGAAACATGCCTTACAAAATATTTAACGTTATTAATTAATCATTAAACATGATTGTCATTTAATATTATAATTTTTATCTGAACTAAATTTTTTATATTTTTAAATATCACCTAAGTTGATTATTACGTATATATCTAATTGAATTCTTCATGTATTAAAATTTTTATTGAAGCTGGATTCTTCGTAGGTTATCTAAATTGATTATAATTAAAATAGTAATATATTTAGAATATTATTTAAGTTGATTGATATTAAAAATTTTAATGTGCTAGAATATTACATACAATAAAATAATATTATACACAAAATTAAGCTTGACAATAAAACAATAAAATGTTAGCAGTCTTTCAAAAATATTTAGTTTTGTTGAGTAATCCTTATGTTCATTTAATATTATAATTTTTAGATAAATTGAATTCTTCATGAATTAAAATCTTTATTCAAATTGGATTCTTCTTTAAGTTATTTACATTAAATGCATGTTATTAAAAATAATAATATTTCTAGAATATTATCTAAGTTGATTAGTTTTAAAAACTTTAGTTTTTGGAATTTTATATATAATACAATGACATTATATAAAAATCAATATTGAGAATAAAATAATAATAATAAATTAATTTTATTTAACATATGGACAATAAAGATAATTTTGTTAGACATTAGAGATATAATATTATTATTCTATTTGATAAGTTCACAAACACATCTAACAAAATCAAAAGTGTACAAATTCCTAATTCTTAATACAAAATTATACTACGCTTAATGTAATTTTGGTTGCATTATCAGTGGTCCAGTTTTTAAGTTAAATCTAAAATAAGTTTCTAAAAATACAACCCAATTTAACATACTACTATATTTATATTACTTTTTACTCATATAAATACCATACACAAGTCTTACCATATCTATTTACATTAAACATTCTCATATAATTTAATAACCCAACTTTCATGCTACAGTTGTTATTATTCTTTTGCATTGAAATTATTATTTTTTATTTTTTTTTATTTATGGAGTATCTTAATTCTCTAAATATTCTTTTATTTTTTTAGTTTGATGATCAAATATATAAGGTTTGATTTTTCAGATTTTATTTTAATTTTTTAATGTGATTATCAATTTGTTTATTCAAATACACTATTACATAAGAAATAAAAATAACAAACAATGTGAGATTATAATTTTATTCCAATTAAACCTAAAAAAAATCCAACTTAACTTTTTTTTATAAGTAACTAAAATTTGGATTAATGAAAGATAAGTGTAATATCCAACGAGGCATGCTCTTACATACAAAAACATTCATATATCTTTAAACTATAAGGAATGGAACCCCAGCCACCACATAATTTCACATTTACATCCATATATATTTTTAACAGTAGAAAGTTGAGAAACTTTTAGTCTTATTTCATATTTGATTTTGCAATTTAACTTGTTATATCTTATTTCATGTTTGATTTTTTTACTTTACAAATACAACATATAAAACTTACCTTTGTTTATCTTAACATGTAGTTTAACTTGGTTTCATGATACAGTTTTTGTTAGAACATATCTTATGTTTGTATTAAATTAATTACACATTATTTGAAATTATTTTTTCTTATGTCTTTAATTAACATAATTTAAAATTTCTAGCATTCTTCAATTTGTTGATTTAAATATGTATATACATATATATATATATATATAACTTCCTAATTTTTATGTTAATAAATTATTATTTAAAGGATATTTAAACTATATCTTAGTGGATAAATCTCAATAAGGGTATTCTATTATCATTTAAATGCTATTATAAATTATCTATTACATTAGATGCGTTATTTTATTATTTTAAATGTTACGGAATAAGTGTATTATAATACTATCCCCTTATAACATTGTGTAATTTATTGTAAAATAATTTTTATTCCGTAAATTGAATGTACACAAGGATATTTTAATCAAGTTTGGATTTTTTTTTTCTAAATTACTGTTATGTAAATTAATTAATTATTTTTTAATCTATTTTACTTTACATTAACTATAATTCTATAAGCAATTAGACAGAAAAATAAGATAAAAATTAAAAAAATGTAATTGAATGATAATGATAACTGATTTACCAGGTTATATAATTAATTATATTTTAATTATTAATAAATTAAAATTATTTATTTAATTAGTAGGTAATTTTTATTATAATATAATTTAATGAAAAAAATTCTAAAATGGTTTTTAATATTAAATTTACTTAAAAGATTAAAATAAATATATAATATGACAATTGTAACGTCTAATCACTAATGTCTGTGTATATATATTAATATAAAAGTAAATATTAAATAATTTCTGCGTCTGTATTTGCTAAGTTTTGTGTGAAACTTGAAATTTGGAGATCATTATTTTGTTATTAAAATATGGAATGGATGATGGATGTACCTCCATTTCTCGTCGCTTTCTTCTGAAACAGCTCCCAACTCTCCACTTCATTCAAAAGCCTCAATTTGTGAACAAAGCGACGTTGACCATCATCAGGATGCGAAGCCACATCTCCATTCCGAGTAGTTATCAATATTTTGCTGCCGAACTCGTTTCTATTATTAATTTGGAAAGCCGGCACCAAGAGATCCCAAGTTTGGGTCTCCCAAATGTCATCCAGAATCACCAAGCATTTCTTCTCACTTTGAATTTGGTAAATTTTCTGGACGAGCTCCGCACGCGGCATTGCTTTGATTTCTACTCGTGATGTGGAAGTACCAAGTTTAATTAGAATTTGCTCCAGAACCTCCCTGGGATTGAATTGCTGAGATATATAAAGCCAGACACAACAATCAAAATGCCGTCGAACGTCATTGTGATGGTAAACCTTCTTAGCAAGAGTGGTCTTGCCAATACCGCCCATGCCCCAGATGGAAACAACTCGACATCCTCTGTCTTCGTTCACCAAATGATCCACAACTATTTTCAAGTCATCATCTAACCCAACAATATCTTCCTCCATGATGTGAGCATAAGTTTTCCTTGACAGCCGTTGACTTTCGTACCTTGAAATCTCCCCTACTGGCGTGGATCCAACGCCATAGGTCTGTAGACTTGTGCTGATACTAGAGATCCTGGTTTTAATTGACTCGATCTCCATCCCAACCTCACGAAGGGCTGCCAAGTCCACGGGACTACCAGAATATCTAATGAAGAATGCTTCAATTGCATCCTCAGCGTCGTAAGCAACTTCTCTGATCTCGGCAACCAAATTGCGGACAGTCTCGTTTCCCTCCTCCCGTTTTCCATCTGCATCTTTCAAGAAGCACCGCATCCGTCTTAACTCGGTTTGCAATTGCTCAACTTGGACCTTTACTCCGCGTAAGAACTTGGCTTCTGAGATTAGCAAGTCGCCTAGCCTTTCCACCGCAAAAGAAACAAGAGGCTGGGAAAAATTTTCTGCCATAATAATCAACTGAAAAACAGTTCTTGATGGCAGAGATCTTACTTAAACAACACAACACTGATTAGTTTGAAAGAAGGGAAGAGGAAGCCAAAGTAAAGGCAAAGTAGGCGAAGCCAAAGGAAGCAGAAGACGGAGCGCAACATTGCAAGCCCATATAAAGCCGCCTTCCGGAGGCTGCATTTTGTGTGGCCAAAAATAATAATAATAATAATAATTAGTAGTAGTTACAATTTGACAATTTAAACAGTGAAATGAAGTTTTATTTTTTTAAAAATAAATTTAAAATTTTTTTATTTAATTTGATAATGCAAATGAAACCTGAATTCTCGTATATTATACGATTATTATTAATATATTATATTAATAAATTATACTACTATCAAATTATTATTAGTTAAAACACCAATTATTTAAGTATTATTGAAAGAATTTTATTACAATTGTTACTATTATATAATTAATAAAAAGGCTCTTAAAAACTTATATGGTTTTTTTATTTTTTATTCAAAGTTATTATAATAATAAAAATTTTTCTTCTCTAATTTAATTTTAAATTTTTTAAAATTTTATTTCAACTAACAAATAAATATAAGTATAAAATTTATTTTACTTATTTGTGGTTTTTGATTTTAAACTTCAACTTATAAATTATAGTTACTTAACCTATGTTCACCTAAAAAATAAATTATTGTACTTCACTTTATATATCTCCTTTCAAGTTACTCAATATAATGTTTACCTTGGTGTTGTACTAATTTTGGTTCTATTTAATACACATCTCTGATACATGCCAAAGTAATGTACTTTTACACATACTCTTACTTTTTTTGGATATTTATTTAGGTGTCTTATTTTTATATTTTTAAAAATTAATACATGTCTCAAAATTTTTATGTGCTTTATTTTTTATTTTATTATTTTTAATTTTTTGTGAGTAAATTTATAATGGGTCATTTTATTATTTTTATGAGTATTTGGGTTATTTATTAAACAAATTAAAAAAATATATTTTGTTAAAAATATTAAAGAAAGTCAACAAAATTAAAAAGATTAATTTTGTATTTAATAGAAAAAATTAAAAAAATTATATTTTGTTAGGAAGCCAAATGCAACCTTAAAAATATTATTAAAAAAGTAAAAAATGTTATTAAAAATATATATTTTTTATCGAGTTGAGTTTTTCTAGTCTCGAGCTTGAACTCGAATTTAAACGAATCACAAATAAAATTTAATTCGAATTTATTTTAATAATGAACTGTGTTCGAATCAATTTGCTTTTTTTTTTTTTTTTGAGAACTGAATATAAATAACTCACGAATAATTTGATTTATTTTCACCCTTAAAATACCACCCTTAAAATGCCCGTAACAAAACACAGGACTTTTGCCTAACCCTTTTTATCATAAGATTGAATAAGGAAATTACTGGTGTGAATCACCCATCAACGTGGTCAAGAATGGTGGGCCATAATTCCAACTCAGTTATTCAAGAACCAACCGGGCCCGCATGCCATAATTCCAACTCAATAATTCAAGAACCGGGCCCATAAGACTTTGCGAAGGCGAATACGAAGAAGAAGGCCCTGCGAAGATATAATTCCATTTCTAGTGTACACGTGTTATTTACCAAAAAAGGCTCAAAATTTCTATAATTTTTTAATAATTTTTAAAAATTATTCTCTTTTTATCTTATTATACAAACCTACAAATTATATCATTTTTATTTTAATTTATCTTACTTTTGATCACTCCAAACGCATCTCAAAAAAATCGTGATGGGGGCTTTGTTTTACTAGCTTTTTCCCAAAAAAATAAAATAATAATAATAATAATTTTTACTAATTTTTTTATTTTTTTATCAAATGATAAATTAATTTTTATTAACATTCTTTAATTTTTTATTATTTTTTTAATTTTCACTAATTTTTTAAATTCCTTAATTTAAAAAATTTTCTATTAAATATCCAACTAACTACAAGGGTCAAGTGTCGTTAGGGGCCATCTGGAGTATTAAAAAAAAAAACTAAAAAGCCAAAAGTGAAATTTTTGAAATTTGAAGTGTAAAAAGTTGTGTTGAAATATTGGTTGGATATTTATGTTTAATTTGATATAAAATTGTTAAAAATTACATAAAATGACACATGACAAAAATTTTAGTGAATAATCTTGCAAATTTTTAAAGTTTGATGAAACTTATTAGTATATATGTCAGTCCAACTTTTTAAAAAATCTAAAGTTTAATTACCAAAAAAATTCTGGAGTTTTGCAATTTTGTAGAGTTTTATGAAAATATTTGTGCGCAGCAAAAAGTATAATTTCAATATTTTTTTCTTTTTTTGATACATGATATTTTAATTAATAATTAAGAGTTTGTCAAATTTTATAAAAAATAATAAAATTTAAAAATTAACAAAGTTAGTAAAAATTAAAAAATATTAAAGAAAGTTGACTAAATTGAAAAATGATAAAATTAATTTTATATTTAATAGAAAAATTAAAAAATTACATTTTTATTAGTGAGTCAAATGCCACCTTAAAATAGGGTTGCAAGCTCCTGATGCCGTTGAGATGGACCTTGATGTTGTTTGAAGCCGGTAGTGATTGCTTCGTCGTTTCCGCTACTTGTAATTAGGGTGGGATATTAGCACTTCCCTAAAATTTTCTTCCACTTCTTATAATTTTCTTACTTTATAAAATTAGTCTCATAATTAATGATAATTTTCTTACTTTATAAAATTATAAAATTAGTTTTATAATTAATGAAAAGCAATTAATATGTATATGTATATGCAAATGTTTCAACCTACTTTATGTACTCTACATCTAACGAAAAATAACATAATAATAATAATAAATAAATAAAATGATCCCCTACTCATCATATTTTCTCGTAGATGTTTGAATGGTAAAAAAATTATAGAAAGAAAGGAGAGCTCGACTAATGATGGAGTGGGCACCAGATGGCCTAAAGCTTCAACGTCTATATTTGAGACTACCAAATATATTCGAGAGCGGCTGATGGACCGATCCTTAAGGTTTCGAGTTCGAAACTCTCTTTAATGGGATAGCCTTCTATTTATTGTGGCGGGCTTCTAACAGCTCCCTCAGTCAAACCGATCAGGCAGGACTTGCTTAGACTGGTTTACCCTTCGTGACCCTTTGCCAGCTACGGTCACGAAGTGTAGCGCACCCCTTACGGGGAAGCGACTGTGGACTCCCACGTACCAAGAGACTACCAAGAAATTTTGAAAAATCATTACAATATTTCCTACTATATTGATTATTTATAACATTAATTGAGGGTATGTCTTACATGGAAAATGTAAATAGCATCAATTAGGTATATGTTCGGCAGCAAGTTTTATCGCCGAAACTGCTGACCACGCTAACCAGAAAGATTATTGTAAACCTGCCGAACAAAGACAAGAGAAAGTTCACAGCCGAAGTGGAGGTCTCTGGCCGGAAAACCCTCCGATACTTAAGTCAGCCAATTGCTTTTAGAAGAGAACTTTTTTAGAAAAATCAATAATCAAATAAGTTGACAATAGTCAACCCCCTGATTGCCCAGTAGAATGTTGTATTTGTAGTAATTTAAATAATAAATAAAATAATACCTATGATTTGACTGCATTCATGCTTCCGGGTACCTCTTTTCTTTCCTCGCTTTAAATACCTTTCATTTCTCATTTAATGCCCCATACCTTTCATTAAATGCTTCTGACAATTAAATATGGCTACATAGCCGAAATTCAGTTGATAAACTGTCTACCCGTCACATCTATCAACTACTTGTAACGAGATGAATTCATTTAGTTCCCTTTATAGTGATAAATACATTGCCCAATCATAACTAGGGTGCATTTATGGTTACATGCTCTTATTAATGCTGTGGAACCCATGCCTAACATTTATTAGCCGCCAAACGAAGGGCCGAACAAACTTACCTTTGGGATCTTCGACTAGCTCCACGCGGCAATGTGTATAAAGCTCGTGAGTGGGCACACATGTCAACCAGGCGTTGTTCGGTACAAAGGCCACGTGTCACAGGTCAAAGTGTTCGGTGGATGACCGTATCTACATGTTTGAAAACATTCGGCGTTGGACCACGTGTCATCCATCCACCTACTTGTTTGGCGCTACACGCGCCTAGGTCTTATTTTACCCAACAGTATATATATACCTGCTTCATTAGATAATGAGATAAAATGTTTAAATGGAAGCAATTAACCCTGGCCAGTACATTCGGGGTTCAAGGGGTTGCAGTGAAAGAAATTTATTGTAGAGGTTACAGTAAAAAATTAAAAGTTGAGATTTGGTTGCTTATAATCGAATAGTTTTAATTTAATTTAATTAAAATTATTTTTAACATAAAAATAAAAGTTAAAAAAATGTGATTGGAACACAATTAATACAGAATGTAAAAAGTCACGTGTTATTAAAGTAAAATAAATCTTAACCTTTTATTTTTTCACTGCAACTTTTACAATAAATTTCTTCACTGCAGCTCTCTTAAATCCGTACGTTCGGTCCAACTCAACTTTTGCACTTCCCGGTTGAGTGGTAAAATGGATCCTCGAACCCATATCATCTTTGTGGGGGACTACATGTTCCATTGTTTGACATTTCTTAGTCATTCTTTTTTTTTTTTAATTTCTGTTTTATATTACTTATTTTCTTTAAAATTATATTTTTTATTTAATAACTTTTAGACTTGATGTTTACATTCATAAAAGAAAATTTATAAAAAAAAAAAATTAGAAACTTTTGTCTATGTTTGAAAAAGATTTTTTTTTAAATTGTAATTTTTTTGATAGAAGTAATTAATTTGACTTAAAAAATATGAAATTTGAGATTAACATTATTATTGAAAAATATTTTTTTTCTTCCTATTATTTTGAATAGTTCTAAATCCTAACAATCGTTTGATGACATTTTGTGAATTTTATTTTTAAAATTTTATTATTTGTGCTGAAAATATTTAATCCGCATTCATAATGACACATTGCACCGAAATTTTATTCATATACTAAAATATATATATACTCACACACTCTGTTCAACATTAATTATAAAGAGAGTGTTTGGTTAAAAAAAAATTAGTTAAAAAGTACAGTAAAAATATAAATATTTAATGTAAAGGTGATATGTGATAAAATTTATTTACAAAAAAGTATAAATTTTTTATAATTTTTAATAAATTTTAATATTTAATTGAAGGTCAAACAGCTCAAAATCTGTAATGATGATACTTAGAATTATAAAATTTAGAATAAATTTATAAAAGTTGGATCTCGTAATAAGTATCCTAATATGTACGGTGGATAGAAATTTAAAATTTTTTTTTTTTGTTAGAGATTTGTCTACCAAAATCAAATGTGAACGGAATCAATTGGCTGTCATTTATTGTTTATTGTACCATCTGGAATAGACACAGACGTGGTCCTAACACTCCTACGTAAAATTTACTTAAAATAATGACTTCGTTCGAAGTTTAATAAAATAAAATAAAATTTTATAAATTCCTATAAATATAAATTATAAGATAATAAAATTTAAATTCTTTACTCACTATTTAAATTACGATATATTTATTTTTATAATTTTATTTTTTTATATATTTTTATATAATTCCAAACATACCCAATATCATTTGCCTAGATGTCTGGACAACTTGTTTAAAATAACTACCATTTGCCTAGTGCCGCCGGCCTGCAGTTGCAGTTCTTCTCGTGTTACCAATTGATATCCATCCCAGCCTCCGTACAGGGTTTGTAATTTGTCAAGTTAAAAATCTTATACCTTATCTACTAATCTTAGTTGGTTGGTTGCTTTTATTGATAAATATTAAGTTTTTTTTTTATTAATTAGTATTAACTCAAGTCTGAGTTTTCTTATACCACTGAAAATTTATACGATCGTTAATTTTAAAATTTTAAAGTATTAATCGATATGTACATAATTTAGTTTGAATATATTGAGATATCAAATAAAAAAAAAGATTAATAGTAAGTCTTATTTGTTTTATTTTTTATTTTCTTTCTTGTTTTTATTTTTTATTTTTTATTTGGAGCTCATTCTTTAGAAAATAATTTTATCATATTGATCACAGTAATAACAATTTATATGTGAATTTACATGTAAAATCGATCGAGAAAATGCAAGTGGCTTTTATGGTTTCATTATAATTATCTTACTGTTTCTACATAACTAGTGGCTTTCTTGATTTTAATTTGAAAGGAGAAAAAACAGTGGAAAAGCCAGTTGATTTCCCCAAAAAAAAAAAAAAAATTAATTCTAAAGATTTATTTATGGGTGCATTTAGTGTAAAAGAAAAAAAAAATAAAGGCGGGAATCTTTTTGCAAATTTTATTTTAGGTTGTGTTTGATACACCGAAAAATATCAAAAGTTATAAAGAATTATCCACTACTTCAAACTAAATTTTGTCACATATTATTTCTATATCAACTTTTTGCATTTTTATTTTTATTATTATTATTATTATTTTGTCATTCAAACACTCCCTAACTGTTGTTAGAATCATTTTTAAAAAAAGTTACAAATTTGATAAAAATTTATAAATTAAAGAAAGATAATGCATTTGGAAAATTTAAATAAAAATGATAAAAATATGTAAAAAAGTTCAAAGACATACGGGTTATGTTTAAAGTGATAAAAAATGAGATAATTTATAGATTTATAATTTGTATAATAAAATAAAAAGTGAATAATTTTTATAAATTTAAAAAAATTTAAAATTTTTTAACTTTTTTTTAATACGCGGAACGCACTTATAAAAGGAGAGACCTGAACACAAATACTAACTTTATTTATTTATTGTTTTTTTTTCATTTTGATTAGCACAAATCCCAACTTGGTTGGCCGATAGCATTAAGCAGGGAAGGTGCCCATGTGATGAACTTAAGAAACTTGGGCACAAATCACAGCTTGAGTTGTCGAATACCACAGCATTAAGCAATGGCCATGTGAAGAGGCAGACGTGCAAGTAGCTTTTCAGTCCAATGGCCATGTGACGAGGGGTTGGGGGTAGGGCCGGTGCACCGGACCCACCCTGTTAAGAGACGGACGTGTAAGTAGCTTTTCAGTCCAATGGCCATGTGAAGAGGCAGACGTGTAAGTAGCTTTTCAGTCCAATGGCCATGTGAAGAGGTAGCTTTTCAGTCCAATGGCCATCTGAAGAGGTAGACGTGCAAGTAGCTTTTCAGTCCAATGGCTATGTGACGAGGCAGACGTGCAAGTAGCTTTTCAGTCCCTAATATCAGGATAGCCATAAGCGGGGAAGGTGCCCATGTGATGAACTTAGAAACTCGTGCACAAATCAAAACTTGATTTGCTGAATGTCTGACAGCATAAAGCAAAGGCCATGTGAAGAGGCACATGTGCAGGCAGCTTTTCAATCCCTAATATCACTCCCCAAAAAATATAATATCAATGATTTTATATTTAAAAATTAAGGGTTAGTTTGGAGTAAAAAAAAATCAAAAAATTTTAAAAAATTTTACAAGTTTTCAAATTCTTTCAATAACATTTTACCACTTATCATTTTTATATCACATTAATCTCATTCATAGATTTTTTTTTTTATTTTTTTAGGACTCCAAACGCACCATAAATAAAAAATTTTATTTTGAATCTCAGACCGTATTTCTTTAATTTTAACTATGGAGGTGTTTGGACTGGTAAAAAAAAAATAATAGTAAGAGATGGGATTAATGTGATATAAAAATGATACCTAACAAAATTTAATAGAAAGAATTTAAAAATTTTTTAAAATTTTTTAGAAACTTGTGAGGATCCAAACAGACCTTATATCCATGCAACAAATTAACTTTGACCCCATCTTCAAATGATCTCCCTTAAAACTGCGCCGCAAATTGATAAAATTTGCCACGGGTATTTTTATTTAATGACAACTAATAAGTTAACTAAATTACAACTTGATTATAAACGTAGAACTTTGAGTATTACAATTTGATTTCCTTTTTTTCTCCTCAGAAATTAACGAATGAGAATGAAATTGCTTCTTACTCGTATAAAAAGAATATATATATATATATATAAATTTTCAATTATATTGACAGCAACATTTTTATATTACGAATGGGCGATTTGCTTTTGTAGTTATTCTTATCTTTTAGTAGTTGATGAGGATATTAGTGTAAATAAAAAAAATTAAAAGTACAGTTACTTATGACTAGCTACACTTATTTACAACTTTTGAGTAATTATGAAATATTATGGATGTAGATAGTGTTTGGAGTGGTAAAAAGTGAGAAAAAATAAAATAAAATGAAAAAATTTGTGAGTTCATAATGCGTGCAATGAAATAAAAAAGTTGATATATAAGAGTTTTTAGAAATTTTTAAATTTTTTTTTTATTTTTTTTTTTGTAGATGCCAAACGCATCCGTAAAGTGTTAAATTTATAAAAAAATTTGAATAGTGTTATAATATTTAAAAATAAGATTAAAATAACATGACATATATGTGTCTAACACTCTTAAAAAAATAATTCATTAAATATAAACATCATTGTTACATCATTTTATTCTTATTTTCTATTAAAAACTTTTGAAAATTTATCTTTTTCCAAAAATAAATATATTCAATTCAACGCGGAAATGCTTTACGGTAAGAAACTTGTTCACTTTTCATTGAGGCCCCGTTAGGGAACTCCTGACTTTTGTAGTAGCTTTAGTTTTAGTTTTTTCTTTTTTTTCTTTTTTTTTTTAACCTAAAATTATCCTTTTACGCTTTAGATTTCTTTAAATTATAAAGGTTAAAAATGTTCAAGAAACAAAAAAAAATATAAAAAATTAAATTTTTAGGAGTCAACTAAAAAAATTTTTAATTTTTTTTCTTTCCAAACTGAGGCTGAATGCTCGATGAAGATAAAAATTTGAGTAATTTATAATGATGATTTTATACGAAATTTAAAACAATCACAAAGAATAATTGTTTGAAATTCCTTATAACAGTAAGTTTGCTATTTTACATGGCAATCATCCACTATTTTAATATTAATTATTAAAACTTTTGTATTAACTTTATTATTTATATCTCGATTTAATTTAATTTAAATTTTATTCATTTCAGACCTCACTTGTCTAAACGGAGCATTTCAACCTACTCCACAGTTAAAAAAAAAAAAATACCAAAAAAATTAAAAATCAAATTTTCCTAACCAAACTAACCCTACTTGATTATTTATGAACAACTTTGAGTATTACAATGCGAAATAAAAAAGATATGGAAGTGAGACATAAATCGAGGGTCTCCAAGATAATTTAGCTTCATTTTTGTATATTTTTAAATTTGTTGAGTTAATATAGTAAAATAAACAAGATTGAAACTATGTTTAGATTTGATTTAGTTTTATAGCAAACCACTCACGAATAAGTTTTTAATGAGTCAAATATGAGTCAACTTAAGTGGAACTAGAAGAAAAGCAAAAAAAATTAAAAAATAAAATAAATAATATTATTTTAATTTTTTAATAATGTTAAAAAATAAAAAAATGAATTCATGTTTGTGAAAAAGAATAACTAGCTAGTTTTGTTTATTTAGTTAGTAATAAAGAATGAATATTTATAAACAACTTGATTTCCCTTTTTTTCTCCTCACAAATTCACAAATGAGAATGCGATTGCTTCCTACTCGTACAAAAAGAAAATATGTATATATATATAATAATTCAGTTATATTGACGGCAATGTTTATATATTAGGAATGGCTTTATTGATCATAATTATGGATTTGAGAGGAGGAAAGAGCATCTGATAATATTATTATATTAGAGGTTTGTGAATGGGTCATAGTATTTTGAAATTATTCTTATCCTTTAATAGTTGATTGATGATGATATTTTGTCATTTTTTTTTTTAAGTTTTAACGGTTAATGTGTGAGGTGAAGTGGTAAAATAGAAAAAATTTAATTTTTTTTTGTTATTTTAACATTTTTTGGTTGAATTTTAATAATTAATACGAGATATAAGCAATAAAATAAGAAAAAAATACTTAAATTTTTTATTATTTTGACATTTTGTGTTAACTTTTAACGATTGATTTAATATGATAGGATTAATATTAATAATATTTCAAGGTAAGAAAAGTAAGTATAATTTTTAAATATTAAAAGATGATAAGTTTAATTACTTAAATATTATAATATAACTTATTTTTTATTTAAAAATACAACTTCTTGATCATCTTAATTTGTAGAAAGGAGAGACAGAGAGTCTTATCCTCGAAGATCCATTTGGCAATGATGGAGACAACAACGCCATTAAATCTCTTTCACTTGATTCTCATCCTCGATGACCTATCTTTAGATCTTTTAAACAAATACTACGACAATATATAGTTTTCGGAAAGTTTTGTCTTCGTCTTCATCATAGATTTTTAGAAGGAATTCCAATTGCTGCTCAATTTGGGGGAGGGGAGGCGTCGAAGATGCGTGGCTGAGAGGTGGTGGAGGGGAAATTGTGTTATAGAACGACGAGATCCCTCAAGGGTTAAGGGCAAGAAATTTGCTGATACTGGAGTTTCTTAACTGATGAGCAGTTTGAAAGAGTTTGTCCCCTTGGCTATAGCTGGGAAGAGGTTATCGGTGAAAGGACTAACGTGGTTGGACGTTTAAGGAGACAGAAAGGTCGTGGAGGGAGAAACAATCAAATTAGGATATAGATGGCGAAAAAGAGAACATAAGAGTAATGATGTATTTTTAACCAAATATTGACACGTCGTTATTGTTGATGGGAGGATACAATTATTACAAACATTTTACAAATAAATAACAAACATTTCAAAAATAAAGAGTGTTGGTATACATTTTAAATTTTAAAGATGCCTGTCATTAGCTCAAATGTTAAAAAAAAATAAGTAGGTGTAGTTTATCCAATTTGTCACTACTAATGTGTTTCTCATGATAGTACTTTGAGGCCTTGTTTGTGAGTTTTGGAGAGAAATTAAAAGAAAAGAAAACATTAGTTAAGGGGGAAAAGAAATGAAGGCAAATGATAATGTTTTCATTTTGTTTTCTTATAAATTTAAGAAAGAAAGGATAATAATTTTTTTTCTTGCTTGTGAGTAAAGAAGAAATAGAAGGAAAAGAAAGTATTTATTGCTATTTTACCATTAAATTTTTTAAAAATTTAAGAGTTATCAAGTTATTTAACCTTAGGATATATTTGTAATTTTATTTTCTTATGCTTTAGTTTATATGCAAATTTGTTATTTTGAAAGTTTTATTAATTAATTTTTCTTTTCCCTCCATTTTCTCTCACTTTTCGGAAGAAGAAATTTTTAAAATTTCAACACTTATGTTTCTTCCCATTTCTTTTTTTTTCTTTCCTAAAAAACAAAAAAACTCACAAACAAGTGACAAATTTCAAAATTTTTTCTTCTCTCTCTCTCTTTTTTCCATTTTACACCATCTAGAATAGACTATGAATATCTAAGATGGCATTTGGTTTGTAATTCTATTTTTTATTTACTATTTTTGTTTTTTATTTTCTATGTTTTATGTTTTGAAGATCCTAAAATACAAAAAATAGAAAACAAAAACATGAAAAATAGAAAACACATTTTGTTTGATATTTTCTGTTTTTCGTATTTTGAAATTTTTCTTATTTTTGATTAAAAACATTCAAAATAACTTTTTACCATTTTGTATTGTATGTATAAACTTATTTTCTGTTTTGTAAAATATATTTTGAAAGTACAAGCGATCAAATATTTTTTGAATTGTTTTCTTTATTTTTAGAAATGCAAAATGAAAAATAGAATCAAAATAGATATATCAAATGGCTACTAATATTTTAGATCGATTTAAAGAAGAAAATCACTACGAAGGCAGAGAGATTACTTTGCTGATAGCTCCACTTTTTTTTTTAAAGTCAAAATCGAGTTGTGATAAAATATACAATACACGGCCAAACAAGTGAACAACTTAAGAGCATTGAAGAAGAAGAAAACATCTCTAGGCCCAATGGCCCATATTTTAGCCTTCACATTTTGATGACACATCTGCAATTGAAATGGCCATTTGAAACACAGCCCATCTCCAGGTCCAATGGCCCATATTTAGCCTTCATATTTTTGAATCTATATCCCTACTTGGAATCAACATTTGACACAAACAAAGCCCTCAAAATGTCGAAGAAGTCATGCTTGAATCCTTGGGCGTTGAAGTGCTGGCGTGGAATGATCTTTATGTACAGATACAAGCCCATACAAGAAATGCTCGGCCCGGCCCAAAAGATACCCGCTCGAAAGATGGCCCCCTCTCACAATTGCCGGACCGTAACCGTCGTCGAATTGAGCACCAAAAGGCCAAGAACTATCCCAACAACAGAGCAAACCACAAAATGGCCCGGTGCCTTTAGTTGGCGATCATCAAAGCACCCCAAACCGAAGCGAAAGGGAACACAAAAGTGCAGATCATCTCAAGCCAAAGGGCCTGGCCCGTTTCGAGGCCCATGGTTACTGGCCCGTTAGGCCCAGGGAAAATGACCGTTAGACTGCAACCCCCAAGGGAGAACTGCGCTTCAATGGCGCCGCTCACCACGGCTTTGAGTGCCAGCGCTCCCACCACGGCTCCGAGACACTGGGCCACTATGTAGACGGCGGCGCGTGAGATGGAGATGAGGCCGACGAGGGCGGCGGAGAAGGAGACGACGGGGTTGATGTTGCCGCCGGAAATGGGGATGATGGCGAGGAGTAGAATCGTGATTGTAAGGGCTATGAGGATTGACAAAATAAGGTTTGGGGATTTGGTCTCGGTCTCCAAAGTAGAGACGACGATGGTGTCGATCATGAAGGTGAGGACCGCCGTGCCGAGGAGTTCCCCAATCGACGCTCGCCACACCTAATTACCTTCTCGGTGTTAGCAGTCAGTACGCACAAATAAGAATGCGAATGTTATAAAAATTACATTATAATTAATTTATTAATAAAAATTTTTGTGAACTTTTTTATATTAACATTTTAAATTATTATTCTTCACATTAATATTTTAAATTTATATTATATATAAATTAATAATTATACATATCTATATATATATTATTACTTTTTTTTATTAATAATCTAATAAACTAAACATGAAAATAAAAATTAAATTATAATAAATTTATTAACTTTTGTTTTTTGTGAGCATTTTTTATATTATTACTTTATTATGCTTCATATTATTATTTTAAATTTATATTATATATAAATTATCAATATTTTTTTATTAATAATCTAATAAACTAAATATAGAAGAGAGAAAATTTTAATTTTTCTTTTTCTTTTACTTCCTTCCCATTTATATCAAATAACAATGAAAAAAACATTACTCTCACTTTTCTTTGTTATGCATTTGTTTATAATAAAGATATAAAAGTAATTTTATAATATTGAATTGGTCAAAAATTATTTTTTGAATTGAAAATCTAACTAAAGAAGTTTGAGTAAATATAATATAAAACATTTGTGAATTCTGTAAAATTTAGGTATACAAAGCCAAAGCTATAAATGTGTAGGTGAAATAAGCCCTAATATTTAAGGCATGAAGTTTATTCCCTGCTTGGTTTTATTTGTAGTTTTATTTGGCGGTGACATTAACATTTTTCGTTTTAAAATAATAACCAAACATGGCCCAGATACTTCAGCTGCATGCAATGCATCTCCCTAGTAAAAACAGTGATCAAGAGTGTTACATGGCTCATTGCTCGTAAAATGGTACTTACATCCAAGGAAAAGAAGCCCTCCAAGCCCAGCCTCTCACCCAGCGTAATGGAAGTCTGCTTCTTTCTTTCCTCAAATCTCCAGTGCTCTGACCTGCAAAATAACAGAGGAAAGAATGAGTTACTACCTTGCAAAACCCACCTGAACAGGCTGAACTAGAGAATGTCTCATAGAAGTTTAAAACAGAGGTGGCTTGGGGGGCATATGTAGTAGCTTGAGGAAATAAATAAGGAATTTTATATTGGTGTGGAGGAGAGAGGCTGAATTCTATTTCCACCGTGTCTCTCTTCATCCTCCAAAAACCCAAAATTTGCGGCCATCTTTTGCAAATAATACTATTGTTCTAACTTTGCTACGTAAGCTTCTTTTTTTGTTATATATATATATATATATAGTCAGCTGAGGAAAGGGGATAGATTTGTTTATATATATATATACACACATCTAAGAAGTATGGGGTGTCTGTTAGATATTAATTTCTGACTGTGTCTCCACACATTTTTTTCTCAACTGCTCTCTGTTAATTCATTTATTAGTCTCTTTCTATTTTCAAAATCCCATTCTGTTTTTAGACGGTTCCCATTTTTTCATTTTTGAGTGACCAAGTCAATGTATGGCTGCATTTTTCCTGTTTGCATTAGAGTAGTGCCTTGAACCTTGTTAACTAATTCCAACAATACAGGTAATGTTTGCCTTTCGGCCGCGCAAAAAATGGCTCAGACAAAATGGAAAAGAAAAACAAGATAAAAGGTATTTCTAATTACTTTCTCCATAGTTTATTTGACTTTTCTTGGTTGCAAAGTTATGCACTGTGGAGGGCAAGAGCAATAATCTGTCGAGAGGATTTTAACTCACAAAAGCACAGTTAAACTTGCATTTAAACCACGTGAATGAAGACTTGCATGAGAAAAAAATTATCGCATAAAATTTTTTATCGACTAAAAAGCTATTGTGGAAATCTGGATCAAATCATCCCATGTATGGTTCTAATTATTATATATTGATGGCAGAATTAGTCTTGAATGTCTTATAAACAAACAAAGGATGTGCAGTTAACATGTGGCAATAAACTCGAACTATTGTTAGTAGCCAAGGAGAGCGGAACAAAATCTGATCATGATAATTACATGGTGTTATAATTTTCATGTATAGTTATCAATAGGGTGGCAAAATAGGCGGGTTGGGCGGGTTAGTGATGGGTTTAAACGGGTTGGAGGTTAAATGGGTACAACCCAAATTCACTCATTTAAAAGGCGGGTTAGATATGGGCGGGTTGAATACGGGTTACATCAAACCCATAAACTCATATCCAACCCATTTACTTATGACCCAACTTACTTTTTAAAAAAAATTAAAATTTTATTTCAATTAATGTGTATATATATATATATATAAATACATCAATATTTATTTTAATTAATATAATGTTATACATATTATATAATATTATATATTATATTTATATTTTTCAGTTAATTTTGAATTTGTACGAATCAATTTATTTTTTATTCAATTTTAAATCAACAACTCTCTCTCTGTCTTTCCGCACGCGCGTGCACGCATGCGTGTGAGGGGTGTGTGTGCGTGTGCCCCCGCGCATGTGTGTGTGTATGTCCGTGCGCATGCGTGTGTGCATGTGTGCCCCCGCACGCGCGCATGTGTCGGTGTGTATGCATGTATTTGCGCGCGCGTGCATGTGTGTGCACGTGCGTGTAGGCGTGTATGCATCTATGCGCGCGCATGCGTAGGTATGTAAGCGTGTGTGCGCGTGCGTGTAGGCATGTATGCATGTATGCGCGCGTGCGCTTTTGTAGGCGTGTATGCATGTGTGTGCGTGCGTGCGCGCTTGTAGGCGTGTATGCATGTGTGTGCGCGCGCGCGCGTGTATGTGTACGCGCACATGTGTGTAGGCATGTATGCGTGTGTGTGCGCGTGCGCGCGTGTGTAGGCGTGTATGTGCGTGCGCGCGTGTATATGTGCCCGCACGTGTGTGTATACGTGTGTGTGCACGCTCGCGTGTGTAGGCATGTGTGTGTGCACGCGTATTTGTGTAGCCGTGTGTGCGCGCACGTGCACGTGTTATTTGTATTGAGTATGGAGGAGAATATGAATAGAGAATGAAAGAAGAAGTAAGTTATGTATAATGTATACATTATATATTTATTATATACGCTGAATACATATATACACGCATCATATATATGTAATGTATATATTATACATTTATTGTAGATATTGCTAGAGAGAGAGAGAGAGAGAATAGTGTAAACAGAGAGGGGGTTAAACTAATTTTTTTAACTTAAATGGGTGTTTCAACGGGTCCCGTTTCACAACCCATTTGCACCCGTTTATAAATGAGTATTTTATAAGTTACCCAATTATAACCCAATTAGTAAAATAATAGGACCCAAACCCATTTATTATGAGTTTAATTGGGTGGGTTGATGAGTTTGGATCAATTTTACCACCCTTAGTTATCAAAATGATTACGTATCCCAAAGCCAATTCAGCCCCGATCCCAGACCATATAATTTAGCTTGGAAGGAGTACTGTATTATCATCTTATCCAAAAGATCCATTTATGTAAACTGGGTCCTCTCTACTGCCCACTCTTGACACATGGTATTGGAAATATACATACATTTATTATGGCTGCAAATATATTTTCCTCATTCGGGCAACAACTAGAGAAGTCAATGATTTTTTTTTGTCTTATTGACTTTTTTCACTGAAATTTGATTTTCTTTTTGTCTTTTAATAGCTTTTATGTATGTTTTTCAAATTCATCAAAACAAATGACGGGAAAAAAAAAATGCTTCCAAATAGGAGGACGCACATATCAGTGAAAAAATTGATTTTTTTTTATTGGTAACCCGAAATCTACACCGGTTTATTACACCTCTTAACGAACTGTGTAGCCCATGAGTAAACCGGGAATATCTATGTTGCTCCTCACACACATCTCGCTTGAATCAGGTATCAAATCCTTGTAATTTTTGTGGAGAGTGTACTCACGATCTACTCGGGCTAACCACAGAAGCAAAATTTGATTTTTTTGCCTCTCTTATTTGGAGGCATTTTTTCATGAATATAAATAACATAACTAAAAGCCACCAAAAACAAAAAGAAAATCAAATCTCAGTGAAAAAAAAGTCATATATGACGGAAAAAAGCCCCCCCCTCCCCCCAAACACGCACACAAAAAAAAGAAAGAAAGAAAAGAGTAGAAAAATTGACTTCTCTAGTTTGGCAATCCAAAGGATCAATGACGGAAGCCAGGCAATGGCGATGTTCGTGTAGAGGTGTATCTCATCTAGGCTCTCAGAAATAGTGGGGCAACTCCTCATGCATGGAGCATCATAAATTGGACAAGTCGAATAGATAGGCTAGTAGTCAACCATTGTCTAGCAAGGGCCCACGTGAATTGTCCAGACACAACTAGATGTCCAAAAATAAGTTTGATTGTTCATGGAGGGAATTAATGGAAGTGAGCCAATGAAAATATTGATAACTTTATAACCTGATCAAAATTCTGATTTGAAAACTATCCAGGTTTCATGTCATTCATTGTTACCAAGGCTTTTTACGAGTTATTTCAATGAATCTGAGGTAAATATGCAGCAAAGGAGCGTACGTATAAAGTTCAAGCTTGAGTTATCATACCAACTTTTCCATGCTTGCTTCCGAATCTCCCCCTTTAAGAGCATGAAATACTCAAAGCTTGGATCCTTTTTAGTGCCAATGTTTATAAATTTTGGCGATGTCAACCGAGACAATTATGGGATTTGCCACTATGATATTCTCAGCATTTTCTTAATTAATTTTTTTTTCAGTTTTAATGAGCATATTATAATCATAAACATCTTATTGTTTAGGATTTCTTATGTTATGTTTGGAATGTAGATTTGTTTTGAGGGAAAGAAAAAGTGAAGGAAAGTAGTAAGAATGCAAAAGAAGTGAAAATGTTTAATTCATTCATTTATTTCTTTCTTTTTTAGTTTCCGTTGGGCTAGAAAATGAGAATAAAACAAAAAAGAGGGGAAAAAAAAACTGCTACCTGGTTAAGGATAAAAAAGTAGACAAACTTGTAATTTTATTTCCCATTTACTTTTATTTTCATTCAAAAAATTCATATCCCAAACAGAACATTTTTTAATCAAGTTAAGCCAATGCTAGCTGGAACCAGATCCTCAAACAGAATTCCTATCTTCCTGCAATTCCAAAAGATATATGTTTAAAGTGAACATTTCAACTGAATATAGAGATTATGATATGAGCATTTTACTTTGTTAATTAAAAGTTCCTTAACTATTAGTCCAAAGTTCCCAACAAGTTTTTTTTTTTTTTTTTTTTGGGGGGGGGGGGGAGGGGGGCTTTGCGGTGGTAATTTCAGTCTGCACTCTCATCTTGATTACCCCTGCTAGACGAATGAATTCTTCAGAAGAGTTGATATGCAAGTATCCGAATAAATAGTAAGTTGCTAGGGGGAAAGGACTATGCGCACAAGTGGATCATGGCTGGTGCAATTTTCTTTAGATTTGGCCTTCAGATTTTACATTAGATGTAAAATTAACGACTGAGTTGCTATAATTGCATACTATGCGGAAAGTTCTCTATATCTAAATCTAATTAGCTTGCATAATAATTTTTGTAAAGCAAAAATTTTTCAATACTGTATTATATATGTGTGTCTGATTATGTAATATATATTAAAAAATTGTAACCTGTCCTCACATGAAAATAGGGATGACATCACAGATAGACGGTAGCTAGTTGCTGGCAACAAAAATAATCAGTTGCAAGCTTATGGTAGCTATCACCGTAAACGATACAATAATAAGAAATCTTTGTTGTTATTACAAGAGTAACACGGGGATATAAAAAGCAATATCATTGATTATATATGGTAATATAAGTGCACGTTCATTATCATCAAAGCATATGCTCATCTTACGATTGTCATGATGAGTATTATTATGAATTCTCCATATAAACACAGGTCCTAACCTATTCGACCAAAACGAGATAATGCCGAGAGTTTGAATTAGTACTCTCTAATTCAATTGATAGAAATTTATCGTTAAACTACGTCACTTGAACTACTTTTCTTTACTAGTTTTTCCTAGAAAGTAATATGAAATTTTCAAATTATTTTTTAATTTTTTTAATACAAATAGCTGAAATGGATTGAACCAGGGTAAAATCAGGCAGACTTTGGAAATGGGGATAGGAAATAGAAGCAGGAAAGAAAATCTTAATAGAAGTTGCCCAGTGTACAAAGTTGAATTAGGGATAGCCGTATCCAAACATATATGTGGGAGTATGTTAAAGCACATGCAGCTTCTTATATATTTCCTATTCATAAAGGGTAATTAAGATTTGAAGGATGAAACTTATGCACACTTCTTATTTCCAACAGCGGGCAGCCATTTTGGATGGCTGTAGTTGAAAAAATGCAAGTTATTCATCAAACTGTTTCTTTATTCATCAAACTGTTTCTCATACTTTCAAAAAATGTACTAGAAAACAAATGAGGAGAGGGAAAGAAACACCTCATTAAATTGAGAAAGAATGCCGACTATATCCAAGTCTAGCCTCACCCATTTAGGGGACCAGTTGGAGTGAGTGATGATAAAAAAAAAAAAAAAAAAAGAAAAAGAAAAGGGGGGGTTAAAAGTTGAAATTTTAATGTGTGAATTAAGTTGCTATTACTCACAGATGTGATGTATCCTTGCTCTTAGTTATTAAGATGTAATATATTAATGTACTCAAGGTGCGCCAAAAAGTTTGAAATTTAAGCAACCCAGAAAGCATAGGCAAATTAGCTACAATTTACTTATTTATTCGTTTTTGGTTAAGTCAAAAAATAAGAAGAAAATAAATAGAGATTTGTTAAAAAACAGTAACATTTATTTAAATTAATCATAAACTATGATTATATACAAATAATTTCATTTTTACTTCACGATGGAATTCCTAATCCAAACAAATCATTAAATTTCAAGATTTATAAAACTGCTAATTTGACGGACGTAATATGTACTTGTTTTACTTTGTATGCCAAAAGAAAATGGAATTTTACTCTACCTAACAATCAGATAAAAGAGGCAGATTTGGTATATCCAATATATTTACCTGATATGCAGACTGACTTAGTAAATTGAGATGTAAGGCATATGCATGTTGAATTTTGTAGAAGTCTGCTCCTCCTTGGCGAAGCCTGTTTTCAAGTTCTTCAGATACCCTGCGGGTCTCCAACACCCCGGGGGTCGTAATGAACCTCAATCCGTCTGGAATCATCTTCAATTTTTGACAATTGACAATTCTTAAACGACAGAGACTGGGCATGGCTCCTTCTTCCACCCTCCAGCCCTCCAAGTTGGGCAACTCGAATTGTAAAACTTTGAGTTGAGAAAAACCACCACCACTGTTATAGTTGCCTCCACTGCTAGTCTCCGATACTGTTGTTTGGGTGAGCGCAGAACAAATCATAACCTTCCCAATGTAGGACCCCGGCGCTGAGAGCAGCTTTCTTAAGTTAGATAGCTTCTATGATGTCGGCATTGGATCCTCTTCTACCCTGCAATTTTCCTCCAATATCAACTTAGTGATATTGGCAAGGAATTGGCTTGGCAATTTTTTTTTTAATTTTGAAAACCTCCTTCAATCCACAGGTACAAATATTGGAGAAGGCAGTTTGAACTGCTTAGGATTAGGGATTTGAGAATCACAATCAAATCTTTGGATCTTGCCACAAATGCTAAGACTTTCCGAAGTCAACGTGGGAAAACTTGTGACGTCACAAAATTTTGTATCAAAGTTTTCCAGCGTCTCTAGTTCATGGTTCAAATTTGCGGTCACGGCTATCGTATCGGCTTGAAAATTTTTCATGCGGTCACGGTATCGTGTCGTGATATCGGGTGATACGTAATATTTTATTTTTATAATTTAAAAAATCAAGAAATATAAAAAAATTCTAAAAAATAAAATAGATATATTACATGATCAAAAATAAAATAGATATATTACATGACCAAAAATATAGTAACTCTTTTATTAAACATTAGATAACCACTTATAAGATGTGAATGAGTTAACTTTTTTTTTTTTACCTCTTTTTACACAAATCGCCGAGAAATCATTTATCTCACCAATTTCTCGTCGCAACAGTTAGTCGTCTTAGTGTATCGCTGAGATATCAGTTTGTCTTGGCTGCGACAAAGTGAAATGACTATTCTTGAAGCATTTCTTTGACGCAAGTTATAACATGTGAATGAGCTAACTTTTTTTTTTTACCTCTTTTACACAAATCGCTGAGAAATCATTTATCTCGTCAATTTCTCGTTACGACAGTTAGTCGTCTTAATGTATCGCTAAGATATCAATTTGTCTCAGCTGCGACAGAGTGAGATGACTATTCTTGAAGTATTTCTTTGATGCAGGTTACAATTTCTTCATCGTGCCGTCCATGAATTCTGATACATCTCGGATAATACTTTGAACCTTGCTCTAGTTTGTTCAAGCCATCCAATCGTAACTTGCCTCTACTACAAGTTCCCCTAAATTTTGAAGGAAGGTAAAGTTGTCTCAATTGTTTCAATTTCCAGATTACATTTGGTACTGTTAACTCCTCATTTATTCGTAAATCTAGGGTTTGTAGGAATCCAAGGTGCCTGTAGAATGAGGCAGCCTTGTAAATTTAATGTCCCTATTCTTTAAACCAATATACCTCAAATGGATTAGGTTTCCTATTTTTTTGGGCAAGAAGACAAGGGGTAGAAAAGAAAATAGCTTGAAGATCTGAAAGCCACATTGTGTTAAACTCCGTTCACTCTGGTAACTAATGCATTGCAACGTTACATGGTCCATATGTCTATTCTCTACCATAGAAAGAACTATGGTATTAGAAAATCAACTTCTAGTTCTAATCCAATAATTTACACCATAATTTGCATGCTTTTTCAAAGCAAACTAGCTAATACAATATTTATATCTTACTATTTTTAAAATTGCATATAGAAAATTCATTCCTGGTTCTATTGTAGCAGAGGTGTGTTCTTCCTATTAAGAGCATGTAATGTGAAAAAGATTTCAATGCAATTCAATTAATCAGAACATGTTTTAGCTAGAATTGTTCTGTCAGGGCTCTTATTCCCAAAATTTTTTTCAAGTGACAAGGTTTCTATTCAAAAATCAGAATTCGCTAATGATCAAGCAGGAAGGAAAGTCATCTAACTTCATTAATTTGCTAATCCTGTTCTACTCAATTTCCTTCCAAATTGGAAGCAAAGAACAAAGTGTACGGAATAAAATATAACACAAACTTTGTTCTTTCCTTTCTTTTGTGGCTCACTGGTCACACTTAACTAAGGTTGTCACCTTGATTCTTCTACCCATCCATACACCAAACTATAATAGAATTCGGCTTGTTATGAAACTAAGATAAATTCAAACATAATTTAAAAATCAGTAATTTCTTAAACTTTGTTCAATAAATTTAATTAAATGTAATATCTCAACTCGATTAAAACTTGTTCTAGATAAACTCGAAATATTAACGATCTTAGTTTAAATATATTTTAAAACACAATAAATTTTTCAAACCAAGTTTAACAACCTACTACTTTATTGGACTCGACTCATTTACTACTCTAGTCATACCTTTCTCTACTTAGGGGGAAAAAAAAAAAAACCTGAAAAAAATAGTGAAAGGAAAACTAAAAATGGCTTGGCTGTAAATCACCTTCTTTGCCCCCCAGCCCATGTTCTATGAATGAGGAATGTGGCAAGACTCTACTGAGAAGGAAAAAAAGAGTGGGCCCACCATGCAATCCTAACGAAATGAGGTGATTGATCTATGTGGTGTGGAGGATTAATCAACAATAGGTATTTTTAATTTAGTTATATTGTGGGTAAGGTGATGGTGACTCTGCCTTTGGTACGGCACATGAAGGACATGTTACTCTTGCCCCCAAAACCCAACTACTCGAAAACGGCTAGGCCTCATACCATCCAACCCCCTCATCGCTCATAAAAACTGTCAACTGCCCCCCTTACTCAAGGAATATTTTTCTGAAGTCCCCCAAATCTGTTACTACTAGATGCATTTTCCCCAAGTTACCTTTGTCCTTTTGCAGGGCACTTGCTCAAACACATGGCGAGAGAAATCAAATGGGATCGTATACATTATCTATAACTAAACATTTCAATATTGATAGCGCAACAGAGATGAGATAAGATTTACTGAGTTTATATATTTATTTATTATTTTTCCTTAGGAGAGGCAATTCAAAAACTTTTTTGACAGAGGGATTGATTTGAACTTGTATACTGGAGGGGTGCATTAGTTGGTGAGGTGGTGATATTAAGCCATGATTTCAGCCATCAATAAATGGAGATCGATAAGGCACATTAAAAGAAGTGAATTAATTAAATCTAGAAAGAATTCCTGAAAATATGCAAGGATGCTAAAATGGGTTGCTTCCATTGGGCAGTTCTGAGATTAAGAAGCTAGAAATAGCTAAAGAGACAGTTGTGTAGATATTGATAGATAAATTTGAAGGCTTTTGATGTACTTTTTGCATGAATCACTTTTGCATGTACTTTTTACCCACCCCAACGGTTGATAATCTGATAAGGTCTAGTCAACACAATTCAGCATCAACATGGGCATTTTTGTAAAAAGTTTCTGGGTTCCTCAACCCACCAAGCCCCATCATAATCTAATAAAAGGGCATTTGTGCATACTGTGTTTCTAGAAGGAATTTCATCGAACATCGGGGCCACGTCACTGATAAGCAACAGTTTCACAAACAAATCGATCATTGACGCGCATGAAGGCGAAAGTTTCCTCGGCGCCCCGGGGGGAGGGGACACTTTTTTTTGACGAAAATTCTATCAACGGACTGAAGGATAAAGGGTTCGTTGAATTGATGCAATTGAAGAAATTGGTAAGAGTTTGAAGAGGGGTTTCTTTTGAAGTGTATATGAATCCCAGTTTGGGGTGGAGGTCAAGAGAGGATAAGCCTAATCTTATTGGTATCATACCAATGTAATAGATAATTGTGCCAAAGAAAGAATATTAGTTCAATTAATTCATATCAATTAAGATCTTGATTTTCATGATCTCTATAAAGAAATTCAAAAAATCGCTCGTAGAATGATAGCGGTCTAATATACGATTGAAACACACACAAATGTATTGAAATTCATTCCACAATATATTTAGCAGTTGTTGAGTCAAATAGTAAGGATTTTCTCATTTTGCCTTCTCCAAATTCTTATACACAAATATCAAATATATATACATATATATTATAACATGAGATGGCTTTTTCCTGGTTTACAAAATTGTCCCTTTACAAGAGATCTAGCTACCTCTTTGGATTCTCATAATCCATTAAACTGAGAGGTAAGATTGAGGAAAGTATCTTCTCTGCATGGAAGAGTGAGACCACCCATGGGATGAGTGAACCCAAATTCTTCTTCAGCCTTATGTAGCAAGTCTTGAAACAAAGGTTGGTTTAAGTATGAAATTGGGACCAAAAATCTCTTCTTCTGTGTCTCTCCAACAAATACTGCTAAGGAGCCCTTTGGGACATCAGCAATCTTGGTGGCTGCTTGGCTTGTAGGTGAAATAGATCTTGGAATAATATCCTTACGAAGGAGGATCCCAGCCTTACCAAGCAACTTGATACCCATGATTTTTCTATCGAGAAGGAATTAGTGAAGGATCTGAATCAGCTTTTTAGAACAGAGATAGCTAAAGAATGTGAAGACTTGTGTTGATCGAGCCTCTAGTGCTTGCTTATATATATATATATATATATAAAGAGTGGTGTAGAGATATCCTATGAAATTGTGGTGTGTATAGAGACTCGGAGATGGGTGTGGTGAGGAAAAATTGCTGAGAGACATAGCTCACAAGGGATCACATGTTTCTGTCTACCAAGTTGTTATGTGGATGAGGACTGCGGACAGAGGAGTTAATGGTGTAGTGTTGTTGGAATCCTCCTTACCCCACAACTTGGACATGATCCATAAATTGAATGACTAGGGTATCTCATGTTCATTCGGCCATGGAACCAACCGGTGCTCTGGTTAGGGACAAACTAGAGACATCTTGCGTCAGACATAAAAATTCTAGATAAACAAGCAAGTGCAGGTTTTTCCTTAAGTGAATCAAGCAGATAAATAAAATGCCGGTTGTAGAAAAGACTCGTGGTCAGGTGAGAAAAAGTCTCACATCTTGAACTAACTATTAGGTTGAGATAAGTTCAAGACCATCCATCATTAGTATCAAAGCCTATTGATTTATCATTAATCTCAGCTTAACTAGCTTTTAATCTGGAGATAGATCCAAAACCACCGATCACTAGCCAAATTAGAGATGCCCTGCAAACTCAAAAACTTAGCATCCAGAATGTATTTATGTCATGCTATTGGCCTCCTAGTTTCCCACCCTCCCGTCCCGCCAAAGTTTTGGTCTCCTTGTTATATATTTTTGGCAGCTGGCTTCATAGTAGCATGACCAAAACACTAATATTTGGTTTTCTACCAATTTTAGAGAAGGCTAAACTGATCATAGAATCCAATTTAGTTGTTTCCTTTTATGACCATTTAGCAGCCAAATCAGCGAGTCAAAATGTTTTTAGGGTCCTTATAGCAGTTTGAATGTATGTGAATGAATCTGTAAGACGCAATCAGACCACCATGTGATCCATTTCATTGAACTATAAGAAATGAAATAGTTTTTTTAACATATTTATTCTATTACCTTATTTATTACATTTATTTATGAGAGAAATAGCTATTTTCTTGGAATAGTTATTACATTTCATTCCTTTCTCTAAAAAAAAAAAAAAAAAGTGAGTGCCAATTTAAATTATCTATTTTCTTATTTTACGAAATATTTGTAAAGAAAATAAATATATGTTAAATTGACACAAATTTGCCCTTTTTTTATTCTTTAATAATTAATAAAATTTTATCTCAATCCGAACCAAAAATAATAAAATAACGATTTTACCCTTAGGTCATTTTTTGTTCAAATTTGCATTCTAACTTGTCCAAAAGGCTAAAAAGAAAAAAAGTGCTCTTGACATATTTCCTAATAGTTAAATAAATTTTAGTTCGATCTGAATTCAAAATATAAAATGATCTCTGTGCTTGCTTTGGGGTCAAATTTGTATTTTAGTAATCCAAAAAGACTAAAAAAATATTTATTAACATGTTTCTTAATTAGTTAAGAAAAATTTGACCCAATTCTAACTCAAATTACAAAATAACCATTTTACCCTTAGACCTTTTTTTTACTCAAATTCACGGTCTGAAAATAATGTTTATTTTTATAGTTTTTAGAAAATTAATGTTAGTAAGTTTTATTATATTTAAAATATGTAATCAAATTATAAAATCTTGAATGTCTGTTTCAATCCTATTATTTTCATATTAGTAATCAAATAAAGGAATGGAGTGAGCATTCCATTCTATTCTTACCCTCATTTCATTCTTATCTCTTATTTCATTCCATTCTATTCTATTCCCACATAGCATACATAATCTAAAAGAATTGGTGAGAGATTTAGGGTTTGCCCAAATGAGGGTTTGGTCAATAGAATTAGAGCACTAAATTAACTTAACACATGAAATTATTCTACTACCAATTTGGAAGGAACCAAAAAAGCTTGTAAGCCATGCTAACAAATAAAAAGTTTCTGACATTACCATTTGGATATTTCTAAAAAATCAGATATTCAACCATCAATTTCAAGACATGTTAAATGATAAGAATAAGTGCCAAATGTTGTTGTAATCTCTCTCTCTCTCTCTCTCTTTTTTAATTAAGAGATTGCCTGTATGATCTCCAAAAGATGCCTCATATTAGTAAGACTTAAAGAGCATTTCTTGCACCAAGATGTTCTTGCACCATCATAGGTTAATGAGATGGTGATGCCTTATGGTTTCTAATTTTATGAAAATTTCAAATTTTTTATTCGCGTGTTTGGAAGTTCAATACTTTGTCACAACATCACTATATTTTTTTGGAGAGGCATTTTAAATGGTTGAGTGGTTCTCTTCTCAATGTGCCATTACAGTAGGCAATTATAAGCTTATTTTTGTCTAAATTTTTTGTATCATCACCGGTAAATAAGTGAAATAATAGTTTGATAAAAAAAAAAAAAAAACTCATTGATAAACACTAAATATTGGAATCACGAACATTTTTCTCTGGGTCACTGCGAGAAGTCAATCTCTTTCGATAGAGAGAAAAAAAAGAAATGGAAAGAAAAACACTTCACTAGACTGTCGATTGCTAAAATAAGCTAGCATGTCTTGTGTTGTATCTTGAATCATGATCAACCTAATCAAGAAGTGAGATCAATGAATATGTCTTCACTATAGGGGATTGTAAGGCCACCCATTGGATGATCAAATCCGAATTCTTCCTCAGCTTGACTTAATAAGTCTTAGAATGGAGGCTATTCAAGTATGATACTAGAATTACAAATCTCTTCCTTTCACTCTCACCAACGTAAACTGCAAAGTGGCCTTTGGGAACATCTATTGTCTGGTTTACTGTTGATGAAGACCTTCGAAGAATTTGCTTAGCGCGAATAATACGAGGCATGCGAAATAGCCATTGTTTTCAAAGGTTATATCTCACTGAACAAGAAGAACAACAACAAAGGACTTGTAGAAAAGTGAAATCCTTGGTATGGTGAAGGAGGAAAAGACCCGAAAAAGGCACTAAACGAGGTTCTTTGACCCCAAAAATGACCATGGGATGTCGACCAGTTCTAAGAGAGTTTTTTGAAAACATATTATAATGCCCGTAGCTCTTCATGGAACAAAAGTTATGGCCAAAAGAAATTTTGCCGACAAAACTACCTAGTCCAAAACACACACTGTAGCTCAGTTGAAACAAATTAGAAGAAAAACAGCAGCAAAACAAAAGTTATGGCCCAAAGAAGCCCAGTTCTAAGAGAGTTTTCTGAAAACATATTATAATGCCCGTAACTCTTCCTGGAAACAAAAGTTATGGCCAAAAGAAGTTTTGCCGACAAAACTACCTAGTCCACAACACATTGTAGCCCAGTTGAAACAAATCAGAAGAAAAACAGCAGCAAAACAATGCAGCAACGAGTCTTGACAAGAAATCAGAAAATAGTCTTTTTTGGCATGAGCAACAACCTGTCTAGCACAGGTAAAGATAGACAACACCAGCAGTACAACAAAGCAAATCAAGCAGCAAAACATACAGTTGAGCCAGGTAGCTCATAGTATCACTCTGAAACCAAACCACAAACAGCACCAATCAACAGATTTCCAAAACAGGCAGGCAGAAATAACCATATCAAATCCAGCATGCATCAGAATCAAGAGGCAATAAATAGCACCAAAACACTTCAATCCACAAACCAACAGTCTACATAAATCCAGCAATTCAGCATCAGTACAGCATGGATGCAGGATACCAAAGCAACACCACCACTGAGCAACAGCATCATGTTTACAAACACCACCAACAACAAATTTGAACATTCGACAGAATAGGCCAGAGCACTAGTACATCCTCACAACCAACCAAAACACTCCCAATCCACTTCAAATCCATTTGAAGTCCCGCAACAGTAGTGAGGAAAATTGTAACAGCAATCTTCACATTATTATTCAACCAAACAACATCAGGCACCCAGCAAGGAGCTCCAAGACACTGCATCAGCAGCACTATAATTTATAATTTAAATAAACAGCTCAAATTCTAAAATTCCAAATATAATCTCAATTGATAGCAACTCCTCCTACTATCATTAATTTTTTTGTAGATTCCTAGCTACTTTTACATTCCTTATAATTTGTAGTAAAATATTAAGTATATGTCACATTCTATCTTATTACCTGATCATTCTATTAAGCAGTTTAAGAGAATTCACTAAAATCCAAAAAATGAACATGATTGAAATAAGGGAAAAAAAATAATCACATCGATATAAAATAATCACATTGATATAATATATAATTTAATTATACTCGATGTAAGTTTATGCATTCAAATTTTAAAATTTTTAATTTTAATATAATGAAAGTTTTAATATATTAAAATGAAATTTTACTTTTTAGTTTTACAACAAAATTTACTTAACACCACATGCATGCATATATTAAAGTATAAAAAGAAATGATAGGATGAATGATCATACTTTTCTTAATTACCATGCGCATATGCAAATGTTGAATACATATAAATGTGCATGCTATTATTATTTTATTATAAACTTTAAAGAAATTTTTGCTTCTATTTCTTTAACAGAAACATAAAAAAATATTCAAAAGAACGATTATAGCAGCTTATCATAAAAGTGGTTCTCCTGGAGGACGAGAAGAAAAATTACCGGACTAAAAAGAAGTGGCCTCCACATTTTAGAGGGTACGATATTGAAGAGTAACATTTCATGCCGTGGTGCGTCGCAGATAATGGCTTTTAGCCTTGGTGCATCGCAGATAATGACTATATAAAAGCACATCAGTATCTGCAAAATTTGTTTTGAAATGGTTTCAGATCGACATGTTTATGAATGTTTGGAAGCAATTATAACGTGAAAAAAAAAAAAGATGTTTAGGGAAGAGAAGGAACAAAACCGTCGACATATAAACGGGAAAAATAGGCGATGAAAAGATTGATGGAAGGCACGTGCTGAACTTTGTGGAAGTCCTCTCCTCCTTCTTGAACCCTGCGCTTGAGTATAGATTGTCGATGCCCGATCTGCAATTTTTGAAGGTTAGTAATGGATTTTAACCCATCGGGAATCTGCTTCAGCTTTCGGCATGAGGAAATTTGTAATTCCAAGAGATTGGGCATGGCTCCGTCTTCGATCCTCCAGTCCTCTAGATTGGGCATTCCGGAGAGGCATAAATATTTGAGTTGAGGAAACCTACTTTCATCACTCCGATATTCGCTACTGTTGGAGGGAATTGTTGGAGTTGGAGCCGAACAAACCATCTCCTTTCCAATATAAGATCCTGTTAACATCTCAAGTGTTACTAGATTAGGCAACTTCTCCAACGCTGGCATTGGGTCTTCCTCTAGGTTAGATTCTTGCAAAGTTAACTCAGTGAGATTTGAAGCGAATTGGCCGGCAAAAGTAACTTGATTCAGGGGCCCCACTATTACCAAGTTATGAAGATGGGGGCACCCTAAAAGCTGCCTTAATAGCCCTTGTCCTTCTCCCATTTGAAAATCTCCTGTAATCCGAAAGGAGGAATATCTTAGGTGGGGATATGAATGGCTGAGGATGACGGCCAAGTCTTCCGGTTTTGCCCAACCGACTTCAACTTCCCGAAGATTCGTCAGTGTGGCAAAGCAACTAAGGTCGCAATACTTTGGATTAAAGCCTTCTAATGTTTCAAGTTTGCTCAAACCATCCAATCGCAACTTATCTGGCCCCTTAATTCTTCCGAAGGGAAGATATAAATGCCTCAATTGTTCCAGCCTCCATAAGACATTCGGTATTATTGTGTCCTTACCCCTTTGGTATTTTACCCTTAAATTTAAAGTCTGGAGGTAAAGCAAGTTCTCTATAGAAGAAGGCAAACCAATAATAGCAGATCCCTCCACGCTCAAATACCTCAAGTGCTTGAGGTATCCTATTTCTGTGGGCAACATCACCTCATCTTCACAGTAAAATCTTTCGTGACCTAAAACCCTAAGCAATTTAAAATTTTTAAAAAATGATTTCACCTTTTTCCAACCAGAACTTGTCAATTTTTTCTCAAAGTGAAATAGGCAAGATCGAATATGGTGATAGTTAGTTATTTTCCCAAAAAAATCAACATTTTCAGTTTCCCAGCTGTCAACATTACTGCCATCAAAATAATGAAAGGCAATCCTGCGAATTCTAGTAGATGAAGGGGATGATGTCGATGATGATGATGAGACTCCCAGGTGAAACATCTTGAAAAAATTCTCCTCCTGTGCCTTTGACACGCAGAACTCTAGCATGAGATCGTGAAGCCTACAAGTTTCAATCCTTCTGCCAGGCATTGTTAATTGGACTTGGACCATGCTTCTTTGTGCTAGCTCACCCAAGTACCCGAATCCAACATCCAGCATTGTCTCTTCTTCTCTATGTAAAACTTCTCCCCCTCCTGCTCGCGGCTCCAACACAATGCCTTCTGCCATCCACATTTGAACCAATTTTTCTGCATGAATATCACGATCTTCAGGAATATGGCTCAAATATAGAAAACATGCCTTGAGGTGGTATGGCAAGTCTTGATAACTCAAGGCTAAAATGTTCATTACGTTTGTATTTCCGCCCCTCCTTAAGTAACAACTTAAGTTTCCATCCACTTTCTCCCATTCATTCACTGTGCATTTTGTAGCCAGAAGTCCTCCTAATACTACAATGCCCAACGGCAGACCATCACAATGCTTGACCATTTTCTTTCCTAGCTCCGTCATTTTTGCATTCAGTTCAGTTTCTACAAAATTAAAAGAGGACAGAGAGAGATTTGTAAGTTTAAAAATTAAGAAACAGACTTATACATTAACTATTATTATGTATAAAAAAAAATTAGCATGGCTCATTGCATCTCTTAGATCTATACATTAATTATTATTAAATATTGCGAGTAAATAAAAAACAAACATTAGTATCGCTCATTGCATTTTTTAGGCCTCGCTTGGTAACGTTTTTGTTTTCTATTTTTCTGTTTATGTTTTTAAAATTTTGTAAACTGGTAATGGAAGTATGTTGATTAAATCTATTTACGTTTTTTTATTTTCAAAAAATTGAAAACTTAAACAGAACAATGTAAATAAAGAAAATGTGTTTTTACTTTATTTTTTTCTGTTGCAAATATTTTGTCAATTCTAATATTTGTCCATTTTTGTTATATCATATTAAATAAATTAATTTATTCAAATATTTTATTGAACTAAAATTATTTTTAATAAATAATATAATTAAATTAAATTAATATGTAATGTATATTATTAATTTATTTCTAATAAATAACTAAATTAAATTAGTTAATTTAATTAATATAAATGTATTTTATTAAATTATCTTTAATAAATATTATAATTTAATTATTTAATTTAATTTAATTTAATAAATAATTTAAAATAATTAATTTAACATTATGTTAAATATATTGTATCAAATTATTTTTAATAAATATCATAATTAAATTATTTAAATTGATACGAAATATATTTTATTTAATTACTTTTAGTAAATAATATAATTAAATTATAATTAATATATTTATATTTACTAGATTAAATTATATAATACTTATATCTTTTTCAATTGTTTTTAATAAATATTATAATTAAATTAAATTAATATAAAATATATCTATTAAATTTAAATAATTTTTTAAAAAATAATAAAATTAAATGTTTTACAAAAAAATTAATAATTGTAAACAAAATTGTATTTTTAAAAACAGTTTCAGTTTCATTTCAGAAAAAAAAAAAAAGATAATAGAAAACCAAAAAATAAAAAATATAAACATATAAACGTAAATAAAAAAATGACAGCGTTATCAAACAGACCCTTAGTATTCCCTTACTAATAAATTATTTTCAATCCCATTCATAGTTCATAATGTCTAAAGTTCATTTTGTAGTCACTCATCAAAATCGTTCAACCAATAGATCCTAATCCAAATAAAGCAATCAAGATAATTGCTTTTCTATCCCCTATATTTAAGGTGAAAATCATTTACACTCCCTAAATTTTAAAAAATTACATTTGCATCACTTATACTTTGAACTGAAGTAAAAATGTTAAAAAATCTATTAAATATAATGGTTTTGACTCTGAATAAGTTTAAAAATTATATTTATACCCTCTACAATTTATATTACCTGCACTTACACCTCTAGTTTATATTATTTACACTTACACTCCTTAATTCTATTTGGTTTTCAATGGGCATTTTTGTTTTTCACTTAAAATTTAACGCCGTTTACAACTTCATTTTAGTTTAAAGTACAAGAGATATAAAGATAAATTTTTAAAATTAAGAGAATGTAAATGATTTTTACCTTAAATACAAAAAGTAAATAGACAATTTTTTCAAATCAGTCTAAACTCAGTAAAGAACACTTTCTCTAATCACCTACCTCCTTCCATCACAATTGTTTTTAAATCATCATCATACATACTTGACCTTCCATTTTAGCTTCATAGTCTTAATACTAAATTAATAATTTCTACTTAAATAATAATAATAATAATAATCAATCCCAAAAAAAAAAAGTTTAAGTGAATCAAAATAATTTCCTTTCAACGTGTACATAAACTAAGAATTTTCATGCACTGTGATATATGAGATTAATTATATATATTTTTTCAAAAAGATAACATGATTGGTATAAGCACAAATATCATATTATATGTACCGACATATATATAAAGTATGATCTAAAAAAATTGCACTTGCACCATGTGATATTTATTGAATGTTATGATTGTAACATGTGTTTTTTAAAATGTTAAATTTTATTAATCAATAACTATTAAATAATAGTTATCAAATAATATTATATTTATTTAAATTGAATTATACTTGTTATATTTTTGTTTTAGAGATTGCCAAGTGAACAAAACAATGAGAATCATGTCTTTATACTTTGGGGTAGGCTACGACGTCGAGGTACACATGTTCAGTGATTGATAAATATCAACCCAACAACTTATACAACAACACAACTTCGCTCAAAAGTTTGTTGGCTCCAATGGATCGAAATTAGTCTTTTGCTAAAGGGTCCAGGCGAGTGTTCTACAAAACAAATTTAAGAATCTGATTAGATAATTTTGTGTTCTTCAAACTTATAACCAGTATAAAATAAAGGAATTTTTGCTAATTCAACCGTATTTGGCCGGTGATTTTTTTTTTTATTTTGTTTAGTAAAAGTTCTCACATTAAAAATCTTGTCTTCTTTATTTTCATGCAAGTGGTTAGTTGTGTTTGATCGCTTGATGCTAAGTCATACGAATTTTTCAATATTTATTACTTAATACTATAATTTAAAAATAATAATATTTTAAATTTTAAATTCTACAATGATTGAATTTTTTAATAATTAAAAATTCTAAATATTATTACTTAATATTTAAAAATTCTAAAGATTATAATCTAAATTGAATTATACATATATATCACTTAATAAAAATAATATTATTTTTGGATATTATAAGTGTGAAACATGCCTTAAAAAATATTTAACGTTATTAATTAATCATTGAACATGATTGTCATTTAATATTATAATTTTTATCTGAACTAAATTTTTAATATTTTTAAATATCACCTAAGTTGATTATTACATATATATCTAATTGAATTCTTCATGTATTAAAATTTTTATTGAAGCTGGATTCTTCGTAGGTTATCTAAATTGATTATTATTAAAATAGTAATATATTCAGAATATTATTTAAGTTGATTGTTATTAAAAATTTTAATTTTCTAGAATATTACATACAATAAAATAATATTATACACAAAATTAAGCTTGACAGTAAAACAATAAAATGATAGCAGTCTTTCAAAAATATTTAGTTTTGTTAAGTAATCGTTATGTTGATTTAATATTATAATTTCTAGATAAATTGAATTTTTCGTGAATTAAAATCTTTATTCAAATTGGATTCTTCTTAAGTTATTTACATTAAATGCATGTTATTAAAAATAATAATATTTCTAGAATATTATCTAAGTTGATTAGTTTTAAAAACTTTAGTTTTTGGAATATTATATATAATACAATAATATTATATAAAAATCAATATTAAGAATAAAATAATAATAAAGTAATTTTACTTAATATATGTACAATAGAGATCATTTCGTTAATTAGACATTAAAGATGTAATATTATTTACATGAGGTTCTCCGTTGGTACGGAAGTTTTTCTAAGGGGAAAAAGGCAGATTGAGACTTTCAATGATCTCACTGGAGACTGTAAGGATGGGGTTAACACCTGCAGCTCGGCCAGCACCTAATCCCTATACTTGTGGTTTGAGAAATTCTTGTCGCTGCGTTTGTTAATCTCCACTGGTGTTATTTGTTTGCTTTTCTGAATTTTAGTTACCAAATTAAATAGCAATGTTCCGCTTGTCTTGTATTTCTAGAGGAAAAGCTGCCAGTGATTTATTACTTGGTCCTATGTTGAAGGTCATAGCTGCACTTTTCTGTGTTTCTAGTCTGTGGTTCCCTGCAGTAATGTGGTGTTAAACGAGGATGCAGTTTGTTCTAATATTTACCTATTTTTTATTGTTCATGTATTGTTCCAAATTGATGGATTCATTTGAATATAAATAATCTTTGGTGGAGCTTGATCACTGTTGTTTCTGTTTGTAAGCTTCATCTCTATAAATACCATACACAAGTCTTACCATATCTATTTACATTAAACATTCTCATATAATTTAATAACCCAACTTTCATGCTACAGTTGTTATTATTCATGATTCTTTTGCATTGAAATTATTATTTTTTATTTTTTTTATGTACGGAGTATCTTAATTCTCTAAATATTCTTTTATTTTTTTTAGTTTGATGATTAAATATATAAGGTTTAATTTTTCATATTTTATTTTAATTTTTTAATGTGATTATTAATTTATTTTTTCAAATACACTATTACATGAGAAATAAAAATAACAAACAATGTGAGAGTATAATTTTATTCCAATTATACCTAAAAAAAATCCAAGCTAACTTTTTTTGACAACTAAAATTTGGATTACTGAGAGATAAGTACAATATCTAAGGAGGCATGCTCTTATATACAAAAACATTCATATATCTTTAAACTATAAGGAATGGAACCCCAGCTACCACATAATTTCACATTTACATCCATATATATTTTTAACAGGAGAAAGTTGAGAAACTTTTAGTCTTATTTCATATTTGATTTTGCAATTTAACTTATTATATCTTATTTCATGTTTGATTTTTTTACTTTACAAATACAACATATAAAACTTACCTTTGTTTATCTTAACATGTAGTTTAACTTGGTTTCATGATACAGTTTTTGTTAGAACATATCTTATGTTTGTATTAAATTAATTACACATTATTTGAAATTATTTTTTCTTATGTCTTTAATTAAAATAATGTAAAATTTTAAGCATTCTTCAATTTGTTGATTTAAATATGTATACATATATATATTATTTTAAATGTTACATTAGATGCATTATTTTATTATTTTAAATGTTACGGAATAAATGTATTATAATACTATCCCCTTATGACATTGTGTAATTTATTGTAAAATAATTTTTATTTTAATATAAAAGTAAATATTAAATAATTTCTGCGTCTGTATTTGCTAAGTTTTGTGTGAAACTTGAAATTTGGAAATCATTATTTTGTTATTAAAATATGGAATGGATGATGGATGTACCTCCATTTCTCGTCGCTTTCTTCTGAAACAGCTCCCAACTCTCCACTTCATTCAAAAGCCTCAATTTGTGAACAAAGCGACGTTGACCATCATCAGGATGCGAAGCCACATCTCCATTCCGAGTAGTTATCAATATTTTGCTGCCGAACTTGTTACTCTTATTAATTGGGAAAGCTGGCACCAACATATCCCAAGTTTGGGTCTTCCAAACGTCATCCAGGATAACCAAACATTTCTTCTCGCTTTGAAATTCATAGATTTTCTCAACTAGCTCATCATCTATCATTAATTTGATTTCCTCTCTCCGTTCCTTTGATGGGGAAGTAAGTTTAATTAGAATTTGCTCCAGAACCTCCCTGGGATTGAATTGCTGAGATATATAAAGCCAGACACAACAATCAAAATGCCGTCGAACGTCATTGTGATGGTAAACCTTCTTAGCAAGAGTGGTCTTGCCAATACCGCCCATGCCCCAGATGGAAACAACTCGACATCCTCTGTCTTCGTTCACCAAATGATCCACAACTATTTTCAAGTCATCATCTAAACCAACAATATCTTCCTCCATGATGTGAGCATAAGTTTTCCTTGACAGCCGTTGACTTTCGTACCGTGAAATCTCCCCTACTGGCGTGGATCCAACGCCATAGGTCTGTAGACTTGTGCTGATACTAGAGATCCTGGTTTTAATTGACTCGATCTCCATCCCAACCTCACGAAGGGCTGCCAAGTCCACGGGACTACCAGAATATCTAATGAAGAATGCTTCAATTGCATCCTCGGCATCATAACAAAGTTCGCGAATCTCAGCAACCCAATTGCGGACGCTCTCGTCTCCACCTTCTCGTCTTGCATCTGCATCTTTCAAGAAGCACTGCATCCGTCTTAACTCGGTTTGCAATTGCACAACTTGGATCTTTACTCCCTGTAAGAATTCTGCTTCTGAGGTTAGCAAATCGCCTAGCCTTTCCACCGCAAAAGAAAGAAGAGGCTGGGCAAAAAATTCTGCCATAATAATCAACTGAAAAACAGTTCTTGATGGCAGAGATCTGACTTAAGCAACACAACACTGATTAGTTTGAAAGAAGGGAAGAGGAAGCCAAAGTAAAGGCAAAGTAGGCGAAGCCAAAGGAAGCAGAAGACGGAGCGCAACATTGCAAGCCCATATAAAGCCGCCTTCCGGAGGCTGCATTTTGTGTGGCCAAAAATAATAATAATAATTAGTTGTAGTTGTTACAATTTGACAATTTAAACAGTGAAAGGAAGTTTTATTTTTTAAAAATAAATTTAAAAGCAATACTTTTTTTTTTAAGAATGATTAACAAGTTTAAAAAATTGTAAAGTATGACTTAAATACAATTTTCTACGTGCTAAAATTCCTAACTCAATTATTCAAGAGCCAACCAGGCCCACGAGACTTTAACTCCTTTCTCAGTTTCCAAACCAAAACAATCCCGTCTTTTATCTTTTTAATCACACGGCAACACAATATTCACGATAGTTCTTTCATTTTTTCATTTTTTGTTTTTATATTAAAGATAATATTAGCTTCGAAACTCCTATTAGTCAACTAGTAAAAAATTAGTTTTCTTATGTCTGAAAAGAGGAAAAAATTAACTTTTTTAGCCGTTAATTTTTTTACTTTTTGTTAATTTAATATTTTTATTCTTCAAAATTTAAAAAAAAAATTAAATGCAAGAATTAAATTTAATCATTTTTAAAAAATCAAAAAACTATTAGTTAATTTTTTTTTCTCATGCATAACCTCCAACTCAATTATTCAAGAACCTAGCCACAAAAATTTAACTTCTTTTGTCAATTCGAAATCGGAATAGTCTTGGTGGGCGGTCTTTTATCCTATCTTAAACAAAAAAATAAAAAATAAATAAAATAATTAATTTTTAATAATTTTTTCTAATTTTTTTACCAAATACAAAATTAATTTTTACTAATGTTTTCAAGTTTTTTTTAATTTTCTTTTAATTCTTAATAACTTTTTTAATTTCTTCTAACTTTCTCTAATTTTTATAAATTTTCATCAAATATTAAACTAATTAATAAAATATTTCGTGTCTTTTATCGATGTAAAGTTTTATTTTTTAATTTTTATTTTAATAGTACCAAACGGCCTAACTGTGGGTGCTGTGCTCTTGGTATTTTTGTCCTGAACTTTTTTTTTTTAATTTAATTGTTATGAATGCCCCCTTATGCATTATAGGTGAGGAGGATTATTTTTGCAAAAACTCCAACGACAGGCTCAAGAGAGAGCTAGATGGTATTTGGTAGCCGTTCCACCGCACCAAAAAAAAGGTACAATCTTGCGTGCACGTGCATGTGCGTTTTTTTAAGTGATATTTTAGTTAACAGTTCAGTGTTTAGTAAAATTTTTTAAAAGTTAAAAAAAATAGTTGATAAAAGTTAAAAATAACTAAGAAAAATTACCAAAAATTAAAGAAAATTAGAGAGATTTTATAAAAGTTGACAAAAATTAATTTGTGTTTGGTAAAGAAAATTAAAAAATTTTAATTTTTGTTGATTAGCCAAATGCCAACTTAAATAATGTTGCCACACAGTAATATTGTAAATCAAAACCACTATAATTTTAGCATAATTAATAAATTAATGTCATTATACATGATACTAAAAAATATTTTCATGACCATTGAACTTGACATGAAATAATTTTCTATTAATTGAAAGAATGCTGACATAGGCATCGTTTCATGAACTAATTTTCAACACAAATCAATTAATTTTTGCTTCTTAAGTATTTGACAAAATATCAGATTTTGTTACTTTTCTATTCAATTATAGTAAATTTCATAAATTATAAATTTTATTTTACTTTTATTTTTTTTCCTTCTGTAAATTCATGTTCCAAACATAGCATTAAAAATTTTTTTAAATTTTTTTGATGAAATTTGGGGCTCCAAATGAAAATAGAATCCTTGTTTTAAGGAAAAAAAATGCAACCTATGGTCCGTTTCCCATCATATTGGTTAAAGCTTAAATTTTTAGCAACTAATTTTTTGTTTTTTAGATGATTAAAATTATGAAAAATAAGTATTTTAAATAAATAAAAATTAATTAATAAAAAATATTTTTTTTACCAAACGTAAAAATAATTAATTTTTTGACCTTTTCAAACTAAACTAATTTTGGCTTTTCCTAAGGAGGCAATAGGATAGGACTTGACGGTGCTGCCGAGTGCCTCATGAACTTTAATTGTTCAAAAGGGAGGACCACCGTCTCGACAATTACTTGTCCGAGAGCCACTCCCATTAAATGATTAAAAATTTAAAACTTGATAATAATTAAAAATAGAGGAGAAAAGAGAAAAATTAAAAATAAATAGATATATATCAACTAAAGATAAATAAAAAATATAGTAAATTTTTAATTATTTTTATTCTTTAAAAATATTTGAATTTATATTAAAGATAAATAAAGATATAGTAAATTTTAACTTGTTTTTATTTTTAAAGATATTTCAATTTATATTAATTTTTAACTTGTTTTTATTTTTAAAGATATTTAAATTTATATTAATTTAAAACTTTGATTATTTATTTATCTTTAGTTGTTATCTTTTTTTTTATTCAGTTGTTAATCTTAGTCTAAAAAAATTATTATATCTTTATTAATCTTGTACATAAATTTAAATTTTTTAAAAAAAATATAAATAAATTTTTTTTAAAATATATAAATAATTAAAAGTTTATTATTTTTATTTATTTTTTATTATTATCTTTATTTGACTTTATTTCATATAATTTTATTTATTTGGAATTTGTAATAGTAGCCTCTACAATGGATTGAGACGGGGATCTACTTAAAGTTTTAATTTTTAAAAATACTTAGATTTATTAATTTAAAATTTTGATTTTTTATTTATTTTTAATTGTTATCTTTATTTAAATTTATATTAATTTAAAATTTTAATTATTTTAAAATTTATCTTTTAATTGTTATCTTTATTTATTTTTAATTACTATATCTTTATTTATCTTTGATTCTAATCTTTATTTGTATTGAGTTTATAATAGGAAACAATTGAATTTCACTTAACAAGATCTAACTGTTCATATTTTGCACCAGACAAACGATGCATAATTCTTGTTTTAACATTTCTTTTTCCTCATTTCTCTCTTGTCATTTAAAATTTTCTTTTATCATTGAAAACTTTTTCTTTCCTCCTTTTTCTTTTATCATTTAATGTTTTTTTATTAATTATTGACTGATTTAAACTTTGAAAATGTAAAAAAATTATATTTTTTAAATCAAAAGGTCAGATTAAGTTTGTATTGATTAAATGGTTGAGATATAATTTCAAATTCCTGAAATTGTTTTTAAATTTTATGAATCTAAAGTTAAATCTCAACTGCTGAATCAATATAAACTGGGTCTACCCTTCAATTTTAAAATACAATTTTCACCTTTAAAGATTAGTAAACTAGTCAATTGAAAAAAAAATATTAAATGATGAATTAAAGAGAAGAAAGTGACAGAAAAACTAAACATATAAATATAATAACTAAATATAAATAAAGATATAGTAAAATTTTAATTATTTTTATTTTTTAAAAATAATTAAATTTATATTAAAGATAAATTAAAATATAGTAAATTTTTAGTTATTTTAATTTTAATGATATATTTAAATTTAAATATATATTAATTTAAAATTTTAATTATTTATTTATCTTTAGTTGTAATATTTTTATTTATTTTTAGTTGTTATCTTTATTTTTATTTAATTATTCAGTTCTAAATTTTAGTCCAATAAAAAAATTTTTCATATCCTTTTTTATATTTGATATAAGTTTATATATTTTTTAAAAATAAAAATAATTAAAATTTATTTTTTTTGATTTACCTTTAGCTGTTATCTTTATTTATTTTTGCTTACTATATCTTTATTTATTTTGGATCTAACAGGAGCCTCCAAAATTTACAAGATCATGTTACAAACCCAAAATAAGTAAAGATATAGTAATTAAAGACAAATAAAAATAATTAAAGATAAATAAGAAATAATAAATTTTAATTATATTTATTTTTTTAAATATTTAAATTTATATTAAATATAAATAAAGATATAGAAAATTTTTGTCAGATTAAGATTTACAAATGAACATCTAAATAAAAATAAAGATAATAACTAAAAATAAATAAAGTATAAAAACTAAAGATATATAAACAATTAAAATTTTAAATTAATATATATAAATTTAACTATATCTTTAAAAATAAAGTAATTAAAAAATTATTATATTTTAATTTATATTAATATAATTAAAATATTTTTAAAAAAATAAAAATAATTAAAAATTTATTGTCTTTATTTATATTTAGTTGTTCTATTTCCTTTTTTCTCTTTCATCGTTTAAAACTTTCTTTTTATTTCTTTCAATTTATCATTTAATATTTTTTTTCAATTGACTAGTTTACCCTTTTTTAAAAGTGAAAATTATATTTTGAAATTAAATGGTCAGATCAATCTCATATTAAATGAACGGTTAAGATTTAACTTAAGATTCTTGAAATCTAAAAGCAATTATAGGCCCTCTCAATCCATTCAATGGCTTTCTTATACATCTCCTTTCAAGTTACTCAATATAAATTTTGGTTCTATTTAACATATATCTCTGACACATGCCAAAGTAACGTACTTTAACACATGCTCTTACTTATTTTGGATATTTATTTAGGTGTCTTATTTTTATATTTTTAAAAATTAATACATGTCTCACTTTTTTGTGTGCTTTATTTTTAATTTTTTGTGAGTAAATTTATAATGAGTTATTTTATTATTTTTATGAGTATTTGGGTTACTTATTAAACAAATTAACTGATGTATATGCTTTCATTGACAAATTAAAAATTTTTTAAAAATTCTTAAAAATTTATAGCGATACAAACGCACCATATCCATCCAAGCCAGTAATTTTGCATGTCCAGCGTTTGTAATTTTTCAAGTTAAAAATCTCATACCTTATCTGCTTATCTTAGTTGGTTGATCGCTTTTATTGATTAATATTAGATTTTACAAAATTTTATTATTGTTAGTAATTTCTTTTCTTCTCATCATATTAAAGGGCCACGGCTCTGTATGTGGCTCGTATTGCAGAGCAAGCGAGAAAAACGTAAGGGTGCACGTTAGCACTCCCGTGTCATAAAAATATTTCATCGTACTCTTAAACAGTGTGTAATTTTTGTTGTCGGTAATTAAAAATATTAAAGTTCTGCAATTGCGTGAATTTTGTGATTTTAAACAATTTTTATAATTTTTTATGATGATAAACAGTATGCATGACAACTAAAAAAAATAATTTTAATAAAAAATCAAATAAAATAATGTAAAATAACAAAAATAAAAATAATCTGGCCGCTTTCCTGTTTTCTCCCAAGCCACTCTTTTAATAATGCATGGTTTGGTTGCATAGAAAATATTTACCCCTATTTACAATTAATAAGTTACTTATACAAGTGAATGTGATAATATTATTGTGTTAAAAAATTAAATAAAAAATATTTATATTCTAAAATATTTATTTTGCATTCCATTATGTGATTGAAGATTTTACAGATTAGAATGCTAGATGTATTTTTTAGAATTTCATTTTTAAGGAGCATTTGGAATGACAAAAAATGATAAAATTTGATAAAAGTTATTAGTTCGTAATTCGTACAGTAAAATAAAAAATTAATAATTTTTTTAAAACTTTTAGTATTTTTTAGTAATTTTTAAAATTTCAAATGAAACTTAACTTCTAAAGAAATTATTGCAGTTTTTTTTTAACTTTAATGCCATTAGCGATCGAGTAAATACGCTTTTTATTTTATTATATTTGAAGTGACTTTTGAGTCTTCCTATTAAAAAGATCGCACGTAAGCTGATTAGAGAATTTTGTTATATATTAACGCAGGTCGGTGTGACTTTAGGGAAAAAAAAATTTAAAAAAATGAGTAAATGGTAAGATTTTGAAACCTTCAAATGGGACAAAATTTGCATTATCGCAAGATGACCAAATTCAAATAAAGTAAGATGAGGATTTTTGTTTTGTTAGAATTCCACTCCATCGTTAACCGCAATATATTATTTTAGTAACACATGGCTGTCTTAGGAAAATGTAAATAATATTAATTAATTAGGTTAGGTATACCTGATTCATTATAATACCTGCTTCATTCAAGCTTAGGTCCAAGGAGATGTCTGATGGGCTATTTGGGGGCTTACTCCAACATCGGGAATTGGGTGTGTGTGTGTGAAATATAAACCTCAGTTGACAGACCAACTTTTAAGTTAGTTTGTTGACTTTGATGTTCATAAAAAAAAAAAAAAAGTTAACAAAATAAATAAACGTCCGCAAATGGAATCAATTAACCACCGCACGTTATTTATTCTACCTTTCGGAGCCACACTTATGCTTCTACGTTAATTATGATGTTATTTAAAACAATATCATTTGCGACTTAAAAGGTCTAATCATATTCGTTAAAATAATATTAAAATAATATCATTTTTAATTTGGAGGTCCAATCATGCGGCTCGAGGTCTAATAATGCCCTTTAAAACAATATCGTTTGTTGCCTAATCATGTTGTTTAAAATAATATTGTTTGTGGCCCAAAGGTCTAATCAAATTTTTTGAAAGGAAAAGATAAATGTGCTTATTATTTCTTATATTTAAAATAAAAATTCCTTGTATTTCTTAAACTGTAAAAATTTACTGGGAGTTAGTTTGATATAACAAAAATTTTTAAAAAATATTACAAATCTCTAAAAATTTTTAAAATTCTCTATCACATTTTACACTTCTTGTATTTCGTAAAATTTCTATAAATTTATATATATATATATATTTACATATCTTAAACAAATTTTTACAAACAGTAATAAATTTTTTACAAACCCTAATGACACTTCATAAACCCTAATAATATTTTACAAATCTTAAAAAATTTTTAACTATTTTCAATAAATTCTGACATAAAATTATTTCGATAATTTCTCTCTTCAAAAAACTGATACAAAAGTCAAAAAAATTCATTATTGATCTCTGAAGAACGTGATTTCGTGATTACGTGTCAAAAGTTGAAAAGTTTCACAAATTACATTTTTAACTTTTTTTTTTGTTATTTTTCGCCGCACTAAATAGACTCTAAAAGTTAAAAGTGTTATTTTTAACGAGTTTATTAATAATTTTTACTTTAATTTAGAACACAAGAGTTACAAGACAAATTTTTAACATTTAGAAGCACATGCGATTTTTATTTTAAATATAAGGGCAAGAAAATAATTATCCCTTAGAGTGATTACTAATGTTAACAATCATATTCTTTTAAGGTGCCATGTAAAAGAACGAAAGTTAATTTTTTAATTTCTAATCAGTCTTTTTTATAATTTATTTTTATGAACATGTATAATATATCAAAAAAATTATCAAACAAAATAAAAATAAAATTTTGATTAAAAAAATCTACATACATAAAAAAAAAAAAATCAAATTTTCTTCTTCCCAGCAGTACCTAGCTAGGCCAGTACGTTGGGAATTGAGAACAAAACGCTCATGGAAATGCTCTCCTGCCATAAATTAATGTTAAAATTAGTTGAATTTTTAATTAACGTATCATACATAACCATATGTAATTGTTCAAAATACATTATTAATAAAAATATGTTGGGACCAAATCACTACACGATCAAATAGCAATATGTACAAAATAAAAAAAAATTAAATAATTAATTTACAAAAGTTTAATGTGATTCAATGCCAACTTGCCTATATTCATGAGTAAAAATAAACTCCATTATCACTATGAAAGAGTAAAAAATTAATTCTCTTTCTCTTTGCAAGCCTTCGTCTATGAGAACAATTTCATAAATAACTTTTACGAGAGAAATCCTTGTAAAAAGCTATCTCTATGAAACGAGCTCCAGTAAGAATTAAACCAGGGGGCCATAGAATTTTTTTTTTTTAAACTTTATTATTAATAGCAAAAATATCTGATCAAATGTTGTTTAAGAAAATTTATTTGTTATTGTACTGATAATGAAATTGTATTTTGATAATGCGAATTCATTCTATTCAAAATCGCTTTATGAAAATGTAATTTTATCAAAAAAATTTTATTCAAGCATGAAACTTTGTTGTGGAAATACAATTTATTTTGAGCATTTTTATAGAAAATGAAGCAAAAACAAAAAAAGCAAAATCGAATTCCCTCGGTCCCTTTCTTTCCTTATATTTATATGTATATGCAAAAGTTACAACCTGCTTTATGCACACTGCATTCACAAATAATAATAATAATAATAATAATAATAATAATAAATAAATAAATAAATGATCCTCTAATCATTAGATTTGTTCCTCGACAATTAAGGGGGTGTTCTAATGACAAAAGAACTTGAAAAAAAATTAATATAAAAATAACACATTGTAAAATTTAATTACAAAAAATTTATAATTTTTTGTAAAATTTGATAAATCAAACACGCTTAACATTAGATATTCAAACACAGTGTTTCAGCTCATATGAGAGAGACATCAACGAAAACTCGCTAACACAGACTCGAAAACCCACAATTTCAATTAGCTACAGAAGTTGCAAAACCAAGTTCTGGGCACTGGTACCATGTCATCAAATGAGGAAGGAGAGCTCGACCAATGACGGAGTGGGCAGCAGGTGGCCTAAGGCTTCAACGTCCATATTTGAGACTACTAATAAATTTTGAAAAATCATTACAATATTTTCTATACTATATTGATTATTTATAACATTAATTGAGTGTATGTCTTACATAGAAAATATAAATAGCATCAATTCGGTATATACCTGCTTCGTTAGATAATAAATAAATGTTTAAACGGAATCGATTAACCCCGGCCTGTACGTTCGGTCCGACTCATCTTTTGCACTCCCCGGTCGAGTGGTAGAATAGATTCTCGAACCCCCATATCGTCTTTGTGGGGACTACATGTTCCTTAGTTTGACATTTGTTAGTCTTTTTTTTTTTTTAAATTTCCGTTTTATATTACTTAGTTTCTTTAAAATTTTATTTTTTATTTAATAGTTTTTAGGCTTGATGTTTACATTCATAAAAGAAAATTTATAAAAAAATTAAAAAACTTCGTGTATGTTTGAAAAATATAATTTTTTTTAAATTGTAATTTTTTTGATAGAAGTAATTAATTTGACTTAAAAAATACGAATTTTGAGATTAATATTATTATTGAAAATTTTTCTTTTTTTTTAACTATTCTTAGTAGTTCTAAATCCTAACAACAGTTTGCCGGCATTTTGAGAGTTTTATTCTTAAAATTTTATTATTTGTGCAGAAGATGTTTAATTCACGCGCATTATGATTACACGTTATATCAAAATTTTACTTATATATACTTACTGGAAAAAAATTTTACTTATATACCAAAATATATATACACACACTCTATTCAATATCAATTGTAAAGTTTGCAATTATGGTATTTGGAGTTATAAAGTTAGAATAAATTTGTCAAAGTCATAGTCTCTTTATATGTACAATAAGTAGAAATTTTAAATTTTATAAAAACTTGCAAAATTTTATAAAATTTTATACAGTTACAAACAAGTCTAAGATGTTTATTATTTTAGCATTGCCGAACACCTTTAACATTGGATGTTCAAACGCAACTGTTTCAGCTCATATGAGAAAGGCATCGTCAAAAAGCTCAGACTTGAAAACCCACAATTTCAATTAGCAACAGAAGAAGGCTCTCGGCACTGGTACACCGTCATCAGGTGAGGAAGGCGAGCTCGATCAACGATGGAGTGGGCACCACGAGGCCTAAAGCGTCAATATCTGATCTGGAGCGGTCAGGATTTAAGTGAGGGACGTGACGGTAGATTGCTACGCTAGTTCTCCCGAAAGTTTATAACTCAGTGGGTGCCAGGTGATTTTTCCCGTTACCAAAAAAAAAAAAAAAAAAAGAGACTTACTAGTAAATTTCAAAAAATCATTACAAATATTGTCTACTGTATTGATTACTTATTAACATTAATTGCAGGTAGGTAAAAGGATTGTAAAATAAACAAAATTTCAGGCTCCCTCAAATTTAGTTAGATAATGATTTTGACTTGTCTTAACAAACATTAATATTGATAAGTCAAAATTGAAAATTAAGAAAAAAAGAAAAAAATAGAACAAATAGTGAACAAAAGTATATATTGAAATCACAAATTTGATTACAAAAAGGAGGCATTGCAAGCCAATAGAATCCAACTGAAAAAATGGGCATTGGGCATGCAACATTCTAGCATATAGGAAGACATAAATATCAATTGAATTCTGAATAACACGTGCGATTGGCCATTGTTTTCAAAGGGTGCATTTTCCCTCAACTAACAAGAAGAAAATGAACAGAGGATTGTTTAAAACAAAGTCAAATCCCTGCCAGTGAAGAAGTCAAAGGACTTGTGAGCCTGTAAACTCACTAGTTATGCCTATACATATACACCAAATTCAACTATACGGCTAAATCCGAACTGTTATGAGGGGGTGAAGTGATGTTAAAAATGGGGTCTATTAATTTATATGACATTCACTTTTATTTTTCTTTAATTGAAAATCACAACTTTACCGTTATGGTTACAAATTCGAAATTACATGGATGAGCTAAATAAGTGTACGTGTTGAATGAGCTTTTAGTTTATGTTTCTATTCAACGGATATGATTATTGGAAAGAACTTATTGAATCCATCGGTTGAGCTCATAATGAATTAAAAGTTGCTCCTACTACTCAGCCTAGAGCCTTAAGCATTGTACCCTTTTGTATTGGAAACTTAAAAGCCCTTTCAATTTCGATATCGAAGATATACTTACGAAGTGGCCTATTTATATAATAAAGTAGTACAGTTGTTAAAAATATCTCTTTTACACATTAAAATTTAATGATTAAGAATTTTTTTTCCTGTCAACGATTGAGATCATTTTTAGATTTTAAACTTCCTACTTAATTCTTATTTTAATAGATCTTACTACCATTTATCTCACTGAATAATTTGTGCATTTTAAATTTCATCATATTAAAAGGATAGGGATTATATGCAAATCAAAATTGCTAATTTAAATTTTGCACAATTATGATTTTTAGAAAGTTGAATCTTCTAAATTAAAGTACCATAATTTGTATTTTCATTTATGATATTTATCAAAAATTATTGGAGAGAAAGACCAAAACACATGTAGTAGTTATGAGGGTCTAAAGTTTTTAAAAAAAATAAAAACACAAAGATTATCATAATTTTTTCGATTTAAATTTTTGATCTGAAGTTTCAATTATATGAAAAACTTTATGCTAATTTTGTTCAGAGTATCGTGAACATGGATTATTGTTAGTGCAATGATAATTCACTCCATAAAAAAACAAAAAATTGAAAAAAAAAATGCATACACTATGTGGTTGGATATATATATATATATATATAATGAATACCTGAAAAACTCACTACCCTTGAATTCATTTTGAAATTTTTTTGATGTGGGTAAATATTCTATTTCACTAATCTCGAATAAATCATATGCGAATTGACAATTGCGGAGATTAGAAACTAACTAACAAAATCAATTATTTCCGTCAAGTGGACAAACGTATGTCTCAAATCTAAGTATTCCAAACACAAACAAATATTAAAAGAAGCAAAATTTTCTAACTTTTTCTGATTAGCTAATCTCGTAAGATATTGTACAAAACGCGAACTAATATTAACGAAATAATTCTCCTCTTTCACTTTTAGGAAAAAATAAAAAATAAAATAAAATAAAGGAAGAGGAGGAGGATAAATTATTCTAATTTTCTTGTTTAATTACCAAAACCATTTTATCAATTCCTCTGCTAACCCCTCTTCTCCATAACTAGCTGCTACGTACTATTCAACTATAGATAACTATTAGTTCTTTTTCAATCAGAACGTTCCCTTAAAAGTTCAATAATCTAACAGTATATCCATAAATGCAAAGCAGATAAAAATTTTCAACTTGAACAATATGGAATGGCACAACAAATAACAATAATCTTGGTTCCAAATAGTTGCAACACTTAAAAACAGACACCATCTTATACAATTACCTCTCCAACATTCTTATTTATCCTACACGGAGCAATTAAAGAAGAAACAGATTGAGAAAGCAGCTGAAACAGTCACCATGGTGTCAACTATCGAAAATCCACAGCATCAATGTGCAGCTTGTTGCATTTCCTCCTAGAGCATAAAGCTGGGCATGTTTGAGAAAGAGAGAGAGAGTTAGTAAATTGTTTGGTTGATGATACAGCTCGGAAATTACAAATAGCACCAACAAATAGACAAGAATTAATGCATTCAATATTACCATCAAGAACATATTAGGATTTTACATGAACAACTGAAATGTCATTTACTGAGAAATAAACAGCTAGAAATTGGGATAAGAATTGGTGACAACTTGAATTTGGGATAATCAAATTGAAACATATATTAATTAATTGGGAGCTCTAAAACATAGTCTTCTTGATTAATTTTGCCAATTGAAACAAAAGAGACGAAACTGGTGAATGCTGAGCAACTACTGTATATGCACCGATGACTCGAGTGTTTTAGAAATGCATTTTTTTTTTTCACAAAAACTAATTCTTGTGTTTAAATTAAGAATATGAACTAGAAACTAATTCTTGTATTTTAGGATTGAAATGCTTTGTAATTTAGAAATCAGAAAAGATCTGATCAAAACTTATTAAGTTGTTACTATTGACATTTGCAGGGATGCTAATTTTATCAAAAGTACCCATGAATAAGATATACCTTACCTACAAATTTAATGGGCAAGGGTATAAACACTTAAAAATATTTCGAAATAAATATTGATAAAATATGAATAAGAGACTCTCATTTTCCTACTAAATTTTTAAACATTTTTTAATCATATATAATATATACCATATGTACATGTTCAAAACAATAATAGTAAATCTCTAACATAACACAACTATCACCAATTCATCATAGAAGTTCAATGACAATTCAAATAAAAAATGCACTAATAGATGTAAATAGAATATGAGATATCTGCTTCTATATCTATTTAGGTATGGGAAGAGTATAGATAAAAAAAATTATAAATGGGCTTAGATCGATATGAGTAAACGTTAATTTGCCATCTTATATGTGACATATTATTATTACTAGTTTTAATCTACTCCGATTGCATGAATCAGTTATGTTATAGTTAGAATGACATAAACGAATTTGTTCAAAGATGGGAGAGATTCATTTAGACATAGTATTAAATATATTATTCTAATTGTTTTTATTAGCTTAAATCACTCAAGAATTATTAGTTTAATCATTTTTGTAAGTAAAATTTTGATTTTAATTATGACATATTAAAAAAAAATTATAGCACGCTAGAGAAACAGTGCATTTGAGCTTCTAGAATTAGAATGGAATTAGAGCAACTCATATACTAAAAACGTGAAATTAAATGGAAAATGAAGAAGTAATCAGTAACTATAATCTAGTGCATTGGATATGAAAAAAAAAAAAAAGAAAGAAAGTTACGAGTATGAAAATTTCCTACAAATGAAAAATTTTCTCATAGAGAACTTTAGTTTATCCTGCAAGTTGAGATAAATATGTTCAAGAGACAAGTAGTAGTGATCGATAACTGTCCTACATATAATTCTACTAAGAAACCTATGCCAGATGTTGAAATATCTTTTAAAAATTGGCTTATTAATTGAATAGTTAATACTACTAATACGAGGTAACTCTAAATTCTTTTACTCAACTATTTAAGGATTCTTATATTTATATGTAGCAATAATAATAATACTTAAAACCAATCGGTAAAAGAAAGAATAAGGTTATTAAAATCGAGATTTTACTTAAAATTAGTGGACGGTACAAAAAATCGAATCATAAATTTGTAAAATTTTACCAAATGCTTATAACATAAAAGTGTAGTATATTATGCTACAACTTTTCATTTAGAGCTTACATTTTTTTTTAATAAGTAAAAATTTTATTAATAAGAGTGAGTAAAGACATGTATCAAGAAAATATCATACACAAAAACTTACTCATATTAAAAAAACAAATCCTCAACAAAATTCATAAAAGATTCTATATTTAGTTCTATACTCCCTTTATCCAACTACACAATTGAGACATTTAAAATATTTGGTGTGACATATACAATTGACCTTAAAATATTAACTTCATTTTATTTTAATTTTGTGTAGGAGTTGAAATGTGTTTGTCATATTTTATTATAGGTCGATTAGTTTCTAACCTAGCTATTTATGGTAGTAAATTTGGTGAAACAATGCATGTAGTTCTCAAGGAGTATAGCATAAAAAATAATAGTGCCACAAAATAAAAAAAAAAAGAAAGAAAATAAAGTAACAAGTGAAATGGACGTAGCCTATCATTTAAAAAAAAAAGTCTATTGTATTTGATAAAATCACACAGAAATTACTTAATTTTTAAAATCGGTAAAATCGTCTATAAAATTGATATTCTATTCAAAAATATTTTTTATAATTCATAATATTAAACCATTAATTTCTTCAAGAGCACAGTAATAAAGTTATAACCAAGAAATAAGTTTACAAAATAAAACAGTAGCAAGTGAAACAAAAACAACAAAAAGATCCACCAAGTTGGCACCTTGAAGAGGGAATTAGTTGTGGATGCTAAAGAATCACCACCACGATGACATCAGAAAAGCACCATTCCAATCTCACCTAACAATCAACAATTTTAGAAAAGACATACAAACAATATTGTGAGGGATATGAAATCAATTGAAGTGCAAAAGTTAAAAATCTCTCTAATACACGACCGCGTGCACGCACTTATATAATAGTCATAACCAGCCTTCATGAAAATTGCATCACAATTTTATTTTTTTGATTAAAGGTTGTAAACGTTATTGAAATATAATTTGAATAAAAATAGATGTGATATAGATACATATATATACACTTACTTCAAGATAAGAAACAAATAATATATATACATCATTGGAATGATTTGAATATTAAGAGACACTTAAATGTTGAAAGTTTAGGGATAAACGTAGTAGAATTTTCAGAAGAGATAAGGAAATGGGGAGATAAGAAAATGGAAATTGTAGATAAGGAAATAAGGATTTTGGGAGTGATTATTGAAATCCAGAGACAGATGTGAAATTTTGTAAGATTGAGCAATTTCGCACCAAATATGGCAAAAATAAGGGAAGAAAAATAATTAGTAATTATATATTTTTCTACATTTAAAAAAAATGTCATAAATGTTAAACAATAATAGCATTTTCTAATAAAGTGTCATTAAATTTTTTTTTTGGTAACTAATTTTTTTTGGTAAGTATCATTAAAATATTCTAATTTATTTGTTATTCAATGACATTTTTTGAAAAATGTCACAAATATTAGATAACTAGTGGCATTTTTAATAAAGTGTCATTAAAATATTATAATTTATTTGAAAAATGTCACTATTGTTCAATAAATAGTGACATTTTCTAATAAAGTGTCATTGAACTATTATAATTTATTTGTGATTTTAATAACACTTTTTAAAAAATGTCATTAACATAAATATTCATGTCATATTTTCATAAAATGTTATTAAATTAATGCCATTAAATGTGATTTTTCTTGTAGTGTAAAGTATATATATATATATATATATATATATAATTTTTTTAAGTGAATGAATAATAAAACTATATTAAAACTAATTAAAATAGTTTTTATTCTATGTGAATGAAAGAAAAAAAAAATTAAAGTAATAAAAATATTTTGATCATTTTAAGTGAGATTCGACTTTTAAAATATTCTTAAATTTATATTAGTTTAGTTAGTTTTATTGTAACTCGGATAATATTTGATTGTAAATTAAACTCGACTATCCAAAACACTTCAAAAATAAAGATTCTCACTTTTTTTTTCTTTTTTTGGGCTTGCTGATGGGATAATTAACCATCAGGTAGTTTTTGAATTTTTTCTACTTAGCCATTTAAATTTTTTTATATTTATATACACACATATATATAGTAATAATAATACTTAAATTAATTGATAAAAGATAAGGAAATAAAAAAATAAAGTAATAAAAGTAGTTTTTTATTCTGAGTGCAATTTAACTTTTAAACAATCGATCTTAAAATTGATCAACATTTTGCATTTTTTTTCAATTAGTATTATTGTAATTTAAGTATTAAAACGCTCTGAAAAAAAAAATCTTAAAGAAAGTGAATGATTAAAACACTTTCTAAAGAAATTCAATGATTAAAACATACCATAAGAATTCTCGCATTTGCAAAATATAAAAATAAATTAAATAAATAAATAATAAAATAATTTTTATTATTTTTTTAATTATTACTATTTTTAATGTACACTCAAAAGTAAAGGATGACGAGATGCAATTGCCTAGTATTTACCTGGTTCTCCACGAAGTTATTGATTTGAAAGGCACGTGCGCAACTTTGTGGAATTCCGTTCCTCCATCACCAAGCTTATCAAAGAGTGTTCCAGACGCTCTCGCGATCACCAATTCTTGGAGGGTATGAATGAACTTCAAGCCTTCTGAAATTTCCGCCAAGAGTGGACAGCCAGAAACTTGTAAACGAATGAGACTGGGCATTGCTCCTCTTTCGATTATCCAGACTTCAAAATCCAAATTACCGGAAATGCGTAAACTCTTGAGTTGAGGAAAGCCACCACTGTTGCTAGTTGACGCTGTTGTTGTTGATGGAGAGGGAGCAGAACAAACCATCTTCTTGCCCGAGTAGAAAGTCCCAACTAATTTGAGTTTCTTTAAGTTAGGTAATTTCTGCAATGTTTGCATTGGATCCTGCTTTAGCTTTGTATGTTTCAATTTTAACTTGGTGAGATTTGTTGAGAATTGGGTTGGCAATATTTCCATCAACACCACTAAAGTCAATTCATAAATATGATTACACTTTAAGAACTCGCATAAGAGTCGTCTATCCTCTCCTCCTCTTCTACAATCTCCTTCAACGCGGAACGACGTACCTGGTTGTAGACGATCTGAATCGTTCTCGAGGATGGGGAAATGAAGAATCATACCCAAGTGTTCTACTCTTGCCCGAAATTTTCGAACTCTTCGAAGACTTGGCAGTTCAGAAAGGCATCCAACATTGCAGAATTTTGTATCAAAGGATTCTAGCGTCTCCAATTTTCTCAAACCATCCAATCGCAATTTACCCTCACTACGAGACTGGCGTTTGATCAATCTAGGAAAATATAGATGTCTCAGTTGTTTTAACCTCCACAGAACATTGGGAATTCTCAAGACCGAGCCTGCTAAATCTAGTGTTTGGAGGAATTGCAAATTGCCTACTGAGTATGGCAGAGCCGTGAAATTGGAACGCCTTATACTAAAATACCTCAATTGCATTAGGTTTCCAATTCCTCTCGGCAAGTTCGGCCATTTTCTGAAGTTCCAAGGGTCACGATGTCCTTGGATATCTAAAACTCTAACCAACTTCAAGCCCTTGATGAGGGATTTGAGTTGTTGCCAACCGGAATCGTTCAAATCATGTTCGAGGAATTCAAATAGACATGCTCGAACATGTTGATGGGTTGTTCTTTCTTGACCATTGAAGGGAGTATTGTTCCCATTTCCTCTGATCGAATCATCATGACCGAGATAGTGCAAAGCAATTCTCCGAATTGTTGTAGCTGACGAAGACGAAGAATAAGCAGAGTTTGAACATATGAGTTGATCATCAACTGCACTGAGGTGGATAACTTTGGAAAAATTCTCTTCTTGGGCCTTGCGTATGCACAAGTCTCGCATGCGATCGTGGAGCTTATAAAATTTAATCCTTCTGCTGAGCCTTGTTAGTTGGACTTCAATCATGCTTCTCTGCACCAACTCATTCAAGTAACTCATTCCAACGTCCATCACTGTTTGCTCCTCGTTATGCAGTAGTTCCTGTACTTTTGCCATGGACACAATATCTTCCGCAATCCACATCTGAACTAATTTATGTGGACATATATTGTAATCTTCAGGAAAATGACTCAAATACAAAAAGCACGCTTTAAGATGATATGGCAAGTCTTCATAACTGAGAGCTAGAACTTCGGTTACTTTTTCGTGACCATGGCCCTTGTTCAAGTAATAATCGATGTTTTTGCTCACTATTTGCCACTCTTTTAACATGTGCTTTGTTCCCAAAATTCCTCCTAATACCAAAATAGCTAAGGGCAAACCCTCGCAATGTTGGATCATCTTCTTTCCTAAACCTTCCATCTCTTTGCATAGTGCAGATCCTACAAAATTATATAAAAATTAAAATAAGAAATTATTCTAATAATATTTTGTTTTTCAAATTTTAATCACAATTATTAATCTTTTTACCACCTTTCATTCCACTCCACTCATTTCCCCCAAACAGAGACTAAATGTAAAACGACAAAAGACTAATATACTTCAAAAGAGTTCATTCTTTTCTTTTTCTAAAATACAGATCGAAAATAAAAACATGATATAAAAACCATAAAATAAAAGGGAATTGGTTATGAACAAAAAAAAAAAAAAAAAAAGTGTTGTTCATCCGAGCTTTTAGAGAGGAAAAAATCAAATCTGCTAATTTGGAATTAAATTAGGGATTGTATTTTTTTGATAGGTCGATCTAGTTTTTTTTTTTTTCCCCTTTTTTTCTTCATTGTACGAAATGGAGAAGATATACATGAATAGTGATGATATGGCCAACATCCTAATAGCCCATTTGTTTGGAGTGAAATGGGAAAGAAAAAAAAAAAAAGAGAAAATAAAAAATTTTTAAATCTCTCTATTGTTTGTAATTTTTTTAGAAAGAAAAAAGAAAATAAATGAAAAAAATTGGAAGAAAAGCGAGTGTTGAAATTTTAAAAATTTCAAGTCAGAAGAAATGGAGGAAAGAAACAAGTTATTAATGAAAATTTTAAAATAATAAATTTGCTCATAAACTAAAGTATAAGAAAAAAAATTATAAACATATCTTAGAACTAAATAAATTGATAGTCAAATAATAATAGTATAACCCTCTAACTCCTCAAAGAATTTAATAGTAAAATAATAGTATATATTTTTTTTTCCTTCCATTTCTTCTCAATTCAAACAAAAAGTAAAAAAAATTATTATCCTTTCTTTCCTAAACTTACAAACAAAGAGAAAGAAAATATTATCATCTCTATTCTTTTTTTTTTTTTTATCTGACTAATGTTTTCTTTTCTTTTCCTTTCTTTTCTTACCTAAACTCATAAATGGAGCCTAAGGGTGTATTTAGTTGATAAAAAGTTAGTCAAAAAGTATAATAAAAGTAGAAAGATGTGACGTAAAGATGATACATGAAAAAATTTGATTGAAAGAAAGTACGAAAAATTAATTAAAGTTAGTAGGAAAAATTAGTTAAGGTTAGTCAGTTTTGATAAATTTAGGTGCCCCAAACGGGGCCTAAATGGTCTTTTTAAATATTTTTATTTAATAATTATTAAATATAATATATTTGTAATGAATCAATTGTACAATAATTCTTTCCATATTGAAACTCTTTCCTACGTATCACTGTGGAATTTTGAAAAACAAAAAATCATCAATATGTTGTGACGAAATAAAAATAACAGCACTAAAATACAGAGGATTTTATTAATTTTTAAAAATTTTAATTGAATTTAATAAATATATTTCATATTAATTAAATTAAACTAAATATCAATTTAATTATATTATTAGCTTAATTATATTATTGGTTAAAAATAATTTAATTCAATAAAAAAGAAAATATAATAAATATATGGATTTTAGATAAAATAAAATTAAAAGTGTAGGAATTTGACTGTTCCAATTGAAACATGAGGACTAAAGTGATATCGAAGATAAATTGTATAGATAATTTTTGTACTTTACCCAACGAAATTACTTTTTTACATTCAGCCCAACAGTTGTGTGTAATGACCACTTAACGGAATGATCGAATTGCTGCTTGATCAATAGTGCAGAGATTTAGTTGTCGCAATTGAAATCATTTGGACCAAAGTGACACTGAGGATAAATTGTATGAGTGATTTTTGTACTTTATCCTTTTGATATATATACAAAATAATATAGAATATTCTAACAACAAAAAATTGATAACTTAATAAATAATAAAATATTTATTATTTGACATTTATTTGTTGTATCTCTAATCTTGCTTGTATTTTTTATTGTTCATAATATTGATGCAAGCAAAATATATAGTGAATTTTATTATAACTATTTCCTATCTTGGTTTTGTATACTCATCATATTTAGTTATCAATTTTATTTTATTTAGAATTATTCTAGAATATTTACTTATGTTTTCAAATATCTTTTTAGAATATTTTATTTATCTAAGAATATCTATTTTTAGCGTCATTTGTTCAAGCATATTTCTTTTTTTGCTTTTTTATTTTAGTATCCAATTTTGACATGAAGTCAAACTTATCATTTTTTTGTTAATTTTTTGTATTGTTCTTAATTTCTCACGTGACATTTAATTTGTATTTCTATTTTTTTATTCTTTATTTTTTATTTTCTATTTTGAGATTTATATTTTAATTTACTAAAAATGTATTTGATTTGACATTTTATATTTTCTGTATTTTGAGATTCTTCTTATTTTTGGTCAGAAAACTCAACATTTGATTATTTTGCATTTTATGTGTAAACCCAATTTCTATTTCCTAAAACATGATTGACTAAATGTATTTTGAGTTATTTTTCTTATTTTCGAAATTTTAAAATGGAAAACGAGCCCAAATCAAATGTACCAAATAGACCCTTAGTTAGTTCTACCTTGATTAGGATTCTAATATTCAACCATTTTCTATTTAAACCTATGAAAGCCTAGGGGCTAAACAAAGAAATCACAGTTCATTTGCTCAATTCATTTGCTCAATCTTTTTGATTCATATGCTTCTCCTGTATCAGTTGACATCAGAGCCATATATGACGCCAAACGGAACCAGGAAGGGTCACAGTGCTAGTCTTCAAATTGTAACACTTAATTAGATTTATGAATATGTAAGAGATGCAATGGAGGAATGTTTCAAGTGGCTAGAGGATATGGTTAAGGTTATGGCCCAACAATTGACCACCTTAACTATCAATAATTAACCTTGCCACCAACTCTTGGATCATTCTTCTAGAGAAGAAGAAGAATATTCAAGGGAAAAACTTTCTAAAACTCATTCCAATCAATAATGATTCTCAATTTAATTGTTACATGGAGTAAACAAGCAACTTTTGATAAAGAATCCACAATGTCAAAAGAATATATATAAGAGTTGAAGTTATTGAATAAAAGGTACATATGGGTTTTAATTCTTTTCTTTTAAACTTCAAATAGATTGGAATTTACCTCCAATATATGATGAGTATAATAATTATAAATTTTCAATTGCTATCTCTATATATTTTGAGTATGAGTTGCATGAAACTATAGTTCATGATGATGAAAGTCAACTGAAGAATGAAGAATTTGGACAGAAAATTTTATTATTTGAAGGGAAAAATCTTGAAATTGAAAGTGATTTTAGAAAAACAATCCATCATAACATCGTATTGCAATGATTTGTTTGTGAAAAACGTGAGGTATGAATTTTCTTAAAAAAAAAAAATTAGTTGTAGAAGAGATACATAGGTATGGTGGTGGAATTGAGTAATCAAGTTTAAAAATCAGTGGAACATAAAAATTCAAATTTGATAGTGAATTCTTTCCAATATTAGAAGAATAATGCAGCAGAATATATATAATTAATTTTATGATTAATACTTCTTATCTTGGTTTTGTGTACTCCTCAAGTAATCATATTTAAATATCAATTTAATTTCATTTAGGATTATTTTTAAAATATTTACTTATATTTTTAAATATTTTCTCAGAATATATTTTTTCAGAAGTATCTATTTTTAATGCCGTTTATTTTGGCATATTTCTTTTTTCATAGTATCCAAATACAAAGTTAAATTTATTATTTTTGGTACTTTTTTTTATATTTCCGTTAAATTTTTTGGTTTTTTTCACCTTGATTAGGATTTTAGCCTTCAATGTTTTTCTATTTAAACCTATATAAGCCCAGGGACTAAAGTTTGTAGTTATTTTTTATTAATAAAGTTATCTGTTAGAGAGAGCATCTCTAGATCACTTTATTTATGTATATATTTTTTGCATTGGAACATTGGTATTTTCCGAAAAAGTGATACTCTGTCAAAAGAATTTATTAGACAAAGCTCGCAGAGTAGTGTTTCAAACGTTCAATGAAAGTTTTATAACTAGTGTGCAACTTAGCAAATGTTTCCTTTTATTTAGAAAGATAAATTCAAAATAATCTCTGTATATTTCTGAAATATTTCTATAGATTTTTTTTTTTTTTTTACAGCGTGTGCAAAGGATAGGGGGAAGAAATTACCTGCAGGTCCTCCTATCCGGGATATTTTCTTGGTAAACAGCTCCCAACTCTCACCATCTGTCAGTTTCCTCAGTGGATAAAGAATGTGGTGAGGATCAGCTGGCGGAAAGAGTGTGTCGTTGCGAGTAGTTAACAAAATTTTGCTCTCCATGTTTGTGTCTGGGAAGGCAGGTTTTAGACTCTCCCATGCTTTAGCCTCCCAGATGTCGTCAAGAATCACCAAACATTTCTTCACACTCAGGACTTGATAAAGCTTCTTCGCAAGCTCTTCATATTTCAACTTTATAATTCTTTCCCTCTCTTCTTTTTGTATTGGATACAGAAGTTTGAAAAGAACACCTTCCCAGACCTCTCTTGTATTGCACTGCTGAGAAATAAATGCCCAGGCCTGATATTGAAAATGTTGTTTGATGTTGCTGTGATTGTAAACTTCCTTAGCGAGAGTCGTCTTACCGAGACCGCCCATGCCCCAAAGGCAAACAATTGTCTTGCTGTCCTTCTTCAGCAGTTGTCCCACTAGCTCTTCCATATCTGTTTTGAATCCCACAAAATCCGGATTGTCGATATGGGAATAAGATCGCCTCAGTAGTTGCTCTCTCTCAAAACTTGAAGATCCTATCCTCCTACACTATATCCCATAAGTTTGTAAACATCTTGTGAGAGTGGTGATCTTGGCATTAATTGCCTCAATCTCCAAACCAATCTCACGTACGGCTTCAAATTCCTTGAAAATGCAAGCACACCTCCTCAGTAGGTTAGAGACCCCACTTCTCCTCCTGAACGCAACCTTGACGACAAAAGTTTCAATTACATCTTCAGCGTCGTAAGCTGCTTCTCTAATCCTAGAAAGCCACCGACCGGCTGTCTCATCTCCATCTACTCTTCGAGATTGGGCATCTTTAAGGAAGCATTGCATCTGTTCCAGCTCAGTTTGAAGCTGTTGAACTTGTCCCTCAACCCCTTTCAAGAATTTGGCTTCTTGGATGATCAATTCCCCCACCCTTTCTACCACGAAGGATACCACAGGCTCAGACACCAATTCTGCCATGTGCTTCTTAATTTGCCTTCCAACAATCACAAAACCAATTCCACAGTGGTATACTAATTTCTTGGCAGATGGCTCCCTAGCTAGCTACCTCTTTTTCTTAAATAGCATGCAGAATAGTTATTCCCAATTTGGGGGGGGGGGGAGGGTGGCTGTTTGTTTGTGATTGTGTTTGGTGTTTAAAAAAAATTGAGTTGCTATAAAATATATTAAAACCATAAAAAAATGCATCATCGCGTAGTTAGTAGTGTAAAAATTGTTAGAGGTGTTATGTATAATTTTTGATTCAATAGTGATTTACATCAAGTATTCACATTAAAATCTTAAAATTTTGATTTTGAACAAGATTACTAGACATATTTAAAACGATAAAAATTATACGTATTTCTTGATTTAAGTATAATTATAAATTAAAAGTTCGGGAGCATAATTTAGATTTGAGAGATTTTAGATTAAGCATAAATAAAACAAAGTATATGTATTATAAATTTAATAAAATTAAAATTACAAATTAATTAAGACATAGTAAAAATTGAGGATTAAAAAGTAACAAAAAATGATCATTTTTTATATCTTATATCATTTATTCATGTAAATAGAGGAATTAAAGATGATATTACCCATATAGTTCGTGGAGAAGTACGTTAACTATTTTATACTACTAAAGCATACCTATCAGGTTGAAAAAAAAAAATATGGAAGGGTTATAAGACCAAGTATGTTTTATCATATAAAGTGTTGAGTTTTTAAGAAATTTCATTCTAATAAAATCGATGTAATGAAGATGAAAATGTTAAAATGGATGCACAAAAATATAAAAAAAGATAAGATAAGAAATGAATATATTCGAGAAAAAAATTGAGCTAGCACCGACAGAAGATAATTAAGTTGAGAGGATGTTTTTAAGGTATTTTAATCATATCCAACATAAACATAAAGATAAATTAGTGCAGAAGAATAAAACAATACAAGTAGAAGGGGTAGAAAGATTGAAAGAAAAACTAAAAACTAGATGAACTGAAATTATAAGAAATAGTACTTACTAAAAAAATTGTAAAAAATAATTTAATTTTATATAGTTTTACAGAAAATATTACTCTCTTTCTATTATATAAGGTATTTTTATATTTCGAGAGGCTTTTTGGCCTTCATATTAAAAATAATTTTATTAGATATTGACAACCGTTGGTGCGACTTCTAAAAACAAATGAAAATTAAGGTGGCAAGGCTTTCAAACCAAAACCGTAAACATTTTATGAAATACGTCTAAATCTTATGAAAAAAATTGGCATTCCCTTAAGATTGACCAAATGAAACTAATTTCAGAATTTGGTTTTGTTAGATTTCTACTTATGTCCTGTTTGGTACTATCAAAAATTATCAAAACTCACCTATTTTAATTACTTTTTGTACATTTTTTTAATCAAAATTTTTCACATTTTACGTTTATGTCACATCTTTCTACTTTTATTATATTTTTACCCTATTTTTTGTCAACCAAACACCCCTTAATTGTACATGTACCCAAATATATATGCATACACTTTAAAATCAATTGTAGAATCTGCAAAATATATATATATATATTATTTTCGCATTGCTATAAGGTGGTCTGGTATTAATTACAACATTGTCCGTCAAAATCAATGTGAAAGGAGCAGGCTTGGTTTGGGAAAATTAGCACTAGTTAACTAGCATGTGCTAATTTTTTGAGAATGTAAAATTTCTAATATATTGACATTTATAGCACTAGCTCACTAGCATGTATTAATTTTTTGGGAATGTAAAATTTCTAATATATTGATATTTATACCCCCATGTGCTAAAAATTTGCTAATAGCTTGGAAAAATTAGTAAAGGTAATCTGATAATTTTTTATTTTGCTAGTAGCTTGCTAAAAGTTAGCTAGTGCTAACTTCGGGTTCCCAAATAGACCCTCAATTAACTATCGTATATTATTTAATTATTCTACCGTCCAGAAGAGGTTAAGGGGGCTGCAGTGAACAAATCCACTACAGGGTTACAGTGAAAAATGAAGAGTTGAGATTTATTTACACTTAATCTAATGGTTGCAATTTATTTTAATTAAATTTATTTTCAAAATAAAAATAAAAATTTAAAAATTTTGATTGGAGCACAATTAATGTAAAATATTAAAAATCACGTGTCATTAAAGTACAAAAATATTAGCTGTTCGTTTCTCTACTGCAGCCCCTGCAGTGAATTTTTTTACTACATCTCCCTTGAACCCATCCAGAAGAGCCGCAGAGGAGGTCCTAACTTCAACGATCATAATGTTATTTACAAAAATATCATTTGCCTAAAGGTCAAATTATGTTGTTTAGGTTCTGTTTAGTAGCACTAAAAATTATCAAAACTTACTAATTTTAACTAATTTTTATATATTTTTTAATAAAATTTCTTCACATATCACCTTTATATAACATCTTTTTACTAACGACCAACTTATGCCTACGACACTTCTCAACTAAAATTAAATATATTAGTACATTTTCTTTTTTAAAAAATTGAAAATAAATTTCATTTTCATTGTATTTTTTTCTTCAAAAAAAGTAAAGCACAATTTGAAAATTATCAGTTAAATATCCAATACAAACTCAAAATTTAATATCACAATCACATTTATAAAAAAAAAATATCATGATATGCTTACAATCAAAGTACTACCAAATTATTTGATTACTTGACAATAAATCAACTTTAGAAATAGTTAAATAAAATGCGAAAGTTCTTCTTAAGAAATTGTATTTACTTGCATATAGGTCAACTAGAGATCTTCACGATAGTTTCCTAAAAATACACTCAAGAAACGAAAACTATTAGGTAAATCACTAAAATTAGTTTTAGTAGAAGAAATTGTAAAATGCATCTAAGAGTTTTTGTTGTTCTAACTGGTAAGTCACTACCAGTGCCCTTAAAAAAAAAAAAAAAAGAACATTGAAATATGAACTACAAAAAATAAGTTAAAAAATAAAAATTAAATGAACACCAAACATACTTGTATGAAATTGTTATCATAGCCAATTTTGTTCAAAGTACTCTATTCTTTGTAGTTTAAAATTGTTGGCACTCTAGGGAGCTTGATTGTTGCTTTGAGTCTTTTGATATTCTGTCTCTTAACGAAAGACTAATATTGCCATCCTCAAAGTACTAACATAGAAGTTTTTGCGAGAATGAGTGGTATTTACGAAATATCTCTACTCTTGGATTGTGGGAAAGCTTAAAAAATAAATGGGAAGAGATTTGTTCACATTGAAATAAATAATAAAATGGGCATAAAAATTTGACATAGATAACGGATTTAACAAAAGTACAATAATTGTCACCTACATAGTAAAGTTTCACAAAAAGAGAGTAATCTTAGCATCTAACAAAATAAAGATTTTCTCCACAAAAAAGAAAGTATTTCTTTACAAAAGAAACATCTTAATATTGTTTTCAAGTTTAAACTATCTAAAAAGCTTTTAGATGCTTGTACCCATGTTTTTTCCTCATTACTTCCCATAACGATTTCATGTCAATCTATGCATATTGTCCCCGATGAAAAGCACGCACGATAACCTAATTAATTACGAAAACATTAATGAAATACAAAAAATATGAGAGAGAGAGTAAAGTTTCAAAAAAAAAAAAAGATAATCTTAGTACCTAACAAAATAAAATTTTTCTTCACAAAAAGAAAGTGTTTCTTTACAAAAGAGATTTCTTAATAATGTCTTCAAACTGATGCTGTCTAATAAACTTTTGGATTGTACTCGTATTTTCTCTTCATCACTTCCCATAATGATTTCGTGTCAATCTCTACATATTGTCACCAATGAGGAGAATATACGATGACCTGATTAATTATACAAACGTTAATAAAATAAAAAAAATATAAAAGAGAAATATTATTAAATTAAAGATACGTTATTTTTACGTCGCCACTGCAATAATCTACTAGTATTTACTATTTTGAGCTCTTTAATTTTATTATATTTTTATCTAATTTTTTGTCAACCTAACACCCTCTTAAAATAATTACCATTTGTCTAGAGCCCCACGCCCTGCAGTAGCGGTCTTCTGGTGCTAATAATTAATTAAACCCTGCGTGGTAGTTTAGGCATTGGATTTACTTTGATTTGTTCTTCAACGGTCATTTGCTGGAAGTAATTAATCAAGTAGATGCCTGTTATTTATTGTACAAAGTATTTTTATATTTTAGGTGGCTTTTCGATCTTCATATTAGAAAGATTGCACGCAAGGTGATTAAAGAACTTTGTTATATATTAACACAATTAAGTCGGTGTGACCTCAAAAAAAAAAAAAAAAAACAAATGGCCAAGATTTTGAAATTTTTAAATCGGACAAAATTACCTTTCAACAAAAATAAATCAGACAAAATTTGCATTATTGCAAGATGATGACCAAATTCAAATAAAGTAAGTTGAGGACTTTTGTTAAATGTTGGAGAGTGCTTTTTCAGCATTTAATAAATAACATAAAATATCTTAGATTAGTAACAAAATATTTTAGTATTAATAATTTTTGAAAAGAAAATAAGTAAAAAAATATTCTGAATGCATATATTTTTCTGGCGAATCAATAATCAATAGTTTTAGGACACTTATGGACCTAATTTTACTTTGAGTTTATTTTATTTAGATTTCGATTTTGTATACTTAAATCTTACAACTTTCATAAATGTATAAATTCCCTCATAATTGTATTACATTCTCTAAAAACTCTTCTATTATATTTTTATCCAAAAATTAACTTTTAACTAATTCAATGTTATAAAATTATTTTTATATCCTTAATATTAATAAAAATAATATTTATATTATGATATGATGTATCTTTTTTTATATACAAATTACATTAGAATTGATTTATTAAATTTTTTGTGAACATTTTTTATATTAATACTTTAAATTATTATAGTTTGTATTAATATTTAACTTTGTATTATATATAAATAAGTAATTGTACATAATAAATTATTATAACTTTTTTTTACCAATAATCTAATAAACTAAATATAGAAATTAAAATTACACTGATTAAGTTATTAAATTGTATATGCATTGAAGATTTAGATGGAACCTTCACTCTTGTATCAATTTCTTTACCACCGACATGGGCGTTTAGAATTTTAATTTTTTTTTAAAAATTTTTTATTTTTTCAATTTAAATTTATCAGGTACTATTTTTATATTTATTTAACACTAACTTTTAACTTTTATTTTTTTAATTTTTTTAAAACTCCAAACTCACTAAATTTAAATCTTAGTACGCTTTTCGTGTCAGCATTTCCGGTGCTCCTACCAGAGGCCACCTCACTCCATCACTTTCGTAGGAAAAAGAAAAAAAAAAAAAAAAAGAGAGAGAGGGGAATAAAAACCTGAGCTAATTTTTAGGGTGTTTGAGTAAAAAAAAAAAAAATGGTTAGTTAAAAAATATAATAAAAATATAAAAATTTAATTTAAGAGTGATATATAATAAAATTTAATTAAAAAATACATAAAAAATTAATTAAAATAAATAAATTTTGATTAATTTTAACCAATCAAATAATCTAGTACGAACAAGGATGAGAAACGTGAGCACAAATCAGCTCTTGATTTGCCGCCAGCATTAGCCGACCCCCATGCGATGGACTAGAACACACTAGAAAATTTTGAAATTTTATTTTTTATATCATTAAACATATTACGAACTCACGATATTCCAACCGCACCATAAATTTAAATATTAGTATTGCTTTTCGTGTTAGCGTTTTCAGTGTTCCAACCAGTCACCACCTGACTCCATCACTTTTATGGGAAAAAGGAAAATAAAAAGATAAAAACCGGAGCTATTGGCTAAGGTTTGGTTAGGTAAGAAATTGTCGAAAGTTAAACATAAAATTATAAATATTTATTTATTTTTAACAATTTTATTTTTTTTATGTATTTATTTTTAAAATTAAAATTTTATAAATATTTAAAAAAAATTGTAAAAAATTATTTACTTTTTTATGTCTATCATTTTTTCGTAATAATTTTTATTAAAATTATTGAAATAACTTATTTTATACTATTGAATTATTATGATGACTTTTAGTCGGTTTTTTAAAAATTAAAAAATGAAAAAAAAAATGATTGACATTTATCATTTTTTTATCTTTTAGTCACGTCCGAACGACCTCACAGACAAGGATGAGAAACGTGAGCACAAGTCACGTCTTGATTTGCCGACAGCATTAAGCAACCCCCATGTGATGGACTGAAATAAACACAAAATAATGGGAATCAAGTAAGAGGGGGTTGGGTTTAATAAAATTAAATAGCTATTTTATATCTAAAAATTAAATAAAAAATTTTATTTTGAATCTCAAAATTGTTGAAATCGAAAAATTTCGAATCTTTGCTGCTGCATAATCGATAAATTATGTACTTTTTAATTGAACCACAATGACTTGTGTTAATTTTGAGTCCAAGCACATCGAATTACACGATGTTACGGGGCAAAATTTTATTACAGAGTTTACCATGGTTCATCAACAGTCATAATTTATTTAATTTTTAATGTGATATAAATTTTTATATGTTTAATTAATTACATTTTAATTAAATTTTTTAATTTTAATTTTTATTTTAAAAATAATTTTATCACATTAAATTAAAATTATTAAATTAAATATAAACAAATCATAACCGTTGATGAAGCCATTACGGCCCTTGAACCCGAACGCATCAACTTTAACACTATTTTCAAGTAATAAAGCAGCATTTCTAATGCAGTATCTCTTTAAAACTACGTCGGATCCTTTTCAAAATATAACCTAAAATAAGGTTATCTTTCACTAAAATTCATGATTTTTTTTTTTTTTTGGGTTAGTTAAATTCATGAAATTTGCCACGCGTATATTTATTTAACAACTTACTTTAGCTTCGTTTAATTTAAAAAAAAAAAAAGCATTTCGCATTATTTTGTATTTTTTGCCCCTTTTATATAAATTTTTTAACCAAAATTTAATTTTTTTTTTTAGAAACTATAATTTTTATGCCGTTAATCATATTCGTAAAAAGAAAAAATCAAAAAATTTATGTCTGAATTGATGAAAGCTAGTGTTAATCCCACTCGAAAAAAATTGAAAAATTTATATCTATTTAAATAAAATTTAGAAAATAAATGAAAAAAATAACTTTGTTAATTACTTTTTAACTAAACAGATAGTTTTTATCTAAATGAGTGTGAATTTCTTTTTTTTTTTTTTTTTTGGCAAATGCTATTAACAAGATAAAAAATTACATCTCCTAAAAAAAATCAAATTCAATAAAAAGACCCTAAATTTAAAAATTATATATATACATATATATATATTAATTTTAAATTTATGGTCTCTTAAATTTCAATACTTGTCTTAATCTTAGATAATTTTATAACTTATTCTAATTTACAGATACAATACATATCCATAATATATATATATATATATATATATATATATATATTAAAAGAATTAATTTACCGAACTCTATTCCCTTTTATTTTTATTACTATAATAAGATATTCTACCTCTTCTTAAATTCTTAAGTAATTAATTCAATTAGAAAATATATTTAATAATTATCCTAACGACCCGCTCACTGTACTCCGTTATGCTTCATTCTAAAAACTTCTCCCTCATTTTAATTCTCCAGTCCAAATATGAATTATATATCACAACAAAATCTAAATCCTCCCGGGTCTTATTTTATTTACTTTTAAATCGTACAAGGTCGCTGTATAGTCATCTAACACTACGTCTTCCCAGGTCTCTTTTTATTTATTTTAAAATGGTATAGGGTCGCTGTATAGCCATAAGTCATCCTTGGTCTCTTTTTATTTATTTTTAAACAATGTAAGGTTGTACAGCCATCTAACATGCAAATTAAGCTGTATGTCATAAAACTGAAAATGACTTATATCAAACAACTGTTAAATAGATAAAATTTTAAATACTTAATTATTCGACAAATCTAATTCACTTTTGTAGAGAGTTGGTAAAGCCACGTACAGATGCGGGCCTGCGTTAGTAATGTTGTTTAGGCTAGGTTTGATTTGTAAATAAATTTTAAAAAATTTTACAAATCTCTGTTAATTTTATATCACATTAACTTTTTTTTCTTTCACTGTACACATTACGAACTCTTAATTTATTTCATTTTATCTTACTCTAAACCCACCCTTAAAATAATATATATCATTTACCAAAAAGTCTAATCATGTTATTTAAATATAATTACCATTTGACTGGCTGGCAGGCAGATGTGGTTCTTCCTACATACGTAGTCTTCATAATTTCATTGTATATTAATAAAAAGTTGGTGTGACTACGATAAAATAATAATATTAATAATAATAAACTAATCTCGATAAAATGTTAAATTTGTTCTCTAGTGGTCATTAGTTTGAAACTTTATTTTAAGATTTTAAAAAGTAAGTAAGATACGTATAAACTAGTCCGAACACGCTAAACTATCTATAATAATAATAATAATAATAATAATAATAGAAGGAAAATGTTATTAACAAACAATATTGAACACTTAAATACCGAACTTGACTTGGCTTATTTGCAGTCTCATCAGATCATTTTAAAATTAGCTAATTAGTAATAAATTTATTAACAAATACTTTCTCAATATTTGAGGATGCTCGGATTTGAATTTAGATCAAAAATAGACCCATGAGTAAAATTATCTCGTGTCAGTTCAAAATTTATTAGAATGATATGAAACTTGCTGAGTAATATTTTTGAACTTTTGGATCTCTAAAGTGAAAATTTTAATTAAAAAAAATAAAATTAAGAGATAAAATAACTATTTTATAACTTGAGATTTGGTCAAATTTAAAGTTACCGTACTAATTAAAAATGTTTCAAAAATTATTTATCAGATTTTAAGGTAGTCAAGGTGCATACTTCGGCCGAAAACGAATTCAATGATAAAAATATAATTTTTTTAATAATTTCTTTATCATTTTAACATTCCCTCCTACCAAATTAGGTCGAAGAGAAAATGGCATTCATGTGGGTAACAGTACGTAACCCAATACAAAATGAATGTTTTGAAGCCTACACCATGTAATTAATAATTTAATTACTAAAATGATTGGACAATAATCTAATTACTAAAATGATTGGACCTAATTTTCAACCAAAAGAGTTTTCGTTCACATCGACAATGATTTCTAATTTAATTATTGATTTAAGTAAATAATCAATTTTTGGCGAATAACCCCATAATGGTTCAAGTTTTAAAATTAAGATTATATTAAAGTTATTAAACAAGGGGTACATGTGTGTTTAAAATTCTTTTTCTTTGAACTTCAAATAAACTGGGATTCGCCTCCAATATATAATGAGAATAATGACGACAAATTTTCAACTACCACCTCTATAAATTTTAAGAATAGGTAATATGAAAATATGATTTATGATGAAAGTCAGGAGAAGAACGAAATGACATATGAACATAGTGGTTGAGTATAATTTTCAAGTTCAAAAATCAATTAAACATGACAATTCGAATTCGAAAGTGATTTCTTTTGAAGATGGGGAGAATGCAAACAGAATATATAAAGAATTTTATGATTAATTTTTCCTATCTTAATTTTTGGTACTTGTCAAAAAATATTATTTGAGAAATATATATTTTTCATTTATTTAGAATTAGTTTTAAAATACTTATTTATATTTCTAAATAGACTTTTAGAATAATTTATTTAACTTAGTATTGAAGTTAAGAACTTTTTAAAATTAATAGTTATTTAGTTTATTTATTTTATATTATTTTATTTCCTATTTTGGTCATGTTTTGTTAGAGTTTTGCTTTAATTAAATTTTATAAGCCTACCAAGCTTTGGGAGTTGAATTTTGGGATTAATATTATTATTAAAAAATTTTCTTCTTTTCTTTTTTTTTTTTTTTTTTGGTTGCTCTGAGTGAATATAAACACTGTTAATAATTTATCTGCCTATTGTGAATTCTATTCTTAAAATTTTATTATTTATGCCGAAAGTGTTTAATTCGGGCTGATTAGGATAATTCTCTGCATCAAAATTCTATCCATGTGCCAAAATATATATATATATATAGAGAGAGAGAGAGAGAGATACATGTCAACATCAATTGTAAAGTCTGCAATATATATTATTCTAGCGTTGGCAATGTGGTCCGGTATTGACTACAGCATTGTCTACTAAAACCAATGTGAATGGAATCAATTAGCTTCGCTCGGGTTCAAAATAACTTTTAATTTTTTTTAAGTTTTTTTTATAATATTTTATAAAAAATTAATTTTTTTAAAAATTATAATTTTTAAGTGTTAATTGCACTCGAAAAAAAAATTAAAAATTTATATTTATTTATATAAAAGTTTAGAAGAAAAAAAATACTAATTTTTTTGTTTTTTTTAAATTAAATTGATAACTTTTACTTAAAGGGAATGAGAGTTTTTGAATTTTTTTTTTTTACAAATATTATTAACACGTCTAAAAGTTATGTCTTCTAAAGAAAATTAAATTTTAATAAAAAAATTCAAATAAAATGAAAAGTTATAAAAAAATGAATAACTTTTTTTAGAAAAGGGAGAGGTTATTATCGACTTATAGATGTTGGCTCATACATCAAAGTCGAGAATAATTAAATTAAAATTTAATAATTTAAATGTATTTATATTTTTTTAACTTAAAAAGATATTAATATATTTAAACTGTTAAATTAAAATTTAATAATTCTAGATCTGATGTTAGGGAGCCTTTGATGGGTTAGTTTATTCTACCGCCCAGAAAAGCCACAGACGTGGCCCTAATTACTGGTTAATAATGTTACTTAAAAGTGAGATCTATCACTTTGCCTAAATGTCTAACCAACTTGCTTAAAGTAATTACCATTTGCCTAGAGCCGCAGTCCTCCAGTTATAGTTTTGCTCGTTTGAAATTATGATAGTTGAGATAAAATATAATTTTATTTATTTATCATTTAAAGCTTAATAAATAAATCATAATATAAATGATTAGTAGAAATCACAAAAATATATATATAAAGAATGAAAATCCGTTTGAATGAATTTTTTTGTTAAATAAAAAAAAAAAGAAATATGAACCGTGAAAATTTGTTTTCATCAAAATTCGTTCAAACCTGATAGAATTTTGGCATCACTTTTGAGGATTTGTAAAAATTTTATTAGAATTAATAAAAATATAAAAATTTGTAAAATTTTATATGAATCTTTAGAGACTTTACAGAGATTCACCACAAAAAATAAGCGTTTCATAGGAATACAAACGCACCATATCCATCGAAGCCAGTAAGTTTGCACGTCCAGTACTCTGTACGGGGTTGTAATTTTTCTAGTTAAGAATCTTATACCTCATCTACTTATATTAGTTGGTTGATTGCTTTTATTGATTAATATTAGATTTTATAAAAATTTATTATTCTTAATAATTTTATTATAAAAATATTTCATGTTATTCTTAAACAGTGCGTACGTAATTTTTGTCGTCGGTAATTAAAAATATTAGTTCTGCCCTTGCGTGAATTTTTTTTTTTATTTTAAAGAATTTTTATTATTTTTTATGATGATAAATCGTATTCATGAAAACTAAAAAAAAAAAAAAAATTGATAAAAAATCAAATAAAATGATATAAAAACAAAAATAAAAACAATCCGGCCGCTTTCTTGTTTTCTCCCAAGCCACCCTTTTAATCATGCATGGTTTGGTTGCATAGAATATATTACCCCTATTTACAATTAATAAGTTACTGATACAAGTGAATGTGATAATATTTTTGTATTAAAAAATTAAATAAAAATATTTATATTCTAAAATATTTATTTTACACTCCATTATGTGAGTGAAGATTTTACAGATTAGAATGCTAGATGTATTTTTTAGAATTTCATTTTTAATGGAGCATTTGGAATGAGAAAAAATAATAAAATTTGATAAAAGTTGTGAGTTCGTAAATCGTACAATAAAATAAAAAATGAATAATTTTTTTTTAAAAATTTCAGTATTTTTTAATAATTTTTAGAATTTCGAAAGGAACTTAACTTTTAAAAAAATTATTGCGGTTTTTTTTTTATTTTAATGCCGTTAGCGATCGAGTAAATGCGCTTTTTATTTTATTATATTGGAAGTGACTTTTGAGTCGTCCTATTAAAAAGATCGTACGTAAGCTGATTAGAGAATTTTGTTATATGTTAACCCAGGTCGGTGTGACTTTAGGGAAAAAAAATTAAAAAAAAAATTGAGTAAATGGTAAGATTTTGAAACCTTTAAGTGGGACAAAATTTGCATTATCGCAAGATGACCAAATTCAAATAAAGTAAGTTGAGGACTTTTTTGTTTTGTTAGAATTCCACTCCATCGTTAGCCGCAATATATTGTTTTAGTACCGCATGGCTGTGTTAGGAAAATGTAAATAATATTAATTAATTAGCTTAGGTATGCCTGCTTTATTCGATAGCAAAAAATAAATAAATGGACGTTAATTGATTAAACGTAAATGCAATCAATAAATTACTACACATTATTTATTCCACTAACCAGAGTCACGCGTATAGTCTTACATTAATCAAGACCTTTTTTAAAATAATATCATTTGTCATTAGAAGTCTAATCATTTCCCTAAAATAATATTAAATTTAAAATAATATCATTTCTTGCTTGGAGGTCTAATCATGCTGCTGGAGGCCTAATTATTCCATGAAAAATACTAACAATCGAACAAGGTACGATTAATTGCCAATGGGATCCCAATGTGTGGTGCAGCCTGAGTCCAACTCAGCATTTTTTTTTCGGTGCATAGAAATTACGTAATGGAGACTCAAAAATTATGTTCGGAGACCACCATGATGCGTAGCTTCCGGTGTACCAAAAGTGGTCAACGTAATTGCAATTTACAAGTGGGTTTACGTTTGAAATTTATTGAGAAAATGCAAGTGGTTTTGTGACTTTGGTCTTAAAAGGGAAAAGAAAAAGTAAAAGAAAGAAAAAGGCAGGAAAAATAAGGTGGGAAGCTGCCTAGTGATAATTTTAATATATTGGCCAAAGTGATTATAATTTACAAGTGGGTTTACACGTAAATTTGATAGAAAAAATGAAAAGGGTTTAGTGACTTTGGTCCTAAAAAAAAAAAAAAGAAAAAGGCAATAAATGGGGAGGAAGGAGGGCTACTCGGTGATAATTTTATTATATTACTTAAAATAATTACAATTTATAAGTAGATTTACATGTGAAATCGATTGAGAAAATGTGAATGATTTAGTGACTTTGATCTTAAAAAGAAAAAGTTAAAGAAAAAGAAAGAAAAGATAGGAAAAAAAAAGATGGAGAGAAGCTACCTTGTGATAATTAATCAAAGTGATTACAATTTATAAGTGCATTTACATGTGAAATCAATCACGGAAACGCAAGTGGATTAGTGGCTTTAGTCTTAAAAAGAACAAGAAAAAAAAAAAAAAAAAAAAGAAAAGGCAAGAAAAAATAGGGGAAGGGGAAGCTGCCTAATAATAATTTTATCATATTGACTAAAGTGATTACGATTTACAAGTAGATTTATGTGTGAAATCGATTGAGAAAATGCAAGTGGCTTAGTGGCTTTGATCTTAAAAAAAAAAAAAGAAAAGAAAAAAAAAGTTGAATTTTTTTGAACTTCCAAACACCACACTCAGAGAGTTGGTGATTTCTAATGTTAATTTTTTTACCATTTTTACCAAAAAAGCAATTGAAAAAATTAAGCTTTTTTTTTAATTTCTATTTTAGATAAAAAAGTGGCAATTGAAAGCAAAAAATAATTAAATATTAATAAAAATAAATAAATATTAACAAGTGGTCCTCAATATTTATGGGGTGTTTGGAAGTAAAAAAAAAAAAAAACTCAAAAAACTTTAAAAGTTTTCAAATCCCTCCAATTAAAATTTACCACCTATCGTTTTTACATCATATCAACCTCAAAAGTTGAGTTTTTTTGAAATTCCAAACACCCACACCCCACTCAGAGAGTTGGTGATTCCTAATGTTAATTTTTTACTATTTTTACCAAAAAAGCAATTGAAAAAATTAAGCTTTTTTTTAATTTCTATTTTAGATTAAAAAGCGGCAATTGAAAGCAAAAAATAATTAAATATTAATAAAAATAAATAAATATTAACAAGCGGCCCCAATATTTACTTAGAGAGTTGGTGATTTCTAATGTTAATTTTATACTATTTTTACCAAAAAAGCAATTGAAAAAATTAATCTTTTTTTTTTAAATTTCTATTTTAGATAAAAAAGCGGCAATTGAAGCAAAAACAATTAAATATAAAAATAAATAAATAAATAAATAAATATTAACAAACGGCCCTCAATATTTACTTAGAGAGTTGGTGATTTCTAATGTTAATTTTATACTATTTTTACCAAAAAAGCAATTGAAAAAAATTAAGCGTTTAAACTTTATTAAAACAACTTCGCGTGGATAGTTCACTAACATGGAAAAATAATCTAACTTATCATCATCATTTTTCTTTATTTTTGGACAAGTAAGTTAAAATTAAAATTTTAATTAACCAAGACACTTCTCAGACACGTTCGACTGTCCACTTTTAAAAGTCTAAAAGACTATATTATATTATCAGATTTTGAATTTTTTTATATATAAATGTAACAAATATGTCTCAAAAAAATTAAGTACTATTGTATAATTTTGTATTAACTAAGTTCACAAGTTGTAGACAAATATGCTCAAATCGTTGATTAATACTCAGAATTTCTTTAAATATGTCCTTAAATTTATTGAAGATGTGAGTATTGAAATGCAAAATATTAAGAATAATAGATAAATTAGGTAAGAATCTATTTATTAAGGTACCATTTGGTTTATCTGTTTTGAATCTATTTTTTATTTTATGATTTTGAAAACATGAAAAATAACTTAAAATGTATTTGGTTACTTTTGTTTTTAAAATCTATTTTAAAAAATAGAAAATAGTTTTATATACTTTAGACGCATTAATCACATTTGTAAAAAATAAAATAAAAAAAATTCACGTTTATGTAGGTAAAAGGTAAAAAAAAAACTAACTTTTTCATTTTTTTACCCAAACTATTAGTTTTTATTTAAATAGATGTGAATTTTTGATTTTTTTTTATAAATACAATTAATATGCCCAAAAGTTACAATTTAAAAAAAAAAATCAAATTTTGGTGAAAAATCACATAAAAAAAACTACAAAAAATAAAAAATAAAAATCAAAATTTCCTTAACCAAACTAACCCTACTTGATTGTTTATGTGCAACTTTGAGTATTACAATGCAAAATAAAAAAGATATGGAAGTGAGACATGAATCCACAATCTCGAAGATAATTTAGCTTAATTTTCGTATATTTTTAAACTTGTTGAGTTAATATAGTAAAATAAACAAGATTGAAACTACGTTTAGATTTGATTTAGTTTTATAGCAAATCAATCACGAATAAGTTTTTAATGAGCCCATTCAAATAGAACTAGAATAAAAGTAGAAGAAAATTTAAAAAAGTAAAATAACCAATAATATTATTTTAATTTTTTAATAAGGTTAAAAAGTAAAAAAAAAGAATTCATGTTTATGAAAAACAATAACTAGCTAGTTTTAATTATTTAATTACTAATAAAGAATGAATATTTATAAACAATTTGATTTCCCTTATTTTCTCCTCATAAATTCACAAATGAGAATGTGATTGCTCCTTACTCGTACAAAAAGTATATATATATATATATATAAAATAATTGAGTTATATTGACAGCAATATTGTTTTTATATTAAGAATGGCTTTATTGATCATAATTATGGATTTGAGAGGAGGAAAGAGCATCTGATAATATTTTTACATTAGAGGTTTGTGAATGGGTCATAGTAATTCGAAATTATTCGTATCTTTTAATAGTTGATTGATGATAATATTTTGACAATTTTTTTTTCTAACTTTTAACAGTTAATGTGTGAGGTGAAGTGAAGTGATAAAATAGAAAAAATTTAATTTTATTGTTATTTTGACATTTTTCTTTGAGTTTTAGTGATTAATGTGAGAGATGAAGTGGTAAAATAGAAAAAAAAAATACTTAAAATTTTGATTATTTTGGCATTTCCTATTAACTTTTAAGATTGATTTAACATAATGGGATTAATGTTGATAACAGAGGGAAGTAAGGGTAATTTTAAAATATTGAGAGATGATAAATGTAATTACTTAATTATTATAACATAACTTATTTTTTATTTAAAAATACAACTTCTTTGATTTCTTATTAAATCTTAAGAGAAATAAATGTAATTTTTAAATACTGAAAATGATAAATGTAATTACTTAAATATTATAATTTAACTTATTTTTTATTTAAAAATACAACTTCTTGATCATCTTAATTAGTATTAATTAGTAGAAAGAAGAGACAGAGAGTCTTATTCTTGAAGATCCATTTAGCAATGATGGAGACAACAACGCCGTTAAATCTCTTTCACTTGATTCTCATCATCGATGACCTATCTTTAGATCCTTTAAACAAATTCCACGACAATACATAATTTTGGAAAAGTTTCGCCCTCGTCTTCATCATAGATTCTCAGAGGGAATTCCAACTGGTGCTCAATTTGAGGGAAGGGAGGCCTCGAAGGCGCGTGGCTGGGAGGTGGCGGGGGAATTTGTTTATCCAGTTTGTCATTACTAATGTGTTTCTCATGATGGTACTTTGAGGCTACGTTTGTGAGTTTTGGAGAGAAATTAAAAGAAAAGAAAACATTAGTTAAGGGAGAAAAGAAATGAAGACAAATGATAATGTTTTCATTCTATTTGTTTGTAAATTTAGAAAAGAAAAGATAATAATTTTTTTTTTCTGTTTGTGAGTTGAAAAGAAATATAAGAAAAAGAAAGTATTTATTGTTATTTTACTATTAAATCCTTCACAGAATTTAAGAGTTATCAAGTCAACACTAGGATATATTTGTAATTTTATTTTCTTATGCTTTAGTTTATGGGTAAATTTGTTATTTTGAAAGTTTCATTAATTGATTTTTCTTTTTTGTCCATTTTTTCTCACTTTTCGAAAGAAGATATTTTTAAAATTTCAACACCCATGTTTCTTTCCATTTCTTTCCTAAAACCCCCCCCCCAAAACAAATGACAGATTTCAATTTTTTTTTTAATTTTACAACACCTAGAATGGATTATGAATACTTAAGATGGCATTTGGTTTGCAATTCTATTTTTTGTTTCTTATTTTTGTTTTTTATTTTCTATTTTATATGTTTTATATTTTGAAAATCTTAAAACATGGAAAACTAAAAATGCATTTATTTGATATTTTCTATTTCTGTATTTTGAGATTTTCCTTATTTTGGATTAGAAGCACTCAAAATGACTTTTTTTTTTCATTTTGTATTTCATGTATAAATTCATTTTCTATTTTGTAAAATAGAATTTGAAAACATAAGTGACCAAATGTTTCTTGAACTGTTTTTCTTATTTTTGAAAATATAAAATAAAAAATGAGATCAAAACATGTATATTAGATGGCACTAATATTTTAGATGGATTTAAAGAAGAAAATCACTACAAGGGCAGAGAGACTACTTTGCTGATAGCTCCTTCCTTTTTTTTTGGGGGGGGGGGGGGGGTTGTCAAAATCGAATTGTGATAAAATATAAACTACACAGCCAAACAAGTGAGCAACTTAAGAGCATTGACAATCATAGAAGAAGTCTAGGCCCCATGGCCCATATTTTAGCCTTCATATTTTGATGACACATCTGCACTTAGAAATCACCATTTGAAACAAGCTCATCTCCAGGTCCAATGGCCCATATTTAGCCTTCATATGTCGAATCTATATCCCTACTTGGAATCAACATTTGACACAAACAAAGCCCTCAAAATGTTGAAGAAGTCATGCTTGAATCCTTGGGCGCGGACGTGCTGGTGCAGCATGATCTTTATGTACAGATAGAAGCCATACAAGCAATGCCCGGCCCGGCCCAAAAGATGCCCGCTCGAAAAGTGGCCCCCCGTCCTCGAAATGAAAACCAAAAGCCCAAGAACTATCCCAACAACAGAGCAAACCGGTGATCATCAAAAGCAACCCAAACCGAAGCGAAAAGGAACACAAAAGTGCAGATTATCTAAAGCCGAAGGCGTGGCCCGTTTCAAGGCCCACGGTTACTGGCCCGTTAGGCCCAGGTGCAAGAACGTTGAGTGCCACTCCCAAGCGAGAACTACCCTTCACTGGCGCCGCTCACCCCGGCCTTGAGTGCCAGTGCTCCTATCGCGGCTCCCAGACACTAGGCCACCATGTAGACGGCGGCGCGTGAGATGGAGATGAGGCCCACGAGGGTGGCGGCGAAAGAGACGACGGGGTTGATGTTGCTGCCGGAAATGGGGATGATGGCGAGGAGTAGAATTGTGATTGCAAGGGCTATGAGGATTGACAGAATGAGGTTTGGGGATTTAGTGTCGGTCTCCAAAGTAGAGATGACGATTGTGTCGATCATGAAGGTGAGGACCGCCGTGCCGAGGAGTTCCCCTATCGACGCTCGCCACACCTTAATTACCATCTTGGTTTTAGTTGCCAGTACGTACAAATAAGAATGCTAATTAACTCTCCAGGGGCCGTTGCTGGCTCGGGTCTTGGAGTGTGCTTCGCCCTGTGCGCACCCTAATACGGGGTAGCGGCTGCGGACTTTCACGTACCAGAAGAATGCTAATATTTTGAAGTAAGAAATTTAAGGTCCTGTTTGGTTATATCTTCTGGTTTTGAATATTTTTTCAGGTATGATTTAGTGGAATTGTGATTGGTAATATTGTTTTTGTTTTATTTTTTAATGCTAATATTTGGGGTTTATTTTACGTGTATTTTTTTCTTTTTTTTTATTTTTGGTTAGGTAAGCGGGCACTTAAGATTCGAATTCAGAGTTATGAGCGGACGATACAAGACTCGTATGGTTGTAATTTTGTACACCAAAACATGTAGTTCATAAATTCGTAAAAGTCCATGTGTGACAATTATTCTCTACTAATTCTTAAAATTTTGAAAATTCATATATTGTTATTCAATTTTTGATTATAAATTACTAATACATGATTAAAGAATTCCAAATTACGTCAATTTATTTTTCATATTTAGAGTTTTGTCTAAAGCACATTTCTCATGATTTTTTTATTAGATGGTTGGTGAAAGTTATTAATCTAATTTTTCTTTTCCTTAGAAATGGAAATAAAAATTATGTTAAGCATTTATCAAAACTCAAAATTTGGACCAAGGCTGCATTTGTCTCGACGTAATTTTTTTTTTAATATTTGGAAAAAAATTTTCTTTATAGAAAAATAAAATAATTTTTTAAAAAATATTTTACATTATTCAAGCAAATGGAGCGCACATTTTAATTATTTTACTAATTTTTACTCTCGGGTTAATTTTCTCTGGACACATGGAAGAATGAAAAGGAAAAGAAAGAAGAGATTCAAACACTATTCTTAGTTTTATTTTAATTTGTTCCCCGTATTAATGATTTTATTTAAATTGCGCTTTAGATGCTAGGCAATTTGTTTAATCATAAAGAAGATATTTGGAATTAAATTAATTAAAATGCAGAATTAATATCTATATTACAGCGTACCTCCTCTCTGGGATACTTTCTTCTCGAACAATTCCCAACTCTTATTTTGATGTAAGTGCCTCGAGGGATGAGTGTGATGTGGGTCCGCTTACAAAGCGAAATCGCTTTTGCGAGTAGTTAGCAATATTTTGCTGCCACTGCTGCTTGTAGCTGGGAAGCCAGGTTTTAGACTCTTCCAAGCTTCAGCATCCCAGCTGTCATCGAGAATCACCAGACCATTTGTTCTGACTCAGAACGTCACAAAGCGCAGGAGCAAGATCAACGTCGTTCAAATTGTCAATTCTTTCCCTTTCTGGAGACAGTTTGGAAAGAAGCTCTTTCCAAAGTTCTCCAGTTTTGCATTGTTGAGAAATATAAGCCCAGGCACGGGAATTAAAATGATGCATAATCTTATTGTGATTGTAAACCTCCTTAGCAAGGACAGTCCTGCCGAGACCTCCCATACCCCAAATGGAAACATCTCTTCCAGCTGGTGTCTTCTCGTCCACTGGCTGAGCCACCACTGCTTTCGCATCTTCTTCCAGACCCACAACATCCTCCTCCACCACATGGGAATAGGATCGCCTCAAATGTCACTGCCTCTCAAACCTTGAAGTTGATCTTTCTCCTCTACTCTGACATTGTATTCCATAAATCTGTAAACATATGGTGAGGCTACTGATGTTGGCATTGACAGCCTCAATCTCCATACTAACTTCACGAAGGGCTCCATAATTCACTGAAGATACATAGATACCTCTTGACGGCATTACAGACCCCACCTCCCCTCCAAATCTCAATCTCCAAACCAACTTCATGACAGAATATGTTATCACTTTCACCATCAACCGTGTCTCCGTCTGCCACATTGTCTTTTTCTATCTGTTTTTTTGCTAATCCTAATCTCCATTCGCGATTGTTGCGTTTTTGGTATTTTTGTCCTGAATTTTTTTTATTCGATTGTTATGAAAGTCCATTTAAGCATTATAAGCGAGAAGCAAGATTATTTGTGCAAAACTCCAAGGACAGGTTCAAGAGAGAGCTAGATGGTATTTAACATTGAGATGGACCTTGATGTTGGTTGAAGCAGGGAGTGATTATTTCATCATTTTTCACTATTTGTATTTCATTATCAAAATAAACTATTTACCTCGTTTTATTTTCAGAACTTTTTATTGCATCTAACAAGATATATACTTAAATCTTTTAAAAAATATAAAATTTATTAAATCTACCATTTATTCTCGGTTAGTTTATTTTATTTTTTTCCCTAATAAAATGCTTTAACAAGGAAATAGAACTTTTAATTGAAAAGCAAATGATTGTTGTACCCACATAAATAACTACTGTGCTAAAGGCACAGCAGCCCTGAACCCTCACTATCATAGGCTTAAAAATAGGATCGTAAAATAAACTAGGACTTCGGGCTCCCTCAAATTTAGTTAGATAATAATTTTGATTTAATAAATATTGTTAAGTCAAAAAAATAAAATAAAATAAAATAAAAACACTTAGGCTCCGTTTGGTTTGCAAACAAACTCCAAAAAATTCTATAAATCTCTGTTAACTTTATATCACATCAACTTTTTTCTTTCACTGCACGTATTACAAACTCTCAATTTATCTCAATTTATTTCACTTTATCTCACTCCTAACTCACCCTTAGAATGTGAGGCTTTAGAGTTTTAACATAAGACACAAGGGGCGAGAGGGGGTAAGTACCATGAATAGAAAGAGTTTCGTAGGTATTAGTACAGACTATAGATCTGACATTTGGTAAATTTTTTTGGAATATTTCTTGATGATACGTCTCACTGATCGTACTTCGGATGATCCAAGTCTAGCCCGAATTCCTGTCTTGACACTGGTGTGGTGCCTGCCAAGGACCCTCCGATGGCTAAGTTAGCAAACCAATGTATTTGAGAGAATATTTTAGTAGAGTAACGGTAAAGCTTTTGCCAGGAAGAGTCATACCTGATTCTTTAGCTGATGATTTATATATAGAGAGAGGAGAAGAATCTACATGAACTCCCATGCATGTGAGCCATATTGAATCCAAACTCTCATTGAATCAAATAGTGCCATGTGTACACACGAATCCCCATGCGGATATTCTATAATTAGTTATGCAATCCGTTATTGGACAAGTAACGCATTCTTAGGCGGATATCACGGAACATGTCATAGGGTAGTTAGTTACACGATTGTAGCATGACCAATTTAGCCCGACCCTATCGTTCAGGAGAGAACCCAAACGCCAATAACCCGACCGACCAATAGGTTCGTTGGGCAATCCTGACCGATCGAAAGCTTCCTTGGATAATCTCGACCGATCCCCACTATCAGATGCCCTCGATTCCATTGGTCAGCGAAGAAGGCCCAATGGAATCTTCGGTTGTCATGATCGGTCGGGTGCCCCCAATCCTGAAGAGGCTCTGGGAAGTGGATGGGACGCGTCTTTATTACCCATTCGGCGCCTTTATTGCAGGGGTACGGCCAAAGGTTGCAGCCGTTTCATCTATCCACTACGTGTCACTGCCACATCAGGTTATGTTAGAATGCGCAGCGTCGACGTCGGAGAACCATTGGATGTATTTTTCTTGCCCTTCATCTGAGCCGTTGATTTTCAAAAATCAGATTCCAAAATATTTTTTTGCTGTGTTATAAATAGGAACTTCCTACACTGATTTCCCTTTTATGCGTCCTACTCTCACTAAGCGCTCTTTGGTGATTTCCCTTTAGCCTCTGTGCCGTTTTCCGACCGTCTCCTTATCGCCGCCATCCATCTTTCCGGGAGTGTACCAAGCTTGTTCCAGGTAATGGATTTTCTACGCAACTTTGGTTAACCATTTCCCTTATCTTTATTCTGATGTGGTGGGTACTAGTTAGGTGCGCCTCCTTTTACGCAGAAAATCGTAGATTGCCAAACCCCATAAGGTTCGTAGAAAACCCTAGGTATCTTAGGGCAGTTGCGAGTGATCTGATCTTTTTATCATACTCAGTTCGTTTATATCGATTATCTTTATTTTCAGAGATAGATACTATCGATAGGGTCAGTTTATCGAGCTCCAGTAGCTCCAATGATGACGGACTAGTATTTCAACGTCAACGAAATCCCATTACCACTAGCGTGAGCAGGAAAGGGGGTGATGATCATATAGTCAATGCGTTTGAGCCCGGTATAGAAGTTAAAAGGGCTCGAATTGTTAGCGATGAGGAAGACAGGGGTGGGTTTGAGGCAGAAGGAATAAGATCTACTATCTCGACCAAGAGGATGTCGAAGATGGTTTTGAAGTTTCAATTTCCCCCTGATATGACCCTTAGGCAACCGGGGAGTCAAGATGCAGTGTGTTCTCCGAGGTCAGGAGAAATTGCTGTGTATGAAGGTGCTCTGGTCGGACGTTTGCGCTTTCCACTGCCCAAATTCGTTCAGGAAGTTTTGTCCTGACTGAGCTTGGCCCGGGGCCAGATTCCCCCAAACAGTTGGAGGATCTTGATCGGGTGCACAATCTTTTGGAAGGCGGCCACTAGAAAAGACCTTACGGCTGACCTTTTCCTTTACCCTTACAAAGTAACAGAGAGGGGTTCGGGTTGGTGGTATTTCTCCGCGAGAAGGCGTGAATTCAACTTTGTCACAGGCATGTCGAGTTCCCATAAAGGATGGAAGGAAAGGTTCTTCTTCATCTAAGGGAGCACTTGGGAATTCCAACCATGGGAGTCTGACGAAGATAAAAAAATTAGAGTTCCCCATCGATGGGGTCAGCCTACACTAAAGGAGATGCTTAGGTTCCTTTTCCGATTTTTGTTGAGATTACTCTGATAAGCCTAGGGTTTAGGATTCTAACCCTTCTTTACATTTAACCAGCGAGGAAACAACCTTCAATCACTCGGGAACAGAAGGGATTGATCGACCGGGCAAAGAAGCATTCCATTCGAGATTCTCATTTCTTGATTACAGTAGAGAATCTCGCACTCTACTTGCTCGGTCCAGATCCAACCAAGGAGGCCTTGGAAGTCGAACATGAGCAGAGTGAGTTATGTTTTGGTTTTTGGATTGTTTACCTGCTTGTTCTGAACTTAGAACTTTACTTTTCGTTCTTGCAGACAGTTTCGCTCCTGAAGGTTCCGATCAGCCCGATCCCGAACGATCTGACATGGCGTTCGACTTGGGATATTTGAAGAGAATGAAGGAGAAGTCTCCGGCGAAGGAGTTGGGGGAACAGCCTCCTGCTCCAAAAAATGCTCGAACAACGAAGCCTTCTGATCATATGTCTCGGCCCACTTCTCCCGTTGTCGTCGCACCGCCGAGGGGTGTTTCCATCGAGGTGCAGGAGGTATCCCAATCATCGAGGGATCTCAAAATCCCTCCACCTCCGGTCAGGCCAAAGACAACTGGCTCAGGATCAGAAGTTGGTGCGTCCTCCAACTAAACTTCCGTGGCTAGCAGTGAGCTAGTTTGGCAGAAGCTACTCGCCACCGTCTCAGATGCCGATCTCACGTCGGTTCGACGGGGTTCCAGCTCTGAGCTAGTTTACGATTTGAACCATGATATCTTCAGGGTTCGTTCTTCTTCTTTTTTTTTTTTTTAACCTCTAACTTACGGATTTTTTTTTATAGACCGTGGTCCGATCTCTAGCCATCTATCATTGCCTATCCAGCACAGAGAAGGCCTTTCATGAGGAAAAGTGAAAGAATGCTGCTCTCATCGCCGAGTTTGAGGCAAAGCAAAAGGAGTTGTTGATCAAGCTTGAGGAGGCGAAAGACAGTGTGGCCGTAGCTCAAGCTGAGCGAGAGGAAGTTCTGAAACATAATCAGAAAGTTATAGAAGAGAACAAAAAGATGGATATGGAGAGAAACGGCCTTTGGAGATAGTTGAACGAGGCCACCGAGCGCCGTGAAAGCTTGGAGCGAGAAGTGGCTAAGCTATCCATAAATATGGAGGATGCGGGGAAGAGAGCCATTGCGGAATTTAAGAAGACGGACGACTTTCAGGCAATGCTCTTCCCTGCCTTTATGTAAGAGTTCAATAACGCCAAGGCCCACTTTAAACGTTGCTTCCCTGACCTCGACGTCTCTCACCTGGAGCTTGAAGAAATCGAGGGCAAGGAGCAAGAGGAGCAAGTAGAGCAGGTCTCTCCAGTCCGACAAGGAGAAATTACTGAGCAGAACGTCAGGCGAAATGTTGAACAAGTATCTGCTCATGCCACCGAGTATGAGGCCAACAAGACTGATACAGAGCTAGGGGAGGGTGACAATGAAACTGAGGCTTAAGCCTAAAGATCTTTTTCTTTTTTTTCGAATATGTGACGTTCACACAATTAATTTTTCGAATACCACTTCCTCTTCTATTGTTCCATGTCACAGCACCTGTGAATTGCGTTAACTTACCAAGACATTTGGTTTCTAATGTTTTTGTTCCTTTATCTTTTATATTGCTCGATTCCGGTCTCGTAAGCTGTCTTCATGCAACTCGATCTCGTGAATCGAGCAGGAACATCTGGCCTCGTGGGCTGTCCTTGTGTTGCTCGATCTCGTGAATCGAGCAGGGATATCTGGCCTCATGAGCCATCTTCATGCTGCTCGATCTCGTGAATCGAGCAGGAGTATTTGGCCTTGTGAGCCATCTTCATACTGCTCGATCTTGTGAATCGAGTAGGAATATTTGGCCTCGTGAGCCATCTTCATACTGCTAGATCTCGTGAATCGAGCAAGAATATTTGGCCTCGTGAGCCATCTTCACGCTGCCCGATCTCGTGGATCGAGTAGGAATATTTGTTTGTTGAAACATATTCCTGTACCAGAAATTTTTCAAGACCATGAGATTTATCAGAATAGAATTGTATCATTGATAATGTAATTAATCAACTGGTTGTTACAAGTTGGGGCGAATAACAAATTAGGCGTAGTATTTCCTTAAATGCTCAATGTGCCAAGGGTGAGACAATTCTTTGCCCTCAAGCGTCTTCAATCGGTAGGTCCCTTTTTCTGTGGTAGCCTGATACTTTAAAGGGTCCTTCCCAATTGGGTCCCAATTTTCCTTCTTGGTGATTTCTTGTGGATTGGTTGAATTTCTTCAATACCAGATCACCAATGGCAAACTCTCTTTGACGAGTCCTGTTATTGTGATATTGGTGCATCTTTTGCTGGTAAGAAGCAATTCTGACCGCGGCTTGTAGCCTTCTTCCTTCGAGTAGATCGATTTCTTCAGCCAAACTTTCAATGCTTCTTTCTGGATTGAAATTTTGTACTCTGGGGCTGGGGATTCCGATTTCAACCGGTATCACAGCCTCCACACCATATATTAGAGAAAACGGAGTGTGTCCGGTCGTTACCCTTTTCGTAGTTCTGTATGCCCATAAAATGTTCGGGAGCTCATCTGTCCAAAGGCCTTTAGCTTTGTCCAACTTTGTTTTGATGATTTTAAGGAAAGATCGGTTTGCGACTTCTACCTGACCGTTTGCTTGAGGGTGTTCTGGGGATGAGTAGTGATGGTGTATTCCCAATTCATCGCATAACCCATTAAATTATCGGCCCTCAAACTGCTTACCATTGTCTGTTATGATTACCTTAGGATTTCCAAATCTACATACAATGTTTTGCCATAAGAATTTCCTCATATTTTGCTCTGTAATGTTGGCTAAGGCTTCGGCTTCTACCCATTTGGTAAAGTAATCAATCCCAACTACTGCGAACTTTCTCTGTCCCTTGCCTAACGGTAAGGGGACAATGATGTCGATTCCCTACTGTGCGAACGGCCAAGGGCTCTAGATAGGCATCATTTCCTTAGCCGGCTATCTAGGGATGTTGGCAAATCTTTGGCATTTATCACATTTCTTAACAAATTCACGAGCATCGGATTCCACGGTGGGCTAATAATAGCCTGCCCTTAAGATTTTCCCAGCCAGAGCTCTGCCTCCTGAGTGGTTGCCACATACCCCTTCATGGATTTCTCCCATCACATAACTTGCTTCTTGCTCATTTAGGCATCGTAACAGCGGAGAGTTATGCCCCTTCTTATAGAGAACACCGTCCATTACAAGGTACCTGCTTACGCGATGTTGTATTCGTCGTGCCTCGTTCTTGTCTGAAGGTAGCTGGCTCTGCTCGAGGTAGGATCTGATCGGTTGGGCTCATTCTGCATCCCCCTCTATCTTATTGACCTCTGGACTCTGAATGCTCGGGGAATCAAGTACTTTAATTGGAACCATCGAGCTTTCTTCTCCTGAGGAAGCTATCTTCGCTAGGCGATCGGCCTCTTCGTTCTGCAATCTTGGAATTCGTTGAAGTTGGAACTTTGTGAACTTTCGGGAAAAAGCATTTGCCCTTCGATAGTATTCAGCCATGTGTGCGTCTCTCGTCTCATAGTCTCCTTGCATTTGCTCTACAACTAGTTGTGAATCGCTGCACACTTTGAGTTGTTGTGCCCCTATTCGTTGAGCCATTCGGAGTCCTGCAAGTAGGGCCTCGTATTCATCTTCGTTATTGGAAGCAGAGAATCTGAAACGGATGGCGTAGTCGAATTTTTGACCGTCAGGGGAAGTCAGAATGATGCTTGCGCCACTGGCATGGTGAGTAGAAGAGCCATCCACGTGGAGTGTCTAGAGTTGATCGTTGTCTGTAGCTTCGGACGGATCATCAGGCTGAGCCGTAAATTTGGCAATGAAATCTGCTGCTGCTTGCCCCTCTATTGCTACTCTTGGTCTGTATTGAATGTCGAACTGGCTTAGCTCAACTGACTATTTATCAGCCTTCCTGAAGTTTCTGGCTTATGTAGGATGTTCCTTAAAGGTTGGTCTGTAAGGACCACAATCGCGTGAGCCTGAAAATAGGCCCGTAGGCGCTGAGACCCTGTTACCAAAGCAAAGGCTAACAGTTCCATTTTTGGGTAATGCTCTTCGGCTCCTCTCAGGGCCCCTCTTTAGCTTTTGCACTCCTTCTTCTTCCGTTACGAGTGCAGAACTCATAGCTATGATAGAGACAGAAAGATATAAGAAAAGCTCTTCCCCCAGGATAGTTCGGCTGAGGAGGGGTATTGATCCTAAATGTTGCTTTAGTTGCATAAAGGTCTCGTCACATTCTGTTGTCCACTCGAAGGCTTTCCGGAGCACTTTGAAGAATGGGTGGCATTTGTTCGTTGATCGAGAAATAAATCTGTTGAGGGCGCCCACTCGTCCAGCCAATTTTTACACTTCCTTAGTTGTTCTTGGTGGCTTCATTTCCATTATAGCTCTTACTTTTTCGGGATTTGCTTCTATTTCCCGGCTAGAGACCATAAAGTCGAGGAATTTGCCAGACGCCACACCGAATGCGCACTTGGCAAGATTGAGTTTCATCCCATACTTCCTCAAAGTGCCGAATGTTTCTTGCAGATCAGTAACATGAGATTCCGCCTTCTTGCTCTTCACCAACATATCATCGACGTATACTTTGACGTTCCTGCCAATTGATCTCCCAAATATTTTGTTCATCAACCTTTGATATGTTGCCCCAGCATTCTTCAACTCGAATTGCATGACATTGTAGCAATACAATCCCCGATCGGTTATGAATGCTGTATGTTCTTGATCTTGTTCAGCCATTTTTATCTGGTTATACCCAGAAAAGGCATCCATGAAGGACAGTAATTCATGGCCAGCAGTAGAATCGACTAGGAAGTCAATGATTGGTAATGGGAAGCTATCTTTCAGGCATACCTTGTTGAGGTCGGTAAAATCTACACACATTCTCCACTTGCCGTTGGACTTTTTTACCATCACAACGTTCGATAGCCAGGTAGGATAGTGAATTTCTCTGATGAAATTAACCTTCAGTAATTTATCTACCTCCTCAGCGATTGCCTTGCTGCGTTCGGGACAGAAAATTCTCATTTTCTGCTTCATTGGTCTAGCTGTCGGATGTATGCTCAGATGATGAGCGATTACACTCGTGGCTATTCTAGGCATGTCTTCATGGGACCATGTGAAGGTATCTACGTTATTTCACAAAAAATCTTTTATTTGGCCTTTTAATGGCTCCGGTGTTTTCGAATCGACCTTTATTGTTCTTGCTTGCTCGAGGGGGCCTATGATCATGTCTTTCATTTCACATTCTGGCTCTTCGTTTCTTATTTCCTGGTCGTCTCTTACTTCCAACCCGTCTATCACCAAGGTTTCCCTTTGAGCATCTTCCTTCAAAGATAACATGTAACATTCTCGAGCCATCTTCTAGTCGCCTCTGGCACACCCCACCCCATGTTCGATTGGGAACTTGACACAAATGTGGTATGTGGATGTGACAGCCCGGAATTGATTGAGAACCATCCTACCAAGGATCACATTATATGCCGAAGGGCAATCCACAACCAAAAAATTAATCATTTTGGTGGCTTTTTGTTGCTCATTCCCCAAGGTAACTGGCAATGTGATTGATCCAAGTGGAGCAATCCTATCTCTTGTAAACCGACAAGAGGGGAGGAGACTCGGTGTTACTTTTCCCGACCAATTTTCATCTTTTCGAATGCTCCCCAATAGATGATGTCTGCAGAACTTTCGCTATCTACCACTATTCTCCAAATTTTATAATTGGTTATAACAGCCGAAATCACCAAGGGGTCGTCATGAGGTTAATACAAGCCATTCGCCTCATCTTCTGTAAAAGTGATCTACTAGCCCTCCGCCTTTGTCTTCTTTGTTGGTCGATCGGTTGTCAGTACTTCTCGAGGTCAGCTGGTTTCTCGCGTGTACTTTTTTCTGGCTGTTGAAGATTCTATTCCTGCTGCGAAGCCCCCAGAAATAACCCTTATCTCTTCAATCAAGAGTTTATTCATTCTTTCCTAATAGGGACTATGCCATTCAGGGCTCCTCATTCTTGCGTTTGGTCGTTCAGGCGATTTTTGTTCTCTCCGTCCATTGCTACTCTGGCCGGCCATGAATTGGCCAAGTCACCCCTGGTGGATTAATTTTTCCACTTGTTGTTTTAGATCATAGCAGTTGTCAGTATCATGCCATGGTCTCGATGAAATTGACAATACTTTGCTCGGGATCGTTTGTCAGCAAGGGTCTCTAATCTTTCTGGCCATCGTATGGCTGGATCGTTCTGAATTTCATAGATAACGTTCTCTAACTTGGTATTGAGAGGAGCAAAATCTTATCGCTCTTCGAATCGCTTGGGACCCCTGTCGGGCCTACTATTAGTCCGTCGGGTCTTGAAGCTCCTGTTTTCTCTAATATTATCAGCGTCGACTGGCCTCCTTTTTTCCGCCTCAGAACTTTTAACCCCGTTATTACTTTTTTTGGCTTTCATGGCATCCTCCACATTAATGTACTTTTGAGCTCGAAACATGAGCTCAGCCATATCGGTAGGGGTTTTTTTTACCAACGAAGCCATAAACCTTGGCGACCCCAATCCGCTCATGAAAACGGTCATGACCACCTTGTCGTCCGCCTCATCTACTTCCAGAATCTCCTTGTTGAATCTTTTAACATAGTCTCTGAGGGATTCCCCTTTTCCCTGCCTGATGATGAGGAGATGGGTGGCAGGTCGTCTCTGTCTTTGCCCCCCAATAAAGTGGCTAACAAAGAGCTTACTTAACTGGGAGAAGGTAATGATACTACCGACCTTAATTTTGGAGAACCATAATTGTGCAGGGCCTTTCAGCGTTGCCGGGAAGACCCGACACATGATCTCATCCGGGTAGGCGTGAAGGTTTCTAGGTGATTGAGTGGGTCCTGAGACCTATTGAATGAGTCGAGTGCTGGCATTTTAAATTTGGGAGGCAAGTGAAAAGCCATTATCGTTGAAGAAAATGGGGAATCAACGTTTCCCAGTAAATCCTCCACCGTATGAGGGGCTTTAACTACTGCCAGGACATCTTCCATCTGGGCCTGTATGGCCTTAATTTGTTCATCCCAAGGATTTGCAGAAAGACCTTTGACGCTAGTGACTTCTATTCTTGAGACCTCTGGGTGGCCTCCACGTGAGACGTTAGCTCCTAAGGTCCTCTCCTTCCTTCTGGATGCCTCTGGTAACGTATATGGAACGTCATTCTCGCCAACGATACCTGTTCCGTGGGGGAAGCCCAGTCGGGGCCCTATTGGGACCTCTTCGTGTGCTACATCGTTTAGCTCTATATCTCCCCCATTGCGTGCTCCATTGGTTGGTAGGGCAACCGGAGGTGGAACTGGGGGAGGAGGCGCATCCATTTGCTGCAGTAATAGCTGATTCTGAGCCATAAGAGCTTGCATGGTTGTCATCATTTCTTACGTTTGCCTCTCCATAACGGTGATGCGTTCGTCATTTTGGTTCTCCATTGTTGTTGGTGAGAGAGGTTGAGTATTAACACCGGAACTGGTTTAGACCATAAAAATTAGTGAGAAAGGAGAAAATCAGAGAAGGAAGTCGTTTCCCACAAACAGCGCCAGCTGATGATACGTCTCACTGATCGTACTTCGGATGATCCAAGCCTAGCCCGAATTCCTATCTTGACACCGGTGTGGTGCTTGCCAAGGACCCTCCAATGGCTAAGTTAGCAAACCAATGTATGTGAGAGAATATTTTAGCAGAGTAACGATAAAGCTTTTGCCAGGAAGAGTCATACTTGATTCTTTAGCTGATGATTTATATATAGAGAAAGGAGAAGAAACTACATGAACTCCCATGCATGTGAGCCATATTGAATCCAAACTCTCATTGAATCAAATCGTGCCACGTGTACACACGAATCCCCATGCAGATATTTATAATTAGTTATGCAATCCGTTATTGGACAAGTAACGCATTCGTAGGCGGATATCACGGAACATGTCATAGGGTAGTTAGTTACACGATTGTAGCATGACCAATTTAGCCCAACCCCATCGTTCAGGAGAGAACCCGATCGCAAATAACTTGACCGACCGATAGGTTCGTTGGGCAATCCTGACCGATCAAAAGCTTCCTTGGATAATCTCGACCGATCCCTACTATCATTTCTTGTTCATGTGATCTGTTTGATAACGTACCATACCATATTGAAATTCCATCTCCAACACTTTGTTGTGTAATTCTTATCTCAATCTTTCATGTGTTATCAATCCAAACAGAGGAAATTAATAGGGATGAGGAATTATCATTATTATTTTTTAGTGACCCTTGAACTAATTTATTAACCGAGTCACATTAAAATAATGGCCAAACTATAAATACGAAGGAAATGTATTCGTCCTATCATCTACGTACCCAGATGACAGTTGAGTTAAACCTGAAGCTAAAAAGGTGAGTGACCATAAAGGAAAGAAACTCATTGTGAAGAATCGAACCAGAGACTTTTCCGAATTTACAGTGGCTACTTCTCCGAATTTACAGTGGTGCAAGTCGTACTTGCTACTTAATACCACTCACAGTTCAAATGAGCAATTGTCATCCCAATCATCCCTTTACGTGTATGCATTCATGGTAATACAATGCACACTTGAAAAGTGTTAATTAGCTAGTCAAACTGCAGTGAAGTATTAGCCCTTCGAATCAATATCCAAATAGAACTTTAAAAAGTTGTATCAATCCAAGAGTACTTCCGAAAATGAAATGCAAATAAATAGCGGTAATCTCAGTTCCCAAACATGATTAATGAAGCATATATGTAAATGTAAACAACACAATACACTTTTTTATTTATTCATTATGGAATAACTAAAGAAGACAACCTGTGGAGCTGAAACAACAGCCATGTTTATTATGTTTATAATAGTTCATAGCATTTCCTTTTGGAGCAGAGACTTGACATTTTAGAGAGAAAGATGGTTAATAATATAAATTACTTGGTTGATTATAGCATTTGAAATATAGAAGTTGGGAATGTGCAATGGTTTGGCAATTCATACATTGCTATAAATACTATATATATTCTTTCAAAATTTTATTAGACAAATTAAGTTATGACAAGGTTTTCTAGCATGGCATTTTTACCTGATCAGAAAATATGCAAAACCTTTCTACCCAGCCTTTATTTTCCCCTGTTCATAAAATAAGTCCATATAATTACATGTCTCATTAAAATATCTAAGAAAAACTTTGACATCGACACCGGTCATGATCATCTCAACAATTCATTCAGGTGGGTCTCATAGTAGATTTCACATAAATTAACAGTTGAGTTACTATAATTGCATATTGTAGGTCGACTCCCTCTATATCCAAACCCAACTAATTTGCACAATAATTTTTATAAAACAAAAACTATATAGTACTATACTTATATGTGTTTTGAATATGTAATACATCAGAAAGTTGTAACCTGTCTTCAGGAATAGAGAGTATAACTAGTTGCTAACAACAAAAACAACAAGCTACCACCATAAATGATACATAAAAATAAGAAATCTTTGTTGTTATTGTCGGAGTAAAAAACTTTCTGTTGGGTAAAATACGACTTGTACACGTGGAGTGCCGAACAAATGGAGGAGATGACATGTGGCCCAATGCTGAACGTTCTAACTCTAGACACGTGGTCGTTGACCGAACATTTTGACTAATGACACGTGCCTACGTACCGAACAACTAGTTGCTGGCACGTGGCATCACCACAAGCACTATGGAATTGACGCGTGGCTCTCGGTAAGGATGGCTTAGGGACCCTTGGCCACATAGTATTGGTGGATGACATGCTAACATGTGGTGATTGCCAAGGATCTCAGTAGTTAATTTGTTCGGCCGTTAGAATGGCAGCTAATAAATGTTAGGCATGGGCCCCACAACATTAATATCGGATTTGTAACCATAAATGAGTCCTAGTTATAACTGGACTATATATTTATCACCGTAAGAGAAACTAGACTAGTTCATCTCGTTACAAATGGCTGACAGATGTGACAAGTGGACAGTTTGACAACTGAATTCCGGCTATATACTCGCATCTAGGCACTGAATGCATTTAATGAAAGGTATGGGACACTAAATAAGAGGTTAAAGGTATTTAAAGTAAGGAAATAAAGAAGCACCCGGAAGTATGATTACAGCCAAAGGGCAGGTATTATTTTATTTATTCTACACACGACTATAAATATAATTTTCTACTTTACAATAAAAAAAGCTGACTATTGCCAACTTAGAGCGTTCTTTGCTTTCTCTCTTAAAAAGTTCTTTCATAAGCTACTTGCTGACTTAAGTATCGGAGGATTTTCCAGCCAGAGACCTCCACTCCAGCCGTAACCTTTCTCTTATCTTTGTTCAGTAGGTTCACAGTTATTTTTCCAGTTGGCGTGGTCAGTAATTTCGGCAGTAAAATTTGCTGCCGAACATTTGGCGCCCACCGTGAGGCTCCTTGTTTAGCCATTTCTCATTATTTCTTAGCACTTTCTCTTCATCTGATTTCCCTGTAACTACTTTGCCATGACTTCCGGAGGTAACGTCACTCCCCCACATTCTCCAGGAGCAGGAGATGATACCACCCCGGCCAAGACCAGAGGAAGCACAATAATTATCCAGACTCCGGGTCTGGAACATGCGAGGAGAAAGAATGCAGAGGATCCAGAGGCTGCAAAGTGATAGGAGGAATTGCTGGCTAAGGCCAACGAGAAACAAGCTGAACTGGAGGAAATTCCTTTGGAGCTGAGTAAAGAAAAGGGGAAATCAGTGGCACGCGAAGAGCTTGACCCTGATGACTCTGATTCAGGATCAGACAAAAGCTACGATTCTCTTTACGAAGTCCCTATTGGCCAAGATAAAGGAGAAATGCAGGAACAGGATGAAGTACACTCTCGTTCACGACGTGATGTCGTTCCTCCCAAGAAAGGTTATCGCCTTCTTAAGTCTACTAGAGACCGTGGTGCAAAATCTCACGTTGATATACTCTCTAAGGTGAATCGTGAGAAAAGCTCGCACAGAAAAAAGCTCCTTGCTCAGAAGAAGCACTCTGAAGATGAAGGAGAATCATCCAGTGAGGAAGAAGCGCCCGTAAAGCACGAAAAAGTGGACAAAGAGAAGGTTGAGGAGAGAAGGCAAATAGAAGAATGGGATATGTTAGGCCAGACCTAGCATATGATGGCGAAGAGGGCCTTGGGGAGAATTTCGGCCTCCCCATTTATTAAGGAGATTAATGAAACAGAGCCTCCGGAGAAGTTCCAAACTTCAAGGCTTAGTCTTTATGATGGGAAGTCAGACCCTTTGGCCCATTACCATCATTACATGCAAGCCATGACACTGTGGAGTGGAAATAATAATCTCATGTGTAAGGTCTTCCCCTCCAGTTTGGGAGACACCGCACTTCAATGGTTCCACAAGCTGCCCCCAGGGAGCATCCGAAGTTGGCAGCAACTAGCTGAGGAGTTTGTCACTCGATTTTTGGCTAATACTAAACAGCCAAAGACTGCTGACGTTCTCCTTACCATGAAAAGGAAAGCTGGAGAGTCTCTAAGAGATTATTCTCAGAGATATTTGGAGCAGTATAATGAAGCGGAGGGATGCTCGAAACAACTAGCCATCACCTCGTTCAAATTGGCGTTGCGGAAAGAAGACAGATTGTGGCTATCATTGACTAAGAAACTAGTAGCCAATATGTCCGATCTCATGTGCCGGATCGAGAAATATGCCAAAGTGGAAGACGAAATCAAACCATCCGAGCAAAAAGAAGCAAGATTTCAAAGCCAGAAAGGAAATAAAAATAGGGGAAAAGGTGTCAAATTCTCTGACGAAGAAAAGTCTGTTTTTGAGGCAGTCAATACGGTGTTTAAGGAACCTATTTTCAGGATCCTCCCCCAGATTAAAAATAGGCTGTATTTCAGGTGGCCAAGGAAGCTGCTCGACTTTCCTGGCATGAGGAATTCGAAGGACTACTGTGCTTACCATCAAGACAAGGGGCACCGCACCGGATTTTGCTGGTCATTACGCAGCATTTGGAGGAGTTGGTGCGGGATGGACATCTGAGAGAATTCATAGATGAGACTAGGATTGGAGGTGCAGTACCTCGAGACAGAGAACATAGAAGGTCAAGGGACGAGATGGCAGAGGAAAATAATACTGAGGACGTTCAGCCTCCGCCAAGAGTGAGGCCATGGAGGGAAGTTCAAAGACCCCCTGTGATTCATGTTATTCATATGGAGCAACGCCCCCAAAGCGTCATCAATTGTTCGCCAGCTCCACAAGTACAGGAGATCTTGGGTGTTACTAGCCAGCCGAGCAAATGCCTGAGAAAATAGACTGTAAAGGAAATCTCTTTTCACGAGGATGACCGACCCTAAAAAGTGTTTTGGGTTCTACCTCTCAAGTGCAAGAGGGCAGTCATAATTTTAAAACTCAGTGAGTACCGAGGTCGAATCCACATGGAGGGCTTTGTTAAAAGCTCTAGACTTGTTCTCTTAGTTAGTAGGTGAACCTAAATTAATTTAAACTAATTTTTCAACAACTCAAACTTTTGTTTTAGGTTTAAAATAAATTAAATATTAATTAAAGAAATTCAATTTAATTTTAAAATGCAAACAAACCATCCACTCTAAATTTTAAAGCAAATAAATCAACTCATAAATTAAATTAAATAACAAGCACAATACTAAAAAGGTTCTTGATCCAACTTTCAAGTCTGGGTAGTTCACTACTTTACCTTGAGATGTTTTTATTCAAATCTAGATTAGGGTTTAATTCGAAAAGTGTTAGGAATATTTTAATCAAAGGTCAGTACCAGTGATCTCAAGCGGATATGGTTAAAGACCTTTGTTTCCGAAGGTTTTTCAAACAATCAAAACTAGAAGTGAATTCGAAACCTATTTTAATCTTGTTCAAAAGTATGTAAACAGTTATATTCAAAAACCCATACCAGTGACTTCAAACGAGTGTGGTTAAAGATTTTCAGTTTCGAATGTTTTCAAAACAAGTTAAAATAAATTTTAATATGGTAGATTCTTACGCATGAGCTCTCACAACCTATGCAAAAGGTCTACGAACACCCCAAGATTTTTTCGTGAACTACCCATTCTTGATCCGTTGAATCAAGAACTAGGGTTTTACGCTAAAACTACTTTAAACATCACAAAAATGATAAAAGAACATTCCATCATGCGAAAAAGGAATCGAAACAAGCAAAACATTATATTACGAAGTAAATCGAAATAAATCGAAGTAAATCAAAGTGCAACTTACAATGTAACTCGGATGTAAAAGAAAAGATGAACAAGTAATGCGAAGACAATGATAAAAACTCCAAAAACCTCCATAAATCTACACGTCCAAGCGTACAAATCACTCTAAAATTAATCAAAACCTAATCTAACTCTCAATCCAAAGTGTAATAAACAAAGAGAGGCCTCCTCCTTCGTGGCCGTGCAATGGGTCCTTATAAAGATGCAAGGAAACCCTATAAGAGGAGCTTTCACGCGGCTATTGTAAATCACGGGTGGTCCCGACCGTCTGGAGTGGGGGTCGGGACCGTCTAAAGTTTTGTACTTTCTGTGGTCTCGACCGTCTGGGTGACGGTGGGGACCGTCTAGTATCTCCTTCATTACTTTCTTTCCTTCTCTTGGTTGGGTCTTTGGGCTAGTCTTTTCCATCGAAGATGAGGTTCAAACCATGACTTTTTCTTTGTCTTCTTGGCCGTCTCCATAGCTATAAACTTCGACATCCTTGCCCTTTTTCCTATAAATAAAATAATAAAAGTATAAGTAACGCAATAACACTAAAACTTCAACTTTACTTATTTTAATGCATGAATAAGTGTTGAGTTAGGGAGTTTGTAATTACACTTTTCAAGTGTAATCGCACCAAAAACTTGACCGACCCTAAAAAGTGTTTCGGGTTCTACCTCTCAAGTGCAAGAGGGCAGTCGTAGTTTTAAAACTCGGTTAGTCCGAGGTCGAATCCATAAGGAGGGCTTTGTTAAAAGCTCTAGACTTGTTCTCTTAATTAGTAGGTGAACCTAAATTAATTTAAACTAATTTTTTAGCAACTCAAATTTTTGTTTTAGATTCTAAATGAAAGAAATTCAATTTAATTTTAAAGTGCAAACAAAGCATCTACTCTAAATTTTAAAGTGAATAAATCAACTCATAAATTAAATTAAATAACAAGCACGATACTAAAAAGGTTCTTGATCCAACTTTCAAGTCTGGGTAGTTCACTACTTTACCTTGGGATGTTTTTATTCAAAACTAGATTAGGGTTTAATTCGAAAAGTGTTAGGAATATTTTAATCAAAGGTCAGTACCAGTGATCTCAAGCGGATATGGTTAAAGACCTTTGTTTCCGAAGGTTTTCCAAACAATCAAAACTAGAAGTGAATTCGAAACCTATTTTAATCTTGTTCAAATGTATGTAAACAGTTATATTCAAAAACCCATACCAGTGACTTCAAACGAGTGTGGTTAAAGATTTTTGGTTTCGAATGTTTTCGAAACAAGTTGAAAATAGATTTTAACACGGTAGATCCTTACGCATGAGCTCTCACAACCCATGCGAAGGGTCTACTAACACCCCAAGGTTTTTCGTGAACTACCCATTCTTGATTCGTTGAATCAAGAATTAGGGTTTTACGCTAAAACTACTTTAAACATCAGAAAAACGATAAAAGAACATTCCATCATGCGAAAAAGGAATCGAAACAAGCAAAACATTATATTACGAAGTAAAACGAAATAAATCGAAGTGCAACTTACAATGTAACTCGAATGTAAAAGAGAAGATGAACTAGTAGTGCGAAGACAATGATAAAAACTCCAAAAACCTCTATAAATCCACACGTCCAAGCGTAGAAATCACTCTAAAATTAATCAAAACCTAATCTAACTCTCAATCTAAAGTGTAGTAATCTTCAAAGGAGGCATCCCCCTTCATGGCCGTGCAATCGGTCCTTATAAAGATGCAAGGAAACCCTATAAGAGGAGCTTTCACGTGGCTATTGTAAATCACGGGTGGTCCCGACTGTCTGGAGAAGGGGTCGGGACCATCTGAAGTTTTGTACTTTCTGTGGTCCCGACCGTCTGGGTGACGGTGGGGACCGTCTAGTATCTCCTTCATTACTTTCTTTCCTTCTCTTGGTTGGGTCTTTGGGCTAGTCTTTTCCATTGAAGATGAGGTTCAAACCATGACTTTTTCTTGGTCTTTTTGGCCCTCTCCATAGCTATAAACTTCGACATCCTTGCCCTTTTTCCTATAAATAAAACAATAAAAGTATAAGTAACGCAATAACACTAAAACTTCAACTTTACTTATTTTAATGCATGAATAAGTGTTGAGTTAGGGAGTTTGTAATTACACTTTTCAAGTGTAATCAGAGGATAAGCGTTCTGTGGTTCAGATACCACAAAACGATGCCCTTGTGATTACGTTGAGGATGTTCGAATTAGAGGTGAGAAGGATTCTGGTTGATGCTGGCAGTTCAACTGAGATTATGTTTTTAAGTCTGTTTAAGAAGCTTAGCCTCACCCAGGATGACTTGGAGCCAGCCGAATGCCCACTTATTGGGTTCAACTCTGCCCCTGTATGGCTTTTAGGTAGGGTTGTTATTCCTATACGTGTGGGCCCAGTGGAATAGGAGGTTGAATTTACGGTAGTGGATTCCCTTTCTTCCTATAATGCTACAGTGGGAAGATCGTGGATCCATGCCCTAAAAGTGGTCCCTTTAACTTATCACCAAGTACTAAAGTTCCCACACGGTGAGGATGTGATTGAGGTTAAGGGGGACCAAGATGTCTCTTACAGATGTTTCATCGTAGCCCTTAAGTCGAAAATCGTTCTCGAACAAGTCCAATTGATAGAGTTGCCTGAAGACGCCCCAAAGATCAACGATGTTGGTGGCGATCCACAGAAGAAAGCTGTTGAGGGTCTGGAAAAGCACCAGCTTGCCCCTGCCGAAGATGATAAGTTCTTCTTGGTTGGATCAAACTTAAGTACTCATGAAAAGCTGGAGTTGACAGAAATGCTCCTGAAGAACATTGAAACATTTGCCTAGACTTCTCAAGAAATGTCAAGTATTTCCCCTAAGGTTATGACTCATAAGCTAAATATTAATCTGGGGGGGGAAGCTGGTTATACAGAAGGCAAGAAAGTCAGCTTTACAACATGCAGAAGCCATCATTGAAGAAGTTGATCGGCTATTGGAGGCTGAAGCCATCAGGGAAGTTTCTTACCCTGAGTGGTTAGCCAACACAGTTGTGGTTAAAATAAAGAATGGAAAATGGAAAGTTTGCATAGACTATACAGGCTTAAATAAAGCCTGCCCAAAGGATCTATTTTCCCCTACCGAAAATTGACCAAGTTGTTGATTCCACAGTAGGATGTTCGAGGATGTCTTTTTTGGATGCATACAGGGGTACCACCAGATCCCCATGTATGGTCTCGATGAAGAGAAGATCTCGTTCATTACCCCACGAGGGGTATATTGTTACAAGGTCATGCCTTTCGGACTGAAGAATGTTGGTGCCACCTATCAGCGACTTGTTACAAAGATATTCAAGAAGGACCTCAGTAAGACGATGGAGGTCTACATCGATGATATGGTGGTAAAAAGCGAGGAGCCAGACACCCACCTTCAGCACCTCCAGCACGTCTTCTCCACTTTCGATAAGTATAACTTGAAACTCAATGCTGCCAAGTGTGCCTTTGGAGTGGGCTATGGGAAGTTTTTAGGCCATTTGGTGAGCAGGAGGGGGATAGAAGCAGATCCTGATCAAATCCGGGCTATTAAGTCTATTTCTCCTCCACGCACCAAAAAAGAAGTTCAAAAGCTTATAGGGATTGTGGCGGCGCTCAACTGATTTATTAGCCGATCATCTGACAAGTGCCGGCCATTCTTTAAGCTGCTAAAAGGTGCAAATAAGATGCTATGGGTTGCTGAAGTAGATAAGGCACTGGACAGACTTAAAGAATATCTGACAACCGTTCTAATACTTTCAACTCCACAGCCGAGGGATATCTTGCAATTGTACTTGGCAATTTCAAAACATGCGGTCAGTGCTGTCTTGTTAAAGAAAGAGGGTGGAAAATAGCATCCCATTTATTATATAAGCAAGACAATGCAAGGAGCAGAGACCAGATACCTTCCCCTAGAGAAGTTAACCCTGGCGTTGGTGATGGCTTCAAGAAAATTGGCTCATTACTTTCATGCCCACACGATTGAGATCGTGACTGACCAGCCAATTGGTCATCTATTGAAAAGGGCTGACATATTAGGAAGAATGGCTAAATGGGCAGTCTCCCTGGGTGTATTTGATATAAAGTACGTTCCTAGAATAGTAATAAAGGCGCAAGTCCTAGCCGATTTTGTAGTAGAATTTATCACTCCAGCTCCAGATCTGATACATGAAATTTGGCAGGTAGAAGTTAGAACTAAGGCTTTCGCTGACCACAATGGTAGCCCTCAACCTTGGCAATTGGAGGTTGATGAGTCTTCTTCGAAGAAGGAGGCTGGCGTGGGCATTGTTATGACGACCTCAGAGGGGGTTACTATTGAATATGCAATAAAGTTGAAGTTCGAAGCTACCAATAATGAGGCAGAATATAAAGCTCTCCTGGCTGGGCTTAACATTGCTCGGCGTCTAATGGCAAGAGATGTAGTAATAAAGACCGACTCCTAGTTGGTTGCAAATCAGCTGAAGAGTGAATATGTGGCCAGAAATGAGAAGATGGCGGAGTATTTGGAGCTGGCTAGGAAGTAGATTGAGAACTTCGATAAAGCGAGCGTGGAACTAGTTGGAAGAGATCACAATACTTATGCAGATGCGCTTGCGACATTAGCCGCCTCTCCTCAGGTAAGGTTAACGACAGAGTCTTCATGGAGGTTCTTGAGAAACCGAGCATTTCTAAGGATAGAGACGTCGCGTGTATTGAAGTGGCTCCATCTTGGATGGACCCTATCATTTCTTACTTGAAGGATAGAACTCTCCTCGAGGAGAAGATGGAAGCGAAGAAGCTCAAAATAAAAGCTAATAGATTTTGACTTTCTCCAGATCATAAACTGTATAAGAAGTCCTTCACATGTCCCTATCTTCTTTGTGTTCATCCTGACAAGGTACAAGATTTTCTATGAGTTACAAGAAAGGGTATATGGGGCACACACTAGGGGCAGGTCATTGGCATATAGAGCAATCACGCAAAGATACTGGTGGCCGAGGATGGGGAAGGATGCCCAAACTTATGTTTGTAAATGCAAGAAGTGCCAGAAGTTTGCTCCCATACCTCACCAACCAACGCAAGAGCTCAGTCTGCTTACCAGCCCCTGGTCGTTTGCTCAATGGGGGCTTGACATAGTTGGTCCGCTGCCTACTGCTTCAGGAAACAGAAAATGGTTGATGGTCGGCACTGACTACTTCACTAAATAGGTGGAGGCAGAGACTTTGGCCCACATCAGGGACGTCGATACTATTCGATTTGTTTGGAAAAGCATCATTACAAGGTACGGCATCCTTAGGACACTTATTTCTGACAATGGGGCACAGTTTGATAGTGCCCCATTCAGGGAGTATTATTCCAGGTATGGGATCAAAAATATCTACTCAACACCTGCGTACCCACAGAGCAACGGACAAGCTGAAGCTACGAATAAAGTCATCCTCAGTGGTATCAAGAAGAAATTAGAAGCAGTGAAAAGAAAAGTGGGTAGATGAGCTCCCATCGGTCCTATGGACGTACCGAACAACTTCAATGAGGTCAACCGGAGAATCTCCCTTTTCTCTAGCTTATGAAATGGAAGCTATCATACCACTAAAAGTTGGCTTGCCGAGCATTAGAACACAAGTTTTTAATCAAGGGGAGAATGACAAAGTAATGGCAGTAAGTCTTGACCTTGTTGATGAAAAACGGGAACTTGCCGCATTAAGATTAGCCAACTATTAGCAAGAAATAAGAAGGAAGTACAACAAATGTGTTAGACAGAGAGAGTTCAAGGTTGGAGATTATGTATTGAGAAAGCTGATGGGAACCAAGAATGACCCTACTGAAGGAAAGTTGGGAGCCAACTGGGAAGGACCGTTCCTAGTTTTAGATGTGCTCGGTAATGGAGCCTACAGACTGAACGACATGGAAGGAAAGCCAATTAAAAGGCCATGGAACGTAGCCTGTTTAAAGTTGTATTATCATTAGAAATATTGTACATTCATTGAAAGATTTCTTCTTGAAAGTCAATAAAAGAGAGAAGCAATTCCAAAAGCTTAAGATTGACGAATGTTTGGCAAAAAGGTGCCACACCCCTCTCGGGTGTTGGTTCAAAAAGGAGCCACACTCAGCTAGGCGAGTGTTGGTACAGAAAGTGAACCACACCCTTTGGGTGCTGGTTCAACCCTGGTTTATTGACTGACCAGGTGATCTCTTTAAGCCGAGATTCAATTCCTTGTTTTATTGAAAAAGATTATCCAAAGGGAACCACACCCTTTGGGTGCTGGTTCAACCCTAGTTTATTGACTGACCAGGTGATCTTTTTAAGCCGAGATTCAATTCCTTAGTTTATTGAAAAGGATTATCGAAAGGGAACCGCACCCTTTGGGTGCTGGTTCAACCCTAATTTATTGATTGATCAGGTAATCTCTTTAAGCCGAGATTCAATTCCTTGATTTATTGAAAAGGATTGTCAAAAAGGAGCCACACTAAATTTCCTGAGCGTTGGTACAAACAAACGAAAGCTTTTGGAAAGCGAAAGCCCCTATAAAGGAAGCTCAGCGTTGATATGAAAGGCAAAACCTCTCAGATAGTGAAAGTCTCTGTTATTAAATATAAGTTCAAAAGCAGCCGAGCCCATTAAGGTATGCGAAAAGCTATCTTTCAATATGTTAAACTATATTCTTCTTACCAGAAAGTCTATTCTTACCATGTGATTAATTTTTGGAAAGTTTGATTAAGAGAGGGCCTTAGTCAAGTTTTGAAGCAATTTAAATAAGTGAAGCTTAATTATTAAAGACTGTTCATTGAAAGCACTTGCATGAGCATAAACACAAACACGTGAACAACAAGCTAAGCACAAATAGAATAGAGCATGTACAAAGAATAGTTCTTGAACTCTTATTACAAAATTTTGAGTAAAGTTATAATGTACATTGGAGTTGGCATTAAAAGTTTTACTAGCGGGATTTAAGTTAACATTTGTTGTAAGGGTTCGTTGCTATCTCATGAGAAAAAACTTCAAGGTACTCTTCGGCTGCTCTTCCTATGATCTCGTCGACGAGCAAATCAAAGAACTCTTTAATGAGTGCATCATCAGTTCTGAAGGAATTAAAGATACAAAAATTAAAGTGAAATAAAGATCAGATAAGACTGTTATATTTTCATTCATTCAATATATAAGATTTACATGGTTTGATATGTTTTTACATCTGAACAAATAGAAAAACAAAAATGAAAAGGGGAGGGGCTCACTTCTCTCTCTCCTTAGAAGGATCACTTTCCACAACTAGATTAATTTTTTTTTCTTGTGTGGAAGTGTCCTTGGGAGAACTCTGTACCTCGACTTCACCCTCTTCAATGTCTTCCTCAAAAGTCTGGATTGAAGGAGTTGGATGAGGACGCTCAAAACTGAAGAGGGGAGCCAGACGGTGTGGATCTAGATAAAGGGACCGCTTTGTATGCGGGGTTAGTCTGATCAATATTGTTCTTCTTCATGGTAGCCTTCCAACCCCTTAGGAAATACTCATTGTGAGCGTCCCTCATTTGTTCCACACAATCATTTATTTGAGCTTCAACCTCTGCCTTCACCTTTTTTTTAACAGCGTGAAGTGCAGCGTTTTTCTCCTCCAAGGCGCGATTCTTCATTACAAGATCGTCTGAGAGTTTCGATCTCTTGCCTAAGTGTAGCTTGTTCAGCCCTGGAGTTGTCCAACTCTCTGGCAAGACCCTCTTGCTTGGCCTTTGAAGAAGATAATTCAAATTCAATCTTTGAAAATTTTGCAATCTTCTCCAATAGGTCCTCATTCTTTTTGGCCAAGATCTTATCCATGTGTTCCATGCGAGCTTTGCTTACCTCTACTTGGCTGAGGGCAGAGTTGATTTGATGTCCTATATCATTTTTCTCGTCTTGGAGTCGGTTTCTCTCTTCCACCAAGGCATCATTACTCGTTTGGAGGTTCTTCTTCTCCTTCTCCAAACCCTTTATGTTTGCTTTCAAGTCCTTGATATCTGACCTGTCCAGCTCAACTTTGGTTTGGAGAGTTTGGCTCCGAGCAATTAACTCCATGGTATAGAGGGAAGTCTGGTAAGAAAAAAGAATAGCAAAAAAGTTCATTAGAAAGGAAACGAGCAAACAGGGAAAGAGTTGAAAAGCAGATCATCACACTTTCAGAGATGGCATTTTTTATCAGTGTGTTGTGGATGTCCTCTAACTTGTTTTTCCTCGTAGCCTGGATGTCTCGTGGAGGAAGGACACCTTTAAGATATTTTTCGACATGGTTAAAGGCCGTGTCCTGGATGGTAAATAGACGGTCTTAAGGAAATTCAAGACTAGGGATGAGAATTTATGGGATGAAAGGGGGAGAGTCCCGTATAGGGTTGGGTGGATACTCGATCTGAAGAGGCACGGGACCCGTAGGTTGAGAGGAACTAGGCTCTGTGGCCTTAGGCGGTGCATTTTTGGGAGGAGCTGCATCCTTCTCAGAGGGCTCCTTTGTTGGCATTGGGGGTTCAATGACTTGAATCTCCCCAGCAGGTGAAGTTCTAACCTTCTTCTGTTGGGGAGCATCAGAAGGTTTAAGCCGGAGGGCCTCGTGCTCCTTACTCTTTTCGATTTTGATTTTAAGGATTTGTTCGGTGGTGACAGGAGCAGGAGCCTTTCCTCTTCAAGCTTTCTCTTGCCGGCAGCCTTCCGCTCCTTGGCTTTCTTCTTCGCATCCTCAATATTTTGTTGCTTAGCTCTCTCCTGAGCAAGCTTCTTATAATCTATTTTGGGGGCCATGCCGGTTGCCTCTTCTTCAGGAATAAAATCAAAGGCTTCAAGGGGGCTAGGTTCCTCTTCTTCTTCCTCAGAAAATAGTTCAAGGATGTGAGGGGGCCTTAGCTCTCCTTCCTCCTCTTTTTTCTCAAATTTGGAAGAATATTTAGAGGCTTGAGGAGGCTGTAATTCTTCTTTTTTCTCCTCCTCATCTGACATGACGAGTCTCCGCCTCCTCAGTTGTTCGGCGGGACTGGAAATTGCAACTTCTGGAGTAGAAATTGGTTGAGTCACCAGAGGGATGGCGAATGGGGGAGGCGGAACCCACTCAGGGTGTTTTAATGCATAGAAGCTTTCCTTCTCTTCGGCAGTGGCCCTAAACCAGCACTGGAGCCATCTGATGGCCTCTGTGGTGGCAAAGCCTTGTGGGGGGGGCAATGAAAGTTTGGTAGGAAGGAGTGAAATTGAACAAAATAGGGACTGATCTTGCAAATGGGTAAAGATCTGGCCCTCCAAGAAACTTGAACACCTGATTGAGATGATCTTTGTCTGCCCGTACACCTTTGGCCCAGGACTTCTTTGCTTGTCTGGCTGCAAGGAAATCAAATTAGAAGATTAGTATACTTCTAAAATCAGAAGTTGAGAAGGACAAGAACTGGCAGCGTTTGAAGGCAACCAACCTGGGCCCAAAGAAACCAGAGGGACGATTGGAAAACGATCTTCGTCTGGATCGTGTGTCTAGTGACCCGTGACAATGCGTAGGTCATTTTCTGATTTAATCGTGTTAGGTAGCATGTGGACCAAGGCTTTTTCTGGTCAGGATTTCAAATACCACATGTTCTTATTCTTCTTCACCTTCTGGATGGAGTAGCAATAAAGCAGGTCCCACTCAGAAATGTGGAACCCGTATCGCCTGTTTATCTCCATCACCCCATTGACTATTCTATAGAAATTGTGGGTGACGTTCCTAGGGCCAAAGTCTAGAATGCTCATTACAGAGCGAAAGAAAGGACGCAGAGGGAACCTAAGGCCACCTTCAGTGATGGCCACTACGGGGAACTCCCTTGGTTCGGGCTCACCCTCCTGGGCGAGCCTGATCCCCACATTTGGGGGAATCTGGTATTTTTCCTTGAAGACCCTAACGTTTTCTTCAGAGTTGAATTCGTTTGCAAGTTTACCCATAGTGAATGGTTTCGATTTAGATCGATTTACTCACCTAAAGTGAATAATTAAAGAAGGAGATAAAGACCGGGAGGAATGGAAGCTCAAAAGAAGGAGAAGCAAAGGGGGTTAAAGAGCTCGAATCACAGAAAGGAGATACGTGGGAGGTGGTCTGTGCTTCTATATGTATGCATATATGTGAGTGCAAACGAAACGTTACCACAGAAAAGGGTAACGGGCAGTAAAATTATATTACTTACCACCCCAGTTTTTGAATTTTTGGCCATAAATGTTTGGAGGATTATGGCTATAGGGTTTTGTGCAGGCGGCGTGACAAGTGAAAAGCTGAAGAGACGCTACGTGTGTCATTATTAGGAAAGTGAAATGGCCAATTGGATTTGAAGTGCCCCAGATGGCCACTAAACGATAAGACATACGGAAAGCTTGAAGAGACTGATAAGGTAAGGTTTTTGTTACCTACTACTCTACTTGGAAAAAATAGTTTTTCCAACCAGAGTGGGGGCAAAATGTTGGGTAAAATATGACTTGCACACGTCGAGTGTCGAACAAATGGAGGAGATGACACGTGGCCCAATGTCGAACGTTCTAACCCTAGACATGTGGTCGTTGACCGAACATTTTGACTAATGACACGTGCCCACATACCAAACAACTAGTTGCTGGCACGTGGCATCACCACGAGCGCTATGGAATTGACGCGTGGCTCAAGGTAAGGATGGCTTAGGGACCCTTAGCCACATAATATTGGTGGATGACATGCTGACATGTGGTGATTACCGAGGATCTCGGTAGTTAATTTGTTCGGCCGTTAGAATGGTTGCTAATAAATGTTAGGCATGGGCCCCACAACATTAATATCAGATTTGTAACCATAAATGAGTCCTAGTTATGACTGGACTATATATTTATCACCGTAAGGAAAACTAGACTAGTTCATCTCGTTACAAATGGCTGACAGATGTGACAAGTGGACAGTTTGACAATTGAATTCTGATTATACACCCGCATCTAGCCACCAAATGCATTTAATGAAAGGTATAGGACATTAAATAAGAGGTGAAAGGTATTTAAAGTAAGGAAAGAAAGAAGCACCTGGAAGCATGATTACAGCCAAAGGGCAGGTATTATTTTATTTATTTTACGCACTACTATAAAGATGATTTTCTACTTTACAATAAAAAAAAAAGCTGACTATTGCTAACTTATAGTGTTCTTTGCTTTCTCTCTTAAAAAGTTCTTTCATAAGCTACTTGCTGACTTAAGTATCGGAGGGTTTTCCGACCAGAGACCTCCACTCCAGCCGTAACCTTTCTCTTATCTTTATTCGGTAGGTTCATAGTTATTTTTCTAGTTGGCGTGGTCAGCAGTTCCGAAAAAAAAAGAGAGTAACAACTTTCAAAATAATATATAAAAGTTGAAATTTAAGCTATTCAAACAGCATAGGCAAATTAAGTACAATTTATTTATTTATATTTGTTTTAATTCAAAGTACAAGAAATGTAAAGGTAGATTTTTAAAATTCAACGGGTGTAAGTAATTTTTACCTTAAGTACAAAACATAAAAAGGCAATTACCCTTTGTTTTAACATAAAAAAAGGGATTTGGTCATGCAAAAAAAAAAAAAAAAAAACACGAAGAAGTTATAATCCCTAAATATACTTATCCCTAAATTGGCACTGTACAGATAAATTATTAAAATATCTGTATTATTAATAAGTATAGTGCACACAGACAATATGTGTGACCATAAAAAAGAAAAAAAAGGTACAATTGCATAAAATTTGAAGTAGTAAAGTAATTAAAAATAATGAGCAGCATAATTTACTTTTCATGCTTAATTTCATGTTTAGAGAAAGTCAATTGCATAATTGTACTGGCATGAAAAACAATGACAAGTATAATATTTTTGGTTTGTTAAAAATGATTGATAACCAAATAGAAGAAACATTAATTGACAATCAAATAGAAAATAAATAAATATTTGTTAATTTTTACTTCGATTAATCATAAAATTATGATTTTTTGATTATAAATAATTTCATTTTGTTGCACAAATTTTTTTTATCCAAACACATTCATTAAATTAAATTGTATATTACTACAGATATGATGTCCTTTTTTTTTGTATACCAATATGGAACGTGCAGTGCATCAAAAAACAACTGAAATTGTGTGTTTGGTACCTTATCCAAGTAGATATATAGCTTCGGCAAATTTGGGACCTCATGATCAATTAATTCTGACGGAAGGCACGTGCTCAATTTTGTAGGAGTCCGCTCCTCCTGGGCGAACCCTGTCTCTAAGTTCTGCAGATGGAGCATAGATCCCCAATTCCCCGAGGGTGGTAATGAACCTCAATCCGCCTGGAATCTCCATCAATTTTGGACAACCCCAAATTTCTAAACGAAAGAGACTGGGCATGGCTCCTTCAACGACCCCCCACTCCTCCAAGTTGGGCAAACCCCGAAGTCGTAAAATTTTGAGCTGAGGAAAACCACCACAACTTCCACTGCTGCTCATTGGTGCTGCCGTTGTTGCTAGGGTGAGTGGAGCAGAACAAACCATCGTCTTCCCAATGTAGGACTCCTTCCCCAAATAGAGCCTCCTCAAGTTAGGCAACTTCTCCAACATTGGCATTGGATCCTCTTCCAGTACACTTCCTTTCAAATCTAAGACGGTGAGGTTCATAGGGAATTGTTCTGGAAATTTTTGCACGGCCCCAATTATATACAATTTATGCAAGTGGCGACACCTTAAAAGTTTCTTCAGAGGCTTTTGTTCTTTTTGCAAATGAAAATCTCCTTCAAGGTGGATACTTAACTTTTGCAGATGGTGGTCTGAATTGCTGAAGATTGGGGATTCAAGAATCACAATCAAGTCTTTGGATTTTACGTCAAATAGTGAAACCTTGCGAAGATTCTTCAATGCGGGAAAGCATTCGACGTCACAATATTCTGGATTAAAGCCTTCCAACGTCTCCAATTTGCTCAAGCCATCCAATCGTAACTTGCCTCTACTACAAGTTCCATTGATCTTTATAGGAAGATAAAGGTGTCTCAATTGTTTCAATTTCCAAATGACATTGGGTATTGTTAGGCCCGTATAATCCCGTAAATCTAGGGTTTGTAGGAATTTCCAATTGCCTATAGAATAAGGCAAGCCCGTAATCGCAACAAACTTTATACCAAAATACCTCAAATGGATTAGGTTTCCTATTACTCTGGGCAACGTCTTGTAACAAGGGCAAAAGGAAGAAAACGCAAATCTTTGGAGATCTAAAACCCTTATCAACTTGCAACTCTTGAGGATTGATTTTATTTGTAGCCACTCGAAACTTTTCAAATGATTGCCAAATAAATTAACTAGGCATGACCGAATATGTTGGTGGTTTATTTTTTCTTGTCTTATAAAACTACCAATATCACAGTCACCGAAATAATTCAATGCAAGCCTGCGAGTGGTTGTAGATAACGAAAAAATTACTGACGAAGAAGATGAAAAAGAAGACAAGGTTGAGTCTCCCCGTAAAAGTTTACCATCAAGAACTTTGAAAAAATTCTCCTCTTGAGATTCGAGTAAACAAAAATCTCACATGAGATCGTGAAGCCAACAAAATTTAATTTTTTTGCTGAATCTTGTTAATTCGACTTGAACCATGCTTCTTTGCACCAGCTCATCCAAGTATGTCATTCCAAAATCCAACATTGTCTCTTCCGCTTCAAACAAAACTTCCTCGGCTTGTGCACCCATAGGCACAATACCTTCAGCCATCCACATTTGAACTAATTTTTCCGGACGTATTCTCCCATCTTCAGGTAGATGGCTCAAATACAAAAAACATGCCTTCAAATGGTACGGCAAGTCTTGATAGCTAAGTGCTAAAACTTTAGCTACTCCTCCTTCATCTTTGCCCTTACTTAAATAATAATGGATGTTTTTATGCACCATCACCCATTCATTTAAAGTGTGTTTAGTTCCCAAAAGTCCTCCTAATACCACAATAGCTAAGGGCAAACCCTTACAATTATTGATCATATCCTTCCCTATCTTCATCATTTCTGGGCAGGGTCTAAATTCTGGAGAAAAAAAAAATTCTTCTATTAATTTTTTATCGACTAATTTGGATCTTAATTGCTAACATCAAATTCATATAAAAACAAAATGACAATGAAAATGGATCAGTTAAATATTCTATTATTTTCATCTTAAAAAATACAAAAAATTAATTACAAATCCTATATTTTTATTGAAAATAAATAAATTTTACCCCCGGGCAAGGGTTTATGTAATTCCTAAATGTACTTATTAACTACCTAGTGGGAATGTACCAATAAATTATTAAAACATTTGTATCACTGGTTATTAACATTCACACAATGTGTGACCGTTAAAAAATAAATAAATGAAAAATACAATTGTAAAAAATTTGAAATATTTGTGTAAAATTGTAATTCGTTTGTAGAACACTTATTTTTTAAACTTGAAACTTATCTTGTGATGATTTTAATTTTTAAAGAGGCGTAAAACTTTTATAATTTTTGTTTGCTTGAAACTTTTGATATAATAAACATAAGGATTTTTAGATAGGGATATGCAATAGGCACTCCACTTTTTTTTTTTTGGGGGGGGGGGGGGAACAGACTCCATTTTTAATTATTTACACTCTAAAAAACATTATTTATTTTGATAGATGATGGTGTGTATAAACATAAAAATGGAGTGTATTCAACCTTTATTGACCTAAAATTAAAAATAATTCGAAATAATGAAATTTTTCAAAGTGTTTGTTTGGGGGATAATTTTATCCTATTAAAAATGAGACAACATGACTTCACCGACCTTCACCCATTCTTTGATTTCTTTATTAATTAATTGATATAGTACTCTATATACATATATATATTTATTTATTTATTATGGGTTGGTCAAATCTTCGAGTTATTAACCATTTGAAGGTGATTTTTTTTTTTTGGTCAATTTAAAGTGAATTTTTTTACGAACTAAAAACTATTCGATAGATGCAACTATTACGTTTGGAAGTATCTAACATTCTTAAGAGATATCACAAATGGTACATTTGAGAAAAGTGGCTATTGCCAATCTCCAATAGAGTTATTTATAAAATGACAATGTTGCATTTTAACATGAAAAATTGATTAAAAAAAATAAGACACAAGTGCAATTAAATTTAACTAATTTTATCTATTCAATTTGTACTTGAATCCAAATTTTTAGAAAGTTATGTGTTAATTTTTAAATCAAAGGAAATTTATTACTTTTGGGACAAATTTTAAAACAGTAAAGTGTAATTAGGGAGTGTGTTACAAATCCAAATCTATAAACTAATTTTTAAATTAGTTTATTAAGTGTTGATGTTAATTAAAAAAAATGTTGCCATCTAAAATAGAAGTTATATTCATGCCCGATAACACATATAATAATAACAAGGATAGTGTCTTATTTCATTATTAAAAAAAAAAAAAACTTGACAATTCCTTTTGTAATGTTTCGATGCTCAAAAAAGTAAAAAACTAAAGCAATGCAACAATAATTGATAATTCTATTTTGTTTAAAACTGTAATTTACAATTAAATTAAGTTAGGTTCAACGGCACTTTCAATCTTTTGGAAAACAAAATCATTGATCATGTCACGACCTTACTCGAATAGGATCTGTTCTATAAGTTCGTACCTCTGTATCCTTGAGTTAAAAAAAAAAAAAAAAAATCATTGATCATGTCGGCCACCACTTATTTTGAAATCAACAATTGTAGGCTTCTGGAGGTCTTGTGGCTATAGTTTTAATATTTATAAAAATTATTATTTTTCAAGTTCTTCTATCATTGTTACAACATAATTTTAATATATACATTACCTTTAAATGTCAGGTGTAATAGGTGTGATTACAAAGGATATATACTATAAAAATTGATAATTTAACTATTGAATTTCAAATATAATCAAAGTCAGGCAAAAATTTTAAAAATTAGAAAGACACTTTTAAATTACAAGAGCCACTCTCTTCGCCTTTTGCCTTGCACTTTCTTTCAAAATCGGCAGTATTTGAAAGGGAGGACGAGGAGAAATATAATTATCCTTAATATATTTAGGATATATTTGGATAGATAAAGTAAATGTGTTATTAGTATGGGCATTCATTTTTTTCTTTTTTTTGTTCAATTATAATTTTTAAGAGTAGAATACTATACTTATTACACCATTTGTTCCAAGCCACTCCCAAAAAAAAAAATAAATCATAGGAATAGCTTATTCTCCCATGAGAATGAGTCCTAATAGAATATTTATAAGTATTAAATGAAATATTTTGTCAATTTTAACACATTTTATTAAAATAGTTTGTTTTATTTAAATATTTATTAAAAACTAAAATTAATTTTGAGTAAATAATATCTTATTACAATTATCTATTTGATTAAAATTAATTAATATTAAAGCATAAATTCATGACTAAAATGAGTTATTTTATTAAATTAAAATTATTTTTAATAAATAATAATTTGTTGTTAAATTATATTATTTATTAATATAATTTATTAAAATTAATTATTTTCAAAATAAATACTAATTTATTATTAAAATAATTTACTAAAATTAAATTATCTATAAAATTAACTACATTTTTTATTTTCTTTACATGAGTAATATTAGTATTTACTTATATTTTTATTTTATTCTATCATAAATTTATTCTACCCTACCAAACATGTATCATCTACACCCCCAAACTTGTTCTTTATATATACCAAACATAATTATTTGCAAATTCAAATTCACTCCATTTCCACCCTAGTCATCCTAATACTCGCCTTGTACCTACTTCTAGCCAATTATAAGGAATTGGATATACATTGGGTATAGTTCAAAATACACGTATATACACTCATTCTTTTAACAATATATATTAAATCTCAAATTACTTCTATATCATACTAAAATTGAGTTATAATTTTTATGTATTATTATTTTTCAATTATCGATGAAATTGAAAACCCTGTTATTATTCTTACAATAGTCCTTGCTGTTCTGACCATACTAAAATTAAGTTTTACTGTTTATGTCTTATTATTTTTTGCATATGGCGAAATTAATAACCCTCTTATTATTTGCATGGCGCAGTAATCTCTTCTAATTTTAAAAAGCCGTTACTACTCAATTTTAGATAAATTACCAAAATAGGATTAACCATTTTCAAAATTTACGTAAATTTAGTTTTAAATTTTAAGTCATTTCTACTGCTTATAATTCATGTTTATTATTAAATGGATGGTCCAGATTATAAATCTAATTTTCCTTTTCCTTCTAAATGGACATAAAAGCTTATATGTCTCAAGCATTTACCAAAACTTAAAATTTGGGCTCAAGTTTCAATTTATTTTACTACTATGAAATATTATTTTGAATAATGTAATTGAAATGTTTTTATAATTTTGGGATAATTATTGATGATTGTATAATTATTGATTGATGATAGTGGTATGGTAGGATATTTTTATATGTTATGTGCGTAGTGGACACACGGTATTTATTATATTCACCCCTTATTGCTATTGTTGCATGTCGAAGCACTATGGAGTCTAAGCATTCGATTGGCCCTATTAAGCGAGGGGTTTTGTTGTTTAGCTTCTATTATGGGGCAGAATTTGTATCTTATATGCACAGACCTATGATCGGGTTTTGGAGCCAGAATGGGTCGTGGAGCTCAATTATCTAAGGTTGTATAGTTGGTAATATTATATCTACACTTAGTTGCATCTTACACCATGTTCTCACTCTGATATGAGATTTTGAATAATGATTTATGTAATGACATGTGATTAATTTACGTCTCCAAGTTATTAAAATTCTGTGTGACAATTATTTCTTATTAACTCTTAAAATTTTGAAAAGTTATATATTCTTATTCAATTTCAATTATAAATTACTAATACATGCATGATTAAAGAATTTTAAATTACATCAATTTATTTTTAAAATTTAAAGTTTGTCTAAAGCACGTTACTTATGATTTTTCTATTAGATGGTTGGTGAAAGTTATTAATCTAAATTTTTCTTTTCCTTATAAATGGAAATAAAAATTATCTTAAGCATTTATCAAAACTCAAATTTTGGAAAAGACTCAATTTGCTTCGACGTAAAATGTATTTTGAAAAATATTCAAAAAAAAAATTAATACAAAAATAAAATAATTTTCTAAAAAGTATTTTACATTATTCAAGCAAATGGAGCGCAAATTTTAATTATTTTACTAGTTTTTATTTTCGGGTCAACTTTCTCTAGACACATCACACTGCATGGAAGAATGAAAAGGAAAAGAAAGAAGAGATTTAAACACAATTCCTAATTTTATATTAATTTGTCCCCTTGTAAATGATTTTATTTAAATTGCGCTTTAGATGCTAGGCAATCTGTTTAATCATAAAGAAGATTATTCGGAATTAAATTAATTAAAATGCAGAATTAATATCTATATTACAGCGTACCTAGCTCCTCTCTGGGATACTTTCTTCACGAACAACTCCCAACTCTTCTCCTTATTTAATTGCCCCAAGGAGTAAGGAGTGTGTTGTGGATCCACGGACAAAGCGACATCCCTTTTACGAGTAGTTAGCAATATTTTGCTACCGCTACTGCTTGTAGTTGGGAAGCCAGGTTTTAGACTCTTCCAAGCTTCAGCATCCCAAATGTCATCCAGAATCACCAGACATTTCTTTCGACTCAGAACGTCACAAAGCGCATGAGGTAGATCATTGTCGTTCAAATTTTCAATTCTTTCCCTTTCTGGGGACAATTTGGAAAGAAGCTCTTCCCAGACTTCTCTGGTTTTGCATTGTTGAGAAATATAAGCCCAGGCGCGAGACTCAAAGTGACGCCCAATTTCACTGTGATTGTAAACCTCCTTAGCAAGAACGGTCTTGCCGAGACCTCCCATACCCCAAATGGAAACAACTCTTCCAGCTGGTGTCTTCTCGTCCACTAGCTGAGCCACCACTGCTTTCACATCTTCTTCCAGACCCACAACATCCTCCTCCAGCACATGGGAATAGGATCGCCTCAATTGTCGCTGCCTCTCAAACCTTGAAGTCGATCTTTCTCCTATCCTCATACATTGTATCCCATAAGTCTGTAAACATCTTGTGAGGCTGGTGATGTTGGCGTTGACAGCCTCAATCTCCAAACCAACTTCACGAAGGGCTCCATAGTCACTGAAGATACAGAGATACCTCTTGATGACATTACAGACCCCACCTCTCCTTCTAAATGCAACTTTGACAAGATAAGTTGCGATTGCATCTTCGGCATCATAAGCTGCTTCTCTAATCTTAGTATTCCACTTGCGGACAATCTCATCCCCATCTTCTTGTCTTGCATAAGCATCTTTCAGAAAGCACTGCATCAGCTCCAGCTCATTTTGCAGCTGCTGAACTTGTCCCCTCACCCCACGTAAGAATCTTGTTTCTTGGATGAGAAACTCGCCCGCCTTTTCCACCACGAAGGATAAAAAAGGCTCAGCCACCAATTCTGCCATAGTCAACAAAAACAAGAAAATGATAAGGGCTCAATACAAATACAATGATAAGAGTGTGACTCCCGCAGAAAAGAAAAAATGCACCAACTAATATATAGCAGTGGGAAATCCTTAGCTTCTTCCTAACACCACTTCTTTGATCAGTCATTAAAGAGAATTTAGATTTTCAAAAGGAAACACAGATCTTGACTCAAAGCAAAGAATAGCGTAGCAAATGGTACAACAAGTGAAGATGCTAAAGCAACTAGTACTCATTTTGTTTCAATTTGAAAATTGGGAAAAAAATGAAAAATTCTTTTCTTCACTTGGAAACTCAATCGATTCTCTGGGAAAAGTAACAGGAGTTGATTGCATATCAAGTAACTTGATATGTGGTGTAACTGTGGCACTGCAAAGAATGGCGCTAGGCAGACTTTCTCCCCTGTTAAAGATGATGGAATTAATCCCAACATCTTCTTTTCCCAACCCTGGTAGCTAGGCAAAGAATAAAGTAACAGAGCAACCAAAAAGTAATCAAGGTGCTAATTAAAGAAACTAGTCAATCATTTTCTTCCAATGTTAGAAAAGAAGAAATGCTATATTCTATGCTTCCCCTGAAAATTCATCTGATTCCAATTCTTTTCTTTCAATCCATGAAAAGAATAAGAACTACATTACATTTTCTATCCTTCCCATGAAACAAATTGATTATAGGTCCTCAATTTATCAAGTGTACCTTATTTTACTTTTGAAATCCTGCCTCTTGATTGGTTCAAAAGATTAAAGAATTCAATTTTATCAGCGTCAAGGCAATCATTGTGTACTGGCCGGTTCAAATAGTAAGCAACATAGGCAATCTCATAAGGCACTCATTCAATAAGAAAGCCTCAAATTTAAAAATTATATACGTATATATACATTGACATGTATTTAATTATTTTAAATTTATTATCTCCTAAATTTCAATTTATCTTAACCATAGATAGTTTTGAAACTTATTTTAATTTACAGAAATATATGTATCTATAATATATTTATTAAAATAACTAATTTAATTGAACTTTATTTCTTTTTATTTTTACCAATGTAATAAGATATTCTTCCTTATCTTTAATTTTAAAAGTAACTAACACAATTAAAAAATATATTTAATAGTTACTAGTTCTCAATTAATTATATAATAGTTATCTCAAATTATTGTTTAAAAAGTTATACTAAAATTTAATAAGTATATTTCTCAAACGGCTAGAAGAATTATTTTTTAATAAAAAGTTTAAAATATTTTATATTACACTAAAAATTTTAAAATGTTTCGGTTTTACTTTAAACGTCACTTATCTCCAACTACTATTTGAAATGTTATTATCTCATGCATATGCATGGATGCCTGAAAATTTGTATGAATGTTTTATCTTGACTAAGTTGATTAAATTTAGTTTAGTAATAAATAGATAGACTACTTCTATTTTGATTTTTCTTTTTATTTTTATATGATTTTTCATCAAAATTTTATTTTATCTCTATTTATTTCATAATTTTTGGTCATGTTTGCATTTATAAGAAACTGTTCTAAGTCCAAAATTTTAAGCACTTTTTTAGGTCTAAAATATTAGTATATAAAAACTTTTAAAAATATATGAAAATGTTTTAGAGCAAAAATTTCAAACCCTAAATAATTTCATACGAGCATAAAAATTTTTTTCATCATTAGTTGGCACTGTCTGTGATAATGACGTTCCTTTTATTACATGATCTAAACCAAATCTGGTGTACAAATACATGAAACCTTATCAACTCCATCGATGAAAAACCAGAACCAAGGGAACGAGAGAATTATTGCAATGGAGAGTCAATATGCAGATATGATAGGGGTTATGCAAACTCTAATGGAGTAGAACCAGGCACTTTTGGAGCGTGTCAATCACCTAGTTCCTATTGCAGTGTCATAGCGATGATAGAGGAATTGTTGGGGAGAACAAAGGTCGAGCTGATCTTCCCCAAAGAAATGGCGTAGCTATGGAAGATGGGACTTATAGCGAGACTATATCTCCCTGACTTGCAGTAGACCCTAACGAAACGGAGAACACGGGTATGGTTGAGCAAAAAATCAGAGCCATATAAACCCAGGTAGACGAGGTTATGGCCGCAATGCATAACCCCAATGCTATGGATGATCTCATCGATAAGACGGGAACCCCATTCACCTCGCCCTTGATGGAGTGTTTCTTACCCTCGAAGTTCAATATGCCTACGGTAGAGCCCTATGATGGTTGCATGGATCCAGTTGACCACCCAGATATATATAACTCGATAATGCATCTCCATGTAGTCTCAGATGAGATCAAGTGCCAAACTTTTTCCATCACTCTGAAAGGTCCGGCACGCATTTGATTTAATAAAATTAAGCTCCGAACAATCAAAATTTTCAAATAGTATAGCAAGCTGTTTGCTTTGCTTTGCATTAATTAAATTTCATTACCTATTATTGTTACATTAACTTTTTAATTTCTTTTTTTCTTTTAACCATCTAAACATTTGTTGGAAAATTTGGAATTAAATAGGAAATGGTGAATGAGAAATTGCATTTTCCATAAAGCACTCTTGAATTGGAAAGTGTGAAAGGCTAAGTGGAAAGTATGAAAACACTTGTCCCACATTGGAAAAGAGGTAAGAGGTTAAGTGCTTCATATATGGTTACACTTTTTATGAGTGGTAACCAATGTTAAGTATACTATGCCTCGTGCGCACGCACAGGGGGGGTGCAAATCCTACGCCCCGACGGAGGCCCGATAAACTTCTGTCGTGTGCAAGCGCACGACCTGCGGACACGAATGCCGGTCCGAAAAACGGGTCTCGCGAGTGGTCCAGTTTTAGCCTTTTAATTATCCACCAGCAGTTACAGATATCTGCTGTTATAAACCTTTCAAATTCGAATTTTAGGTTAATTCCTAGTTTGCCCCTCTTCCCCACATTATTTATATATACAGCATTTTCCCTGCTTAAAAAAAATAACCAGCAGCAAAAAGACTCTCTCTTCATCTTATTTCTTCTTTGCGTATTTCCTCTTCCAGTGATAGTGTTCTGCGTTTGTTTATTGTTCGCCGAGAGTATCGAAGTCTGTGTTATCTTCGGTGCTGTTGTTAACCGTTGTATCCTGGGAAACAGACGTCCATATAACCTCACGCACAGGTAGGGGGACGAATCTGTTTTAAGGAAACTGTGTACATCACAGTCTTCGGTCTTCCTGCATTTTCTGTTTTATTCTGATAATATATATATATATTACTGCAACTGTTATTTGAAGAAATAATAATAATAATAATATATATATATTTCTGCCTCTCATTTCATTGTTTCGTGGAAGTCATCTTTTCTTTTAATTTAATTTTAATTTAGTTTCCTCCTTCTTCTTTTTATTTTCAACAACATTATCTTAATGTGATAGCTATCTTCAGTTAGGGAGGATTTAGTGTGCATTTAAAGTTTCAAGTTTAATTAAAAACTTTAAATTTTTCTTTTTTTTCGATTTTTTTCTGACTTTTTTCATATCAAAAATCTCTAATTTTTCACTAAAAAAACTCTTTTAACTTTTTTTTTTTTTAATTTTCTCCAATTGATAATCTATCTTTAGATTATTCAAACAGGTACTTTAACAGTAGAAAGTTTTGGGAAAGTTTCGCCCTCGTCTTCATCATGGATTTTTAGAAAGAATTCCAACTAATGCTCATTTTGGGGGAGGGGAAGTATGGAAGGTGCGTGGCTGGGAGGTGGTGGAAGGAAAATTGCGGCATAGAATGAGAAGCTCCTTGAAGGGTTAAGAGCTAGAAATTTGTCCATCTGGAATTTTCTTTAATGATGAGTAGTTTCAAGGAGTTTGTCTCTTTTTTTTTTTGTTTTTGGTAAGTAGAGTTTGTTCCTTTGTCTACAGCGGTGAAGAGGGTTGGACATTTAAGGAGAAAGGTCGTGGAGGGAGACACAATCAGATTAGGATAGAAGTTGGGAAAAGATAATATGAGAGTATTGATGTATTTTTAGCTAAATATTTACGCCATTATCATTATTGTTGACCAGAGAATACAATTGTTACAAATATTTTAAAACAAATAATGTGAATATAAATTTTAAAATTTAAAAATATTTATAATTAATCACATTTTAAAAGGAGATAGATGTGATTTACTCAATTTATTATTGCTGATGTATTTCTCGTGATAGTACTTTGAATACCTAATATTTTAGATCGATTTAAAGAGAAAATCACGATGAAGGCAGAGAGACTACTTTGCTGATAGCTCCTTTTTTTTTTATTTTTTTGGTGTCTTTGTCAAATTCGAGTTGTGATAAAATACGAACTACACAGCCAAACAAGTGAACAACTCAAGAGCGCCGACAATTATTGAATCAGGAATATATATATATATATATCTCTAGGCCCAATGGCCCATATTTTAGCCTTCATGTTTTGATGACACATCTGCACTTGAAATCACCATTTGAAACAAAGCCCATCTCCAGGTCCACTGGCCCATGTTTAGCCGTCACATTTTTAGCCCATGTCCCTACTCGGATTCACCATTTGACACAAACAAAGCCCTAAAAATGTTGAAGCAGTCATGCTTTAATCCTTGGGCGTGGAAGTGCTGGCGTGGAATGATCTTTATGTACAGATAGAAGCCCAGACAAGCAATTCCCGGCCCGGCCCAAAAGATCCAGTGCCCATTCCAAAGGTGGCCCCCTCGAACAATTGCCGGGCCCAAACACCTTGCCGGGTTCATCCCTGCACCTGCATATCCCTTTTGGGCCGTAACCGTAGTCGAAACGAACACCAAAAGCCCAAGAACAATCCCGATAACAGAGCAAACGATAAAATGGCCCAGTGCCTTCATTTGGCGATCATCAAAAGCAACCCAAACCGAAGCGAAAAGGAACACAAAAGTGCAGATTATCTCAAGCCAAAGAGCCTGGCCCGTTTCAAGGCCCACGATTACTGGCCCGTTAGGCCCAGGGGTAATGCCCGTTAGAGTGCAACCCCCAAGGGAGAACTGCGCTTCAATGGCGCCGCTCACCACGGCTTTGAGTGCCAGCGCTCCTAGCACGGCTCCGAGACACTGGGCCACTATGTAGACGGCGGCGCGTGAGATGGAAATGAGGCCGACGAGGGCGGCGGAGAAGGAGACGGCGGGGTTGATGTTGCCGCCGGAAATGGGGATGACGGCGAGGAGTAGAATCGTGATTGTAAGCGCTATGAGGATTGACAAAATGAGGTTTGGGGATCCGGTCTCGGTCTCCAAAGTAGAGATGACGATGGTGTCGGTCATGAAAGTGAGGACCGCCGTGCCGAGGAGTTCCCCAATCGACGCTCGCCACACCTAATTACTTTCTTGTTGTTAGTAGTCAGTACGCACAAAGAAGAATGCAAATGTTCTAGGGTAAGAAATTTAGGTCCTGTCTGGTTATATCCTCTGGTTTTGAATATTTTTCTGTTAGTATAATTTCAACTTTAGGCCCTTAGACCTGTAAGATTTGTGCACCTAAATTTTGAGATTTGTATTATATTTATTCAAAATTTTTTTTCTTTTTTTTTTTACTCTAAAAGGTAATTTTGACCCATTCAATTTTATAAAATTACTTTTATTACTAATAAAATAATATATTGTAATATGATGTATCTTTTTTTTCATGTAAAATTATATTATAATTAATTTATTAAATTTTTTTGTGAATTTTTTATATTAGTATTTTAAGTTATTATACTTCACATCAATATTTTAAATTTATATTATATATAAAATAGTAATTTTACATGTATGTATAAATTATCATTACTAAACTTGACAATAAAAATTACATTATAATCAATGTATTAATTTTTTTTAATATTCTCTATATTAATACTTTATTATTATTTTGCTTCATATTATTTTTTTTTTGGTAAGTATTTGCTTCACATTATTATTTTAAATTTATATTCTATATAAATTAGTAATTATACATATATATATATATATATATATATACATATATATAAATTATTATTGTACTTTTTATTAATAATCTAATAAACTATGCATAAAAGAGAGAAAATTTTAATTTTGACTTTTCTTTTATTTCCTTTCCATTAGTATCAAACAATAACGAACAAACTTTACTTTCAATTTTTTTAATGCATTTTTTATAGCAAGGATGTAAAAGTAATTTTATAGTATTAATTTGACCAAAAGTTAATTTTTTGGTGAAAAATAATTGTAATACAAACATCAGGAATCTAAATACATATTTATAAAACCCATTGGGTTTAGATGTACAAAACTAAAATTACAAGGGTATAGGTGTAGTAAGTCCTAATATTTGAGGTATGAAATTTATTCCCTCTTTGGTTTTATTTGTAGTTTTATTCTGCGGTGACATTACCATTTTTCATTTTAAAACAATAACCAAACATGGCCCAGATACTTCAGTTGCATGCAATTCACCTCACTAGTAAAAACAGTGATCAACGGTGTTGCATGTAGAGGTAGAAAAGAACCAAGCCGAGTTTTAACATGCTTGAGCTCGGCTCGAGCTTTTTATACTGAGTTCGAGCTCGATTCGAGCTTTTAATAAGCTCGAACTCAGCTTGATAAAAAAGAATTGAGGCTCGATTAGGCTCGCGAATAGCTCGATTAAACCAAAACGACGTCATTTTGATTTAAAATATAATATATTTAAAAAATGTAATAAAAATATTATTAAAAATATAAAAATATTATTTAAAAATATATATTATTCTAACCGAACCTGCTCACAAGCTTTCGAGCTGAGCTTCTCTAGGCTCGAGCTTGAGCTCGAATTCAAAACGAGTCAAAAACTAAGCTCGGTTCGAGTTCGTTTAACTCACGAATCGAACTCGAGCCGAGTTTTTTTCGAGTTGAGCTCGAGTAGCTCGTGAACGACTCGGTTCGTTTCTACCTTTAGTTGCATGGCTCATTTCTCCTAAAATGGTACTTACATCCAATGAAAAGAAGTCCTCCAAGCCCAGCCTCTCACCCAGTGTAATGGAAGTTTGCTTCTTCCCTTCCTCAAATCTCCAGCGCTCTGACCTGCAAAGTAATAGAGAGAATTAGTTTACTACCTTACAAAACCCACCTAAAACTTGAGAATATCCCATAAAAGTTTAAAACAGAGGTGGCTTGGGGGCAGATGTAGCTTGAGGAAATAAATAAGGAATTTTACATTGGTGTGGAGGAGAGAGGCTGAATTCTATTTCCACCATGGCTTTCTTCATCCTCCAAAACCCCAAAATTTGCAGCCATCTTTTGCAAATAATACTATTGTTCTAGCTTTGCTATGTAAGCTTCTCTTTTTGATTTATATATATATAGTCAGCCCAGGTAAAGGGATAGATTTGTTTATATCTAAGAAGTATGGGGTGTCTGTTAGATATTAATTTTTGACTCATTTCTGGTTTGTCTCTTCACACATTATTTCTCAACTGCTTTCTTTTAATTCATTTATTAGTCTCATTCAATTTTCAAAATCCCATCCTGTTTTTGGACAGTTCCCATTTTTCCATTTTTGAGTGACCAAGTCAATGTATAGTTGCATTTTTTTTTGTGTTTACATTAAAATAGTGCCTTGAAGCCTGTTAACTAATTCCAACATATGCAGGTAATATTTGCCTTTCAACCACGCAAAATGGTTTAATAATCTGTTAAAGAAGAGGATTTTAACTAACAAAGCACCGTTAAACTTGCATTGAAACACATGAATGAAGATTTGCATGAGAAAAGAATTATCACTTGAAATTTTTTACCTCAAAGATATTACATATAACTTAACCAAAAAAAAAAAGATATTACATGTTTACTATTGTGCGCTGGTTCTTTGATTGACAACTAAAACACAATTGTGGAAATTTGGATCAAATCGTCCCATGCATGGTTCTAATTGTTATATATTGATGACAGAATTAGTCTTGAATGTGTTATAAATAAACAAAGGATGTGTACTTAACATGTAGCAATAAACTCAAACTGCTGTTAGTTTCCAATGAAAGAGGAGCAAAATCTGACCATGATAATTACATGGTGGTATAATTTTGTGTATGGTTGTCAAAATGATTACGTATTCTAAAGCCAATCGAGCCTTTATCCCAAATCATATATAATTTAGCTTGGCACGGATACTGTATTATCCTCTTATCTAAAAGATCCATTTATGTAAACGGGATCCTCTCTACTACCTACTCCTGGCATATAATATTGAAAATATACAGACATTTATTATGGCTGCAAATATATTTTCCTCGTTGGGCAACTACTAGATAAATTGATTTTTTTTTTTTGGGATATTTTTTGATTTTTTCATTTTATATGACTTTTTTCACTTAAATTTGATTTTCTTTTTGCTTTTGAAAATTTATGTTATTGGACATTCATAAAACAAATTACCAAGAAAAAAATCGATTTTTTTTTGCTTGTCAGTTCTCCTATTTGGAGGCATTTTTTATGAATATAAACAACATAACTAAAAGCTACCAAAAAAAGAATATCAAATCTCGGTTAGATTTGTTTACTAATATAAGATGGGGAAAAAAAATTGACTTTTCTAGTTATTGCCAAACAGGGGAATCCGAAGGATCGATGATAGATGCTGCATGCAACTAATGGCTATGTTCATGTTGAGGTGTATCTTATCTATGCTCTAAGAAATAGTGGGGTAACTCCTCATGCATGATGCATCATAAATTGGAGAAATCAAATAGATAGGCTAGTAGTCAATCAATGTCTAGCAGGGGCCCAAATGAATTGTGCAGATACAACTAGATGTCCAAAAATAAATTTGATTGTTAATGGAGAGAATTAATGGAAGTGAGCCAATGAAAATATTGACAACTTTATGACCTGATCAAAATTCTGATTTGAGAACCCAGGTTTCATGTCTTTCATTGTTAGTAAGGCTTTTTCGAGTTATTTCAATGAATCTGAAGAAAATTATGCAGCAAAGGAGCGTATGATAAAGTTCAAGCTTGAGTTATCATACCAACTTTTCCATGCTTGCTTCTGAATCTCCCGCTTTAAGAGCATGAAATACTCAAAGCTTGGATCCTTTTTAGTGCCAATGTTTATAAATTTTTGCGATGTCAACCGAGACAATTATGGGCTTTGCCATTATGATATTATCCGCATTTTCTTAGTTAATTTTTTTTTTTTTTTTTTCAGTTTTAATGAGCATATTCTAATCACAAACATCTTATTGTTTAGGATTTCTTAGGTTATGTTTGGAACATAAATTTGTTTTGAGGGAAAGGATAAGTGAAGGAAAGTAGTAAGAATGCAAAAGAACTGAAAATGTTTAATTTATTTCTTTTTTTTTTTTTTTGGGTTTCCGTTAGGTTAGAAAATTAGAATAAAATGAATAGATATTTATCAAGAAAAACTGCTAATTGGTCAAGGATCAAAAATTACACAAACTTGTAATTTCATTTCCCCTTCACTTTTATTTTCACTCCACAAATCCATAAGTCAAACATAACATTTTTTAATCAAGTTAACCCACTGCTGGCTTGAACCAGATCCTCAAACAGAATTCCTATCTTCCTGCAATTCCAAAAGATATATGTTTAAAGTGAACATTTGAATTGATTATAGAGATTATGATATGAGCATCTTACTTTATTAATGAAAAGTCCCTTAACCATTAGTCTCAAAGTTCCTAACAAGTTTTTTTCTGTTCTTTTTTTTGGGGGGGGGGGGGGGGGGGGGGTGGGGAGGGGTAGTGACTTCAGTCAGCACTCCCATCTCCATTATCCTTGCTAGATTGCTAGATGAATGAATTCCTCAGAAGACTTGATATGCAAGTATCTGAGTAAATAAATAAGTTGTCCGGGGGAAAGGACTATGCGCACAAAGTGGATCATGGCTGGTGCTATTTTCTTTAGGTTTGGCCTTCAGGTTTTACATTAGATGGCCTATAATTTGGTTGAAAACACAGTTTCTGAAATAGCATTGAAGCTTATTTGCACGATTATGCCAAAGTTTTTCTGCCATAACTCTGCAATGACATGGCTAGAAGATGTCTTATTGCTTAAGTATAACTGCGAAGTTCTTCACAAAGATAGATGGTATGTGCTGACATGTCTCTTTTTCGTATTTGTGTCTTTCCAAGTACCAAGCCTCTCCTCATAATTATAGAAGAGAGAGAGAGAGAGAGAGAGAAAATTCAAATATTACTCACCCAAAGAATTGTTACTTCAGACTGCTTTTTCATTTCCTTTGTCATTTTGGAGTTCGTGATTCTCTCTTATGAAGTGTCTCTTGCAGATGAAATTACCCTCTTTTTTCAGAATTCCAGTAGGAAGGTCTGAGCTTGGTCTCAGATGATTGATAGAAGATGTAAATTGTTGATATATATATATATATATATATATGTATATTTATATATATCCTGTCGACAGCCAAAATGGCAAAATGTGGTGCAACAATGATTCAGTCCTAACTCATGGAAAAATTGTAAATGTTTCCATTGGCAAAATGTGGTGCAACCATGATTCAGTCCTAACTCATGGAAAAATTGTAAATGTTTCCATTGCTACATATTATGGTTATGTTTGGAATAAAAAACAACTCTGAAAAAAGGTAAAAAATACTGAAAAAAATCTAAAAGTTATTCGCTTTTTATCTCAATACACGATTTACGAACTCACAACTTATTTCGTTTTATCTCATTTTTTGTCATTTTAAATGCATCCTATATTGTTTTCCTTCAGAATCCGCCCTCTGATTCCCAAGATCGGAAACCTTGATGAATGTAGATTGAGCTGATCCAATCAACTCCAAACTTGCCATCACTTTATAGATATTTTCCTGCTCAACATCAGTGATAAGGTTTTATTAACAAGGTTTCTGGTTCTAGATAAGTAAAGTAGGATAATGACCAAAGTGTGGACCCTGTAACCGGTGGTGCAGTACAATGGTATTGCTAGAACCATGAGATTGTTCTGAATTTTAATGATTGTTGCTCATGTTTCTTAATATTTCTTAGTAGGACAATGCTATTCTATTAGAATTTTTGTTTTTAATAAATTTTTGCCCAAATAATATGTATGTGACACTTAGTGGGTAATTTTACTTTATCCTTTTGGGTTTAGTCCAATGGGTAATTTTACTTTATCCTTTTGGGTTTAGTCCAAAAACTTATAATCTCCTTTTGATATAAAAGTCGGCACATGATCCTCCTATAATTTGGATTAAAATGAAAATTTGAGAAAATCAGTCAAATTTAACAAGAATTGTGTATCACTTGACAAGAAAGCTCATATATAATTGATAAATAAACATAATTGAGAAAAATATATGCAAATTTGTATATGAAAAATAGGTAAAAATGTATTTTTATCCATTCATTTTTGCCTTAAAAAAAAAAGAAAAAATTCCCTAGATCAATTTTAACCTGTGAAGCACAAATTCAATTACATTTAATAATTTTTTTTTTATTTTACGCTCTAATCCAAATTACAAAGAAGTTATATATTGACTTTTAAATAAGAGAAGATCTTATGTGTATTTTTATCAAATTCCAAGGGAACAAAGAATAATTACCACTATGATAAAATATATTTTAATATATATATATACATATATATTTTAACTGAAGTAGTTGACGAGTATGTCACGTTATTCCAGTAAATATATGTATGTATAAATCTTAATATTGTATAGTCACCGAGGAAATTAAACTATCGATATGATCATTTGCCTGTGATAAACACAGTGGCAGATCACATGGTCACGTTACCAGGACAAAAAAATGTTTGCGTCCACTACTTGATAATGTTTCCGTCCATTACTTGAGTTTGTCGAGGTTATCTTTGGAAGAATGCGTGTGAAATGTGGGGATAAGCTATTGCTGTACATGTTGATAGCCCGTTCTGATGTTTGATCCATATCATTAATAATTGGTCTTTAGTTGATGTCTATCACCTTCTTCTTCTTATCTGTTGCGATATGGACATCTCGGGGAGTGTCTTATTATGTGCTCCATTATTGGTATTGCTTTATCTATTAATCTAAGGCTTTGTTTGATTAAGGGATTGGATGATGAAATATAAGTAATATCATAAGATGTTATATAAGATTGGATATAATATGAGATTATTTTTTTAGTATTTGGTTGGTAAGATATAAGATGAGATAAAAGACATGATTTGACATGTGATGTCACAAAAAATAATTTTGAATATTTAGATTTTGGTAGGAAACAAATTCGAATGTGGAGTATAAGTAATACCCCATTCCATAGTATTACTTATATCCCATTCAGTCATACGATACTAATAATCTCCTCTCATTTTTTCTAACCAAACGTGTAATTAGAGTGGGTTTACGGATAATTCCAAATTATAATTCAGGAAATAAATGTATCGTAAGTATATTTAGGAAGTGCTGTGAATTACACAAAGTTGGCTTAACACACAGAATTTCACCTGAAATCTTCAAATTTTCAATCGACTTTCTACTGTGAGAAATGCCTGTGGCATGCGATGGGCAGGATTTTGGTTTCACAAATCGGGCCGGGCCGATTCGTGATTTTAAAGATTTCTTTGACCCACCCGTAAATTCGTCTTTTAAAAACGAGTTCCTTAACCCGTTAATTTTTTTAACTTATCATAATTTCTTTTATATTTTTGTTGTTAATTTTATTGTAAATATATTGTATTTTTAAATTTTTTAGCCTTATCGGGTCAAATGGATCATCCGTTTTAGAAGTACCGAAAAACGTTTTTTTTTTTCCCTCGTTGGGTTGACCCGGTCGTCGAGGATTATGGGTTGAGCTGCACCCCTAGGAAATGCCAAGGCATTGGTTTGCATGAATTTTACATGAGCGCTATAGAGATCTGTCAACGGTGTTATTAGGCCCCACACATACTAGTGGCCGAATTTGAAATTTACTAAAATATTTTAAAAAATATTACTTTTCTATTTTATTTTATAATTTCTTTATTTAATTACTTATCCAATAACTCTCATATATAATTCTCACTGCATCTAAAATTATACTCTTTAAAATTATTATTATTATTATTATTGAGCGAGAGAAAATATTTACAAGAGATAAAATAATACTCCTTAAATATAGATAAGTATATTATATGTTCCCTTATTCTAAGAATTGTTTATATTTTCTTATCTTAAAATAATAACTTTATTCATCCAGAAAAATCTACTCTCATTTTAATAGAAAAAATATTATTCATATTCGCTCCTCGTGCCTGTGTCAAATCGAATCTCTTAATTACATTTATATTCCACTTAATCCATCGGATTAAGCGTGTTTGATCCATCAAAATTTCTAAAATAAAATTAAATTTAATAAAAAAATTATAATAATACAAATTATAATAATGAAAAACATAACATAAAATTAGAGTAACGATATATATATATATATATTTTAACTGGAAGTAGTATTTTTATATTATTGTTTTACTAATAAGTTTTTATTTGTGTATTTTATAACGTAAAGAATAATTAAAAAATTTTAAGCAATCTACAAATAGGTATATAAGCAAAGTTAGTAATCAATATAGAATTCCATACTTGTTCGCATATTTATATACGTATTAATTAACAATTTATATAAATTATATTGTTATTATATTTTAATATATATAATATTATTTAATACTTCTGGTACGTGAAAGTTCGCAGCCGCTACCACGTACTGGGGTACGCACAGGGCGAAGCACGCTCCAGGACCCTAGCCGGCAAAGGTCCCTGGAGAGTTAACCAGCCTAGGCAAGCCCTGGCTGACCGGCACGACCGAAAAGAGGCCATTAAGCACCCGCCATTACAGCGGTAACCCACCCCCCGTGGGGGAGTCGAACCCGAAACCTTGAGAGGCTCAAGCTCTAAGGTGAGCCCGACTTCCACTCGGCCACCCCAAAGAGGTAAATAATATTATTTAATACTTAATTTAAAGTATGGTAGCTGAGAAAAAGGCCCCTCCTGAAAACAAACTTCATTGGCAGCCCCGCGATGATAATGTGAATATAAGATTTGGTATCTTTAAAAAAAAAGAAAAAGGACAAAATTAAATAAAGAATTACACATTTGCCCTAGTAGTTTAAATGAATCCAAACCGACATCAAGTAGAATTATTATGAAAGCGTGGGTCCTGGAAGAAAGTAACGGCTCGCGATTGGAAGGAACCGGAGGGGAACTTGTTTGATCGTTCGTGGGCCGGTGATGGTGGTCCCTACAAGGGTCTTTCTCTTTCTGCTGTGAGACCTGTCACGATTCCCTTCGATACGATTCTTCCCCTATTTCACGCTCTTTCTTGATTTTTGCTTTTTTTTTTCCTCATTCGAAACTGGTTGAAATTGAGCCCACGGTATTTGGTTCTCGGCTCAAGAAACTCTCTCTCTTTCCTCGCTGCGAGTTCTGCTTCAGCGAGCGGCTATGGCTCCTCCCGAAGGCGAGTCGAAAGCTTCAGAGGCGGCGGCCATGGCCATGGCTTCCGAGCCCCAGAGGCGGCCTATTTCCACTATCCTCATCATCATCTGTACTTCTTCATTCTTTGTCCTACTTTCTTTCTTTCTTTACTGTATATATATACACACACACGCACTTTTGCATATCTCAGTTATTGGAGTTTTATTGATGTCGATTGTTTTGGTTCTGAATTACCAGCTATGCAGACCGAAGCGCTTCCTCTTGTGAACAAGTTCCAGCTTAAAGAGGACCTCGATTCCGTGTGAGTTTCTCCTTTCCTTCTCTTTTTTATTAATCTTGGTTTCAATTACGTGCTCTTGTTGGCGTTTGCTCCTTATTTCTTGATTTCTGCATTGTTTTATGGTCTTGTCAATATTCACTCACCTTGTTGCAGGGTATTCCCGAGCTTTGTAATGCGTTTAGTTCTCGTAGTCAATTTTTTTTATTTTCTTTTTAACATTCCACATGCACTCGTAGGTACGTAACGCGTATAGAGACATCTGTGATGTAGGGGGGTGGAGTAATGTGCTTCCTTTATTGGTTACGTTATGCATGTATTTGCTCGTTGGACAATTCCGCCCTTCATTTGATTTTAGTATTCAATTGTATTTTATGCCGTGCTGCATGATAGAATCAAACATCGTAATCTCCCCCCCCCCCCCCCAAAAAAAAAATTTTTTTGTCTTCTTTTTTCCCCTTCTTGATTGGTTTAATTCACAGTCCAGTGGAGGTAATGGCAACCATTCGTTACTTCATTTTTTTATTTCTTTTTTTGGCTACTTGAAGACAAATTGCTGGTTTTCTGTCTTATACTTTGGTTTCAAGGTTTTGATTTGTTAACGCACAACTCTGCAGGTTCCCAAAAGGGGTTCCATGGGTTCGGTACCATGGTACTTACAAAGATCTGAATATTAATATAATCTGGCCTGGAAAAGATACAGCTCTGGGTAGGTATTGGGCTTCAATATTTTTCTTTAAATTATTTGAAATAGTTTACTGTGTCCTCTGGAAATTGCGAGCACTTTCTTTACTCATTCATAACATTTATGGATTTTTGCTTCTTAGTCTTTCGGGCAAAATAATTTTTGAACAATTCAACTCCTAGCTGGTGCCTTCTTTCTAGTTGGTATTAATGATTAATTATATGAAAGCACTATCTTTGCTATTCTTGGAAGAGTTATGCTGAAGGCAGACTGACAATTGATCTGTCTGTGTGTCTCACATGGTCCCAGTCAACTGTACGGTGGGATTTGCCAGTCGACTTTAGTTGTGACTGATGCTAAGATTGCTTTTTGGAAGAATGCTGAGACATGGCCAAGTACAGTGCTTGAGGGTGGGCTGATGTAGCCCATCTTTAGCTATCGTAGAGGATAAGAAAGAATCAGAGAAGAAAGAGGAGGAGGAGGAGGAGGAGGAGGAGAAGGAGAATGAAAGAGAGGGCAGCAGCTGTACAATTAAAATATCATTCAATGTCATAATGTTCTGTTAACTCTAATTAGGGTTTAAATAGAAAAATTCATGGACCTAACACAAAAGTCTAAAATAAAATAAATCTAATACTAAAATAATCCGAAAACAACTGGGTCCAAATAACCACTAATAATATAAACTTATTATTAATAAAGCCCAAAACAAATGGGTCCAAAAGTAAATAATAATAATAAAAAGAAATAAATTTCTAAACCGATATCCTCATCAACTTTCCCAAACTGAGAAGAACTCCACTCCGTCGAGTTGAAAACATGGCACTATTATCAGAATGCATTTTCCTATTGACAAGATATCTTCGGAGTTGAAGGAAAATGAGGTCCTCAATATTGAACACAGATAGATACTATTGAAGAGGTGGAGGAACTGGAATTGGCATGAAAATATCGCCATAACTTGTAAATAATATTTGAGACCCAAAGATATCCCGACAAGATAACAAGTTCTCCATATGGAAAATTACAGCAAAACTCATATCACATGGCAATGTAAAAACAATTGCATTGGGTACAAAATCACAAAGGATATAAAATATTTTGGCATGCAAATTTTGGCAAGACGATATGGGGTAGGAAACAGGCAATGCATAAGTTATTATTGAGTTACATCTATTAAAGTCTATATTCCCATCAAGAACATCAATAGGAAATTTATAGTAATTATTACTCAATCCAATTTTTTATTTAATATTAGCATTATCAAAAAAAAAAAAAAAGTGGAATACATGGTTGAGAATAAGTGACGAGTGATGATACAACTGAACTTGTCAAATTAGAATCTCTCAAAGACAGATGAATGGAATGAGACTTAATGATATCAATAGAATAGTGGTAAGACATGCCACATATAACCTGTAAGAAAAATTGTTCAATGTATGCAAGAACGTTTCTATTATGCACTAGCAAAGAGGACTCGTACAATTGAATGATCTTACGGAAGAACAACTTGGACATAGACTCACAGAACTCCCAACTGATGAGGTCAATAAATAAAGCTCTTGAGATCTTTAAATAGTATCCCTAAACAAGTAAACATCACCAATAATAAAGTCTATACAATACTGACGATCATTATTCATGGTATCCTCAAATAAATCAATAAAATTAAGACAAGATGACGGTGGAACTAATTCAACCACTTCAGACACATTTTGAGGATTTGGTGACTCGTCATGATCAAATGTCAAAAGAGGAGAATCAATAAGAGAATCACAAACGTCAATAGAAACAATAGGGGCACCAGGTTTAGGAGATGGACGTTGTAACGCAATGGTTTGTATGGGGCAATTTAACTCTGACATAGACTCATAAAACTCAAATTCATAATATTTTTTCAATTTCTAAAGCTTTAGAATAAGTTTCGTTTAATGTCTTATGAGTGTATCGCTGAACCACCTCACGGATGCAAAGCCTTACCCAAAAGGACAAATCTACTATAGCACAAGGCTCATTTCGAAAGTTAGACCACTTCCTAAGAGTTTTAAATTGATCAAAATAGTTATCAACAGAAGAATTCTCCTATTTAAGACGCGTTAACTGAGACTATGCCTTATCTAAAAATTTTTAGGAACAAATCGACCGCTCAAAATTTGTTTCATCAAGGCCCATCGAGTAACAGGTTTATGGTATAACCCGACTATTTGCCAATACTCTTTAGCATAATTAGTCAATCTTGTTTTGGTCAGACGAATACATTGGTTATCAGACAGGTTGTGATAGTCAAAAATGTATTCAATATCATCTACCCAATCAAGAAACTCATGAGGATTGATAGTGCCACTAAAATAAGGAGGAGCTTTGACATAAATTTGATGAATAGAACAAAGTCTTACTTTATTATCTAATATGATTAGTTTTCAAAATTCATCGTAAAAGGAGAGAAGTAATTTTTTTTTTTTTTTATGCGGATATTAAAGAAAACTAAAAGAAAAAGAGTAATAAAAATATAAAATTCTAATATGATTAAAATAGGATTGATGAATATAATAATGAAACTCAAGCAAGCAATGGGTGAGTAATTTCTTTTTTTTTTTTTTAAAAGATGGGCAACAATTAACTAAATTTAAAAGGGAACTAGGAACTAGGATAAATGAAACAAATGGGCAAGGTTTAAGTTCAAATTTATGCAATTCACACTGCCATATGATATAAGCATTTATCATAATTAATAATGAGAGAATTGTACCTTAATCTAAACCTTTACTCCAAACTATTGTACCATAATCCAAACCTTTGCTCCAAACTATATGGAGTACTCACTTTTGAAACATCCGAATATGTAGTTGACTGTCCTATTGCTTGGAATTTGCCAAGAATGAACCGAGAGGTGGTCTGGAGTATTCTGGACTTTGTCGGAGATTGCCGGAAAAGTCGCCAGGGGTGGCCGGAAAGTCGGCAGAGTTTCGCCGAAGCATAGGTCAGATTGCCGGAGTGTGGCAATTCCAGTAGTGTATTCTGCACTTCACCAGAATTCGCCAAAAAAGTCTCGCGGAGGTCGTCGGCTGACTGTCGGAGAAGTCGCCGAAGTCATTGGCAAGTTGGCCGGAGGTAGGTGGTGCCACTGGTGGAGTTCGGCGAAATTAAATATTGCTAGAAACGCACGAAAACATACTCGAAGGGTTTGAGGGTGCATACGGTGACAGTGGGGCTGCTTTTTTTTTTTTTTTTTTTTGATTTGGCTGTTCAATATTGATGAAGATTGAAAACAAAATTGTAAAATTTTTGCTCTGATACCAAAGTTGATGTGGAATCGTAGAGGATAAGAAAGAATTAGAGAAGAAGGAGGGGGAGGAGGAGGAGGAGGAGAATGAAAGAGAGGGCAGCAGCTGTATAATCAAAATATCAGTCAATCTAATAATGTTCAGTTAACCTTAATTAGGGTTTAAATAGAAAAATTCATGGGTCTAATACAAAAGCCTAAAATAAAATAAACCTAACATTAAAATAGCCTAAAAAGAACTGGATCCAAATAACTACTAATAATATAAACTCATTATTAATAAAGTCCAAAACAAATGGATCTAAATAATAAATAATAATAATAAAAAGAAATAAATTTGTAAACTGATATCTTCATCAGAGCCCTTCCAAAAATGAAGACTACTAATATTTTTGTAGTTCTTGTCTTCCCCAGTTTTGCCAATCTACTACTCGTAGCATCCTTTAGACTTCAGCTAATTTTGGTCAATTCAATAGATATACTTTTAGCCATCATCTTCTCAATGGTGCATTTTCAACTATGCAAGTGTTTTGTAGTTAGAATAAAAGTTATGATAGCCGTTGTGAAAATGGGAAAGCTTTGATTGCCTTACCTCTCTCTCTTTCTAGAGGTTCCTTATACCAATTGGAAGCTTCTTTCATAATATATTGCTGTGTGCTATTTTTTTGTTAAGACTGATTGTTTGACCAATCCCCCCAAGAATTAAAGCTTAAAGTTTTTTTTGGGTAGAGTTTATTTATCCATTGCTATGTACCTTCAAATATATGAGGTCAAACAAATCTTCTTCTGATCATGAACTTGGGCTATACTTCACTAGAAATATGTAAATATCAAGGATTTTGACATGCTGGATCTGATTATTCAAACGGATAGTCTTTATAATTCATAAAGGACTGTAGTGCATAATGAAGTTGCATTGGAGGTTTAGATCGATGAATTTGATGAGTTTTCAACAACCAATGATGCTAGCAAAGATTTCATAGGGTTATTATTAGTTTCAATCCACACACTTTCATCACAGAATCACAGACAGTTGATTACATGTATGGATCGAAATGCAATTTTCAAATTTTTGACCACAAATCAAGAGATGTGCTTTGTAGTTATTTGAGTTTTATTGTTGATAGTAATAGTGATTAATGTGCTTAATTCACCCTGGATTGCATGCTGCTGAGTCGTTGAACGTTTTCAGGAGTTGATAGTGTAGGCACAATTTCTGCTTCTCTTGTGACCTACGCTTCCATCCAAGCATTGCAGCCAGACCTTGTCATAAATGCTGGCACTGCTGGTGGATTTAAGGTATTCTCTGTGACCAGGATTATTTCCTCACTGTTTTTGTTATTTTGTGCATCAAAATCATCTTGGAGCTTTCCTATTTTCATAGATTGCTGATAGGGTTTGTTCTCTTATGCTATAAAATGGTTTGAGCTTGTACCAAGTTTCTGAAGATCACCAGTAGTACTCTCTCTTTCATTTGGACTTTTCCTGTTTCTAGTATGGGAAATGTTATTTGAAAGAAAAGACTAAAAAGTTAATATTACCTTCTGGAGAAAACATCAATAAAGCTCTTGGTTAAGGGACCTCTTTTTTACTGTGCCTTTTCAATAAAATGGTCTTTCCAATTTATGTTTTTTCCTTTATTTTTGGCTGTTACAGAGTTTCTGAATATATGCTTTAAGTATCGCTTATTTGTTCACTTAAATCACACCGCAATCGCACGGTTTGTGCATGATTAGTATTTTGATATATAATTCCATATTGATATTTAGATGTTTTCAGGCCAAAGGAGTTAGTGTCGGTGATGTTTTTCTTGCATCGGATGTTGCCTTCCATGATAGAAGGATACCTATCCCTGTAAGTTTTCTTTATTTTTCAGTTTCACACTCAATCTTAAGAAATGTCCCTTAATTAGTAGATCTCCATGGAATCAACACAACGCTCATTGAGCATTTGCAGTATTCAATTTACTTAATAACTAAAACATTTTTTACTAATTTGTGTCTCATTAAAATGGGTATCAAGCCAAATATTGGCCTAGTATTTGGCAAAAGCTGTTGCAACCAGCTTTAGGAAGGAAGGGATAAGAATCAGTTACAATTCTCAGCATAAGAGTTGGTTTTAGAGAATTATGATTGTATTGGTAATGTCATCTGTAATTTTGTTTCGCTTTTACAAGAGTAATCCCTTCTTCTATTTCCATCTTTATGCAAACAACCAAGACGTTCTTGGGTTATGTTCACAGCCTAAGAGCTGTCTTGATTGTAGGTCCAAAACTCTCCAATCTAGCTCTAACCAAGCCAGAACCCTTCCCTCACATTTCCCTCTCTAGTGGCCTTTAATTTAACAAATAAACCCACAAAATAGATGTTTTTAGGTTTAATTGCTCTAATATCAAGAAACCAACAACCCATAATTTTTAAAATTGAACCAATTTAAGCTTTGCTCCTAGAATTCAGCCCTAATGTCTATTTCTACTTTAAAACCATCACAATCTCTATTTTGAGTAGCCTTTGGCTCTAGTTTCTAAATCTGCCTACAACATTCATCCAGAGCTGATGTGAGTAGATTCAATGTGACACTAATTCCTAAACCTTTCTGTGCCAAACTTTACTAAGCATTGTGTACTCAAATCATCTCCTCGCACGTTGCTTCTGCAGGTTTTTGATCTGTATGGAGTTGGTTTGCGGCAGGCTTTCCCAACACCCAATCTTTTGAAGACGCTCTACTTTAAGGTGATTTCTGCGCATTAAAGTGCTTGGATAACAATATCTGCACATCAACCCATGCTTGTATGCTTTTTAAAATAACGTGTTTGGCACCATTTTAGATGGTTTTTTCAACAAGTTTTGCTACACAATGTGGTTTACAGCTAGGAAAGGTTAGACAAGTTCAGGTTTGACCAGTCCAACTGGATGATCCAATGTGGGCAATATAACTGCCCAATCCAATCCACACAGTCCAACAGCCTTGTCTGGTGTAATGTTCCAAACATTTATTACAAGTAAAATTTTGGTTGTCAAAAGTTCCCCGTTATTTGGTTTATCAGGCATTAATAGACTATTATTCCAACCTCGTCATATGGTAGATGTGCTAGTGAGAGCCAATAAGAACATGAAGATATTTTATTTATTGGCTATTCAAATTGTCCCCTTCAGAGAAATAAGTAAAATAGAAGTAATATTGTTTTGGACTAGGAAAGAAATGAGTTCCTTCAAACGTTCATTTTTCAGTTGATCAGAACTATCCTTAACATCATCAAAAATAAATAAATAAATCATTTTGTGAATATTTCTTATGTTAAATACCATTAATATGACCTGTCTGTATGCACTCATCTGTATTATAATTGTGCTACTAGTGATCTCTTTGTCATTTGTCATGGCTAATATGCACTTTGTCAAGCTCAGGACTAATATACACTTTTTTGCCATTTATCATCTGGATTAACAGTATACTTGGTGCATTGTTCAGGTTGGCAAATTGTCTACTGGTGATTCATTAGATATATCCCCCCAGGATGAGGCATCAATCACTGCAAATGATGCTACAGTTAAAGACATGGAGGTAACTTATCAGTTATATCTCCTCTGTTGATCTCTTAATCAATGGATTTACTTAGGCGGTGGCGGTGGCGGTGGCAATGGTTTTCTGAAACTATGTATTTCTTAGCATTTGCAAGGATTGGAAATAAATTAAATAATTGTATTATAAAGTTATGCATGCGTGTACACGAGAGCATTTTTAGCATTTGCTGAGATATTATTTGTGTTTTTTACCAGAAAGGGTACAAAAAAGCATTCAACACAAAAATGGAAAATGAGAAAAATGGTTGTTGCCAGAGTACCAACCAACCATTGAGAAATAGAATAGAAGAAATCTTGTTTGCTTGTACAACTAGACCTTCAGGGAGGAATACTACCACAGTATTTCCTGTTGAAGATAATAAGAAAAATTGCATATTTAAATCGCTGCAACTTGCAAGTAGGTTTATGTTACATTTTACAGGAGTACTCTTGAGGACAAAAAAAAAATTATGGAACAAAACCTGGAATCAGATGCAACATTTGTAATTTGTTTTGTTTTTATTTTTTTTATTTTTTGGCCCATTAATTTCAGTAGGCCTTTTCTCGTATGAATTTTGGATTGCGGGGAGCAGATCAGTTGCAACATTTGTACTTTTTTTTTTTTTTTTTTTTTGGGTGGGTCTATTCATTTTAGTGAGCCTTTTTTTATGTAAATTTTTGGATTGCAGGGAGCCGCTGTTGCTTATGTAGCAGATCTTTTGAAAGTCCCTGTAATATTTGTTAAAGCTGTATCTGACATTGTGGATGGTGAGAAACCAACTACTGAGGAATTTATGCAGAATTTGGCGGTGGTGACAGCTGCACTGGACCAGGCAGTCTCCGAAGTGGTTGATTTTATCAATGGGAAGTGCCTCTCCGAACTTTGATGCGTTATATGCCAAACCTGTTCTCTTCACACGGAAGATTTACACGTCGCAATTGTTTGATGAACTTTTTCTGTATTGTCGTCTGATTGAAAGTGAAATTTGCAAGTATAAAGCATGAATTACGAGATGGTGGTGGTTGTTGCGTATAGGCTCTTTTATCAAATTTTTAATTGGAATATGTGAGGTTGGATGTCTGATTTTTTTTTTTTTTTCCTTTTCTTAGTTGGAAATAGCACCATGTATCAATACGGGGAGAGAACTTCATGTATCAATTCTTGGTAGCAATATGGCTAATTGTTCTTGGCAAATGTGGTTAATTTGAGAGATTTGTTCAGATAGAGAATTGAGGGGCAATGCATTGCTAAGTTGAGATTGGAACAACTGCTAGTATTTTCTTCAACGAGACTCAACTGTCATGATTCAATTGGGTGACACATCAACCTAAACATTTTCTTCATTTTTTTTTTTTTTAGAACAGTAAACAGGTGCGGACACAGAGACCCCAAACCAAACCTTCACCTGAACTTCAACTCAAGAGTCATAAACTCCATGCTTTCGAACAAACCCATTTCAACCCCATCTATAAGACTATAACAATCTGTTTAATTATGTTCCCATATGAAATTATAATTAAAAAAAATATTATTAACTCCTTCGTATTATAAAAATTGCAATGCAGTTGTGTATAAATTGAACGCGCATTCTAAGCTTTATTTCATTGCAAGGAAACGGGAGAATCTCTGTTCAACTTCCTTTGCAGGCACTTGTCCAAAGAAACAGAGAATTAGAGATAATGCAAGGAGGTTTGAGGAAGACGGCCGGCCCGGGCAAAGCTACAATTTTAGCCCTTGGGAAGGCCTTCCCTCACCAGCTTGTGATGCAAGACTTTCTGGTTGATGCCTACTTCAAAAACACCAACTGTGACAATCCAGACCTCAAAGAGAAGCTGGCTCGCCTCTGTAACACTCCTTTCTTTCTCTTTTACTTAAGCAGTGTTATACTATCAGAAATTTCTCACAGAAAAAAACACCAGAATGATTTGGCCAAAAAAAAAAAACACTAGAGAGCCTCTTTATTACACAATTAACCCATCATTCTGGGCTCAAATTTTGTGAAGAATTTCGGTAGAATAGCACTTTACATTTTTTCTTCTTATTGTACATCACAATGTAACAATTTTAGTAAAACAATTCTTCTATTGCAAGAGGGTGATCTCGGTTCCTGGAATCAACCTCTCTACTCTACTTGCAAAAAGAAGATTGCTTACATCTGACCTTCTTCAGACCTCGCAATGTGGGAGTCTTGTACACTAGGATACTGTTTTTAACTCTTCTATTGCACTTTACAGGTAAAACAACAACAGTGAAAACAAGGTATGTGGTGATGTCAGAAGAAATCCTGAAGAAGTACCCTGAGCTTGCCACTGAAGGCCACCCCACTGTGACTCAAAGGTTAGACATCAGCAACAAAGCTGTCACACAAATGGCCATTGAAGCTTCTCAATCCTGCATCAAGAACTGGGGCAGGCCTATTTTGGGCATCACCCACCTGGTCTATGTCTCCTCCAGCGAAGCCCGGCTCCCTGGAGGCGACCTTTACCTGGCAAGAGGGCTGGGACTGAGTCCACAAACTCAACGAGTCATGCTCTACTTCATGGGCTGCTCTGGAGGCGTGGCAGGCCTTCGTGTTGCCAAGGACATTGCTGAGAACAATCCGGGGAGTCGAGTTCTTCTCGCAACTTCAGAAACTACTATCATTGGATTCAAGCCACCAAGTGTTGATAGACCATATGATCTGGTGGGAGCTGCGCTTTTCGGGGATGGAGCTGGAGCTATGATAATTGGTTCAGACCCAATTCCAGAGATTGAAAGACCTCTGTTTGAGCTTCACACTGCTATTCAGAATTTCTTGCCAGATTCTGAGAAGATTATTGATGGCCGGCTCACAGAAGAGGGGATAAGTTTTAAGCTAGCAAGGGAGCTTCCTCAGGTAATCGAGGACAATGTCGAGGAATTTTGTGGGAAAATGATGGGGATTGTTGGGTACAGTGATGAAGATTATAACAAGATGTTCTGGGCAGTTCATCCTGGGGGGCCCGCTATTCTTAACCGCCTGGAGAAGAGGCTGGATTTGTTGCCGGAGAAACTTGGTGCTAGCAGAAGAGCTCTGGCGGATTATGGGAATGCTAGTAGTAATACCATTTTGTATGTGTTGGAGTACCTGGTGGAAGAGATGAAAATGAAGAAGGAAGACCAAGGAAACAGTGAGTGGGGCTTGATACTGGCTTTTGGACCTGGGATTACCTTTGAGGGTATTCTTGCAAGAAACCTCACTGTCTGAGAAGTTTGCTTCGCGTTGCGTATCATTGCTAGGTTGTTCATTACTGTCATCGATCCTTGTGAAAAAATTTTAGTTTAAACAATCTGTTTACAGCCTTGAATGTTCAATTCCGCTACACTTTGATGGGTTTAGGATCGAATTGAAGCAACAAACTCTAAAGTGTCATTTGATTTATTTTTTTATTTTTATTTTTTATTTTTTGTTTTGAATGTATTTGTCATTTTGTGCTTTTGAAAACTAGGAAAATACGTAAAACGTATTTTATCACTTATGTTTTTAAAAGTTATTTTAGAAAACAAAAAATGAGTTTACACATAAAACAAAAAATAAAAAAAAAATCGTTTTGAACATTTTCAACTCAAAACAAGAAAAATCTCAAAACAAGAAAAATAAAGTATTTTCTGTTTACTTGTTTTGAAATTTTTAAAGTATAAAATATATAAAACAGAAAATGGAAAATAGAAAATTAAGGTGGCATTTGATTTGTATTTTAATATTTTGAAAATGGTATTTTCTGTTTTATGTTTTGAAAATCCCCAAATAGCAAAAACAGAAAAAACGCATTTGGTTTAATATTTTTTATTTTCTATGTTTTAAAATTTTTCTTATTTTGGATTTAAAACACTAAAAATGATCTTTTGTCATTTTTACATTTCATATATAAACTCATTTTTTATTTTTAAAAATAAATTTTAAAAACATAAGTGACTAAATACAATGTCAATCGTTCAGAAAGGGAAGTCCAGAACCCAGAAAAGAAAAAAATCAATTCCATTGAACAACACTTCGATTTCATGAAACAATACAGAAAGCAAATTACACACTCACAACCACTTGAAAATCTTTTAAACACCAATCATTATTAATTTTTCCTTTTCTCCACATTCATTCTGGTCAACAACAATAGGAAAACCCTGCACACCAGTTTTTGATCCTCTGATAATAAGTTTGTATTCCACCGTTGTTTAACTATGTCCATCAACGGTTGTAGTAGACTCAAGGGCATTTGCGTTTGTTGTGGTGGGTAGTCATGGTGGCGTAGCAGGGGCAGACCTCTAGGTTTCCTGAGGTGCCAGGAGGAACGCACTGGCACCGAGCACAGCACGTCCCGCACGCCCTCTTGCAGAGCCTTGGCCTTGAAGACAGGCTGCACCTAGCAGCACAAGCTGCCCCACAATCTATACAAATCCGAGGAAAAACAACAAATATATATCATGTCATATGTTAAAAGTTTTTGACTCAAAATCAATCAGTAAGGAGTGGGGCGGTCCATTGGCATCTTGGAGGGTTTATTTTATTGATGCAGGACACATTTTAACACATTTCCCTTACATGAGGGAACCCTGCTCGTATGTGGCAAGGCAGACCGCTATATGAGTATAAAAAGCATGCATCTAGGATACTCAAAAGTGAAAGAGGACGAGTTCTCCTAAATTTAGCTCTAATAACTTGTTAAATCAATTACCAAAAAAAAATAAAAAAAATAAAACTTGTTAAATCATCTAACTTAAAATCAATTGACAAGAAGTGGGGACTGAAAAGGCTCAAAAAACTTGATTTTTATTGATGTAGAACGTATTTCAGTAATGTTAAAATATTTAACTCAAAACCAATTGACAATAAATAAAGAAACTTATTAAGATCTTATATATTAGTTTAAAAGACTTAATTTTATCGATGTGCTACATATTCCAACATAATCAATCAAAATAACTTGAGCCATAGACTAGAGTTGAGGGTTTTATTACATGCCTATGGGCTTGCCAATGTTGCTGTCCGGAGTGTAACCAGTCTGCATTTGCAAATTTGCAATATAAAGCAGGGTTACTTAAAATACCGTACTCAAGTTCTAAGAGGAAAGAATGTATGTTATGATTCCAGGGCAATGAGAGATTTACCAGTTGCTCCGTTTGTAGTGCCTGGGCAAGGTCTAGAACAAGTAGAGAAAGAACCATTGAAGCAATAAGAGCTTTGGAGATTGCCATTGATGAATATTTACTGATGAAGAGAGAGAGAGAGAGAGAGAGGAGTGGAGAAGGGAAATTTAAGTGTAGGATCGATATACAAAATGAAGATCAAGAAGTGGTATTTATAGAGAGATGGAAATAGAGAGGGTAAAGAAGGTGGCAGGTGAACAGGGTCATGAGGAAGGTGCATGGATTGCAACCCAAAAAGGGCAGCAATTCATGCAAAGCCATGTCAGACAGAAAGCAAAACAGGGGGATAAAGCATAGGCAGGCTGGCAATATGGGAGTGTGGCCTGTAGTTCAGTGGTTAAGAGCCTCTCCTATCCGCTCATGACTCGAGTTCGAGTCTTCCCCTTCCCCCTTATAAAAAAAAAAAAAAAAAAAATTTACCTTTCAAAAAAAAAAAGGCTGGTAATATGGGCCTACCCAACTACCCACATAAAATTTGTGAAAGTCCCTTTTCCCTGCCGCAGATAAAAATTTGATACAATCTCGGCCGTCTATCTGGTAATTTTTTTTGTGATTGTAAATTTAATACGATGTCAATCGTTCATATGATGGAGTCTACTTTGAAACCCACGTAAATACATAGGCCGAGATCTAGTAAATTGATGATTCTAAATACAATACAATCTCAAGGTGGAGTCTACATTGAAATTCACACTAATGAATAACTTGATGTTTGTGGATGCAATGCAATCTCAACCATTCATAAAATAAAATCCATGTCCAAGGACAAATTTAGAGGGTGGCAAAAGGGGTGATCAACCTCTTAAAAATACTTAAAATCTAATCATAGCAAAACTTACCCGTCCATCGAATTTCTATCAAAACTCTTAATAACCTCTCTTATCCAAAATTTTTTAACCGTTTTCTTTATATATCAAATCTTATATCCATCCTCATTTAGTAAAATCCACAAAAATGAATAGTCAAAATCATATAATAGGTGGTGTTTGGTTTACCAAAAATAATATTGATATAAAAGTAACCTGAAACTAAATTTGTTTAGTAAAAGTTAAGGTTTTTTGTTTTTTTGGGGTATCTTTTAGGTATCCAAATACCCCATTAATTACACATCTAAGTTCCTACCATTGAATAGTAATTGACAGGAGGTCTAATCTTTAATTAAACAATTGCATTTGTAGTTGGTGATACCTAAATCTTATCATAAAGCGGAGCTACATACCAATGGTTAACATAGTTGAATATATATATATATATATATAAACACATTATAATATATGAGGAGCCTTGAATTGTTTTGATAAAGTCAAAGGATGCTGGCTTCAACAACTATATGCTGGCTGGTTGTTGTGCAAATTATAGAGGAGGTTCACAGGCCCAGTCCTGAACTATGTGCTGCCCAGCTATGATAATTGAGAATTTAGCAAGCGACAGTAAAATATATATATATATATATATATGAAATGCAGGTTGTTAATCAAACAAATTAGAAAATAAAAATATTCATTAATAAATTAATTTTTTAATCTAATTATTTTTAATTTTTTATATTTCCTCTTTGTTCTCTTTTATTTTCCAAGACAAATCCAAGAGAAATTTTTTTAAGTGTTGTGAAACAAGCATAAGGGTGTGAAATTTGTGACTGTTGTGAAACAAGCATAAGGGTGTGTTTGAAGCGATAAAAAGTAATGTAAAATGAGATAAAATAAGATAAATTGTGAGTTTGTAATTTGCACAGTGAAAAAAAAATGAACAACTTTTAAAATTTTTAAAAATTTTCAATAAAATTCAATATGCCAAACACACCCTAAATCATGTTTGCGAAGTGTACAGTGCAGCATAGTACCGCATGGTAAACCTGTACAGTACAAAATAATAGTCTGGATTTTTTATATAAATTTCTTGACTAAAATATATAAGAATCAGAAGAGAGAACTGCGATAATATAGCAGATGGAATTTGTATCCCTTTTGCAATATTTCTTTTATAGTGAAATTTACCCACTCATGAAGTATGCCTTAAATCATATCACTTTTGATCTTTTGTTATTTAAATTTCTTGTTTTTATATTTTTATATTTACACTAAAAATTATATTTTTCCTTTTTCTTAACAAATCTTTCATCCAAACACGGCTCAAAAAGAATAGTCCGTATAAGCTAAACTTATATAAATGCATCGCAGATAATATACAATCTGTGCCTTTTGGATCTGGGACTGCTGACTGCTGATTTTGAGAACCCTCTCTAGTAGCGAGGGTTCATCATATTTCTATCAATCGAGAAGGGGGAAAAAAAAAAATCAGCTCTCAACAACATTGATTCAAACATTAGAAATTCATGCCGCAGTCCACACGCTAGAAATTTCTAACAATCAGAAACCCCATAAATTGAAACCTTTCGCCCTCAAATAATACACACATTAATGATCAGTTTGCTTTGTTAAAAAAGGCCAAACTTCTTTTGGGTTGCATACCCAAATATTTAACTACAGCTATTAATGAAACAAAACAACCCAAGCAGATAACTCTCTCAAAGAACATAAACCCAATTAAGCTTCACTCAAGATGAAAATAAATGAGCCAAAGGCATATACTCCTTCAACTGAGACCTTTCGCCAGTTTAGCTCGAGAAGTCACTAACCTAGTGCAGCTATCAAGACTGCATTAAGAAAAGCTACCATATTCCTGATGCTATATAACATTTAAGCAGTTTTTGGTAAGAGCAAAAAAACAAATCAACAGAAAAAGTTATAACTCCTTTATATAAAGCTAATCTAATCTCCAGTTGACCAAATTCTTTTACCGAGATACCCTGTTGAAGTTGACCGTGTTGTCCCGAATTTTCAGAAAGTCAGCTTAATTTTCCCCATTCACGGACACGACAGACCACCGACAAATGCCATCCATGTAAAAAACAAAAATAACTAAATGAAGAGCACTAGACATGTTGAATTCAGATGGCGCCATGCTTATAAAATCCTCTGTTACACAACTCCAGAAGGAAGCCGTAGCACAGGCTGACCACCAAAAACACTGCCCAAAAAAATTAAATAAATAACTTGTTAAACAAACACACACATTGCATTCTAAGTTTCATATATAAATATGTCTTCAGGAAAAAGTTTGCCAACCTTTTTACGTAGTAGTAACAGAAATCTGCTAATATGAAAGTTTGAACAATTTCGGAGATGAGAACCATTGTAGGCCACAAACCATAACCCAGAGATGTCAGCAGATGCCCGCGAGTGTCCAAAACCTGTTAAAAAGGCCAATCGAAAAGAAGGAATAAATAGCAAATCACACATACAATCACAAAGAAGAGATTAAAATACAATGAACCTCTACCCCTACACAAAAGGCCATATTCACAAGGATAGAGTTGCCATTTGTGAAAGCACTGCTTGCTAGATCAAGTTTACCGCTGGACGACAACAGTGTACTACTAGCTCTTCATTTATAACAAGATGTCTTCCAGGTCGATAAATGAAGTAAAAAGACTTCATTGGTGGCTGTGACAGTAAAATGACTACTAAAAATTTACACACAAAAAATACAGTCTGAATTTCCATTCTCCATTAAAATAGCAACCAGTTCGAAACAACTTCTTGTTCACAACATTTTTTGGCACGACCGAGTTGGTCTAAGGCACCAAATTACAGTTCCAGTCCAAAGGGCATGGGTTGAACTCACAACAATCAATATATTTATTACTTCATTACTTACCAAAAAAGCACAGCTTGTTAACAACAAATGCAACATAAATCAACCGTACTCCATTTTAACCAGAAATTTAAAGTAGAGCCAAGAATCAATGTTGATCAATGGTAATATTTCTAAAACACAAGAATCAGATAATATTCTCAATCAAAGTTGTTAAACTATTAGCTATTATCTCACTTAAAAGTTTAAGGTATTAAAGATAGGGGCAACTATATTACTTATATTCACTTATGTCTCTCAAAACGCCCCCTCACATATGGTCAAACTTTTTTTTTTTTTTTTTTTTGGGCAACGCCAAACACATGTAACTATTGACTTTTTTGGGGTCGATGAGATTTGAACAGTGAACCTTTGCATACCATGTTGAATTGTTAGCCACAATCTCATCTAAAAACTAAAGCTATTAGAAAGAGGGGCAACTATATTACTTACAGTAAGTAATATTCTCTCTCAAAACAAAAATAAATGTCGTCGTAGGTCAAACCTGTAGAACCCAGTGAGCACAGTTCAAGAACCTTGCAACGCCCAAGGCAAACACATAATGAGCTGTGAATGGTTCAACAATCTGAGAGTACAAAAATAAGAATAACCATGGAGCCCAGCAATAAAATTTTATATTCAATAAATATCAATTAGGTTATGCTCCAGATGATTTTACCTTCGTGTTTTGCATGACGCGCAGCTGGGGTAACACAGAAACAGCTTCCAAATATACACAGAAAGCCCAGAAAATTCTATTGATAAAATGATGTGATGTTGATGGATGAATTAGCAAAGCCAACACAGCACAGGGCACTACCTACAACAAACATTAAAAAGATAAGAAAAAAATAGCTTCATGTAAGAGGCAATAATGAAATTAACAAAATAAAGTAGCCGCAAAAAGTTGTTCACACTGCAGCTACTGTATGATGAAAATACGTAACATACCTCACATGCGTATTAAGCCTAAAAACAGGAGTTTCTTTGTTGTCTTAGTTCAATTATTCGAACAAAAACAAAGGATTTTGAAAACAATGCTGTTGCCGATTTGCTTATTGCAGGATGGAAGAAATGAAGAAAAGCTTATGTAATGATTTATTCGCATTTCATTGCTAATAGGACAAATATCAAAATCAGTTATAAGGTTGATTATTCTTCATGATAACGCAAATTGGTAAATAAAATGAGCATGGTATTGGAAGCTTGAAATGAATGAAGCCAAAAGAGAAGAAAAACTCGATAATCATACTTCCGCTGGGAGAAGGGTACTCACTAAAGCATGATGGGCAATGATGTTGAAGCAACTAAAAGGCCAAAAACAACATAGCTATAGCAAAACAAGAATATTATATTGAAGTTCCGTGAAAAATTAGGCACTACCAAGCAAAATTACCAGAACATCAATGCCTTCTGATTTAATTTCATAGCAGTAGTTTCAAGTTAGTAGCACATTGTCCAAAGAACGGATCTTAAGCCAACTCTGAAATCTTACAGGCAAGCATACGATGAGGAAGAGTTAAAACCCAACTCTCACCAAAAGTTTCCAATATAACAGTCAAGTTTAAAATTCAGTATTTAATTTAAAAGGCAGCTACTCAGAAATCAGTGTGCAAGAGTAACCAATTGGGAGCAAAGAAAAACCACTTGGTCTTAACCACTCACATACAATGGTTACTTTTGAGTGAGTATAATAACCGGGAGAGAGAACAGAATGCATTACATAGCCAAGAAACAACAATGCGAACTCACTGGTCTTTACGAACTTAGAATGCATTACATAGCCAAGAAACAACAATATGAACTCACTGGTCTTTATGAACTTAGTCCTAGAAATGTCTAACATCTGACATGGAAACAAAAAACAAAAAAAAAGATCACACAAACCTTTTGATTGGGCATGACACGAACATGCCTGGGAAAACATTTTTAAAAATTAAAATCAAATTTTCAATTCAAGTAACAGCAGACTCCAATTCACAAATCTAATATCTTCATGACTAAGTTGACTTAGTGTGCAAGTCACAGAGAAAGTGCCAAGGGATGGTTGCTTTGGGCAAGTAAAGTCAGGCAGCAACATAAATGGGGCCAACAACAGCGGCTACGACCATAAAGTTAAACTGGTGCTGCAGGTACCACCAGTACAATAAGAAGAAAGAAGAAATGAGAACAATCGTATTCACTTCATTAGTTTATAAACTGTAGAAAGAATATGTCTATTTATAGTTGAATAGGCAAATAATACAAAGAATTAATCATATAGTAAATCTCCAGAATATCAAATATCTTATAGAATATTCTGGAAATAATGTCATGGAGATACTATTTCCTTAATAGTTTAACAAAACTAATAATAATAATTCACATTCTGTCATTTCACGTGAACGATCATCAGATCAAAGATGCCTCATCCCTTTTGCTTTGCTTTGTGAGAAATTAATTAATGTTAAACCACAAGAGATATCTCAGATTTTGAAGTCAATACCATACAATGCTATTTTCTATTAGGTTGAACGATGAGAGAGGTATCTTGCGTTGTTGGAGTGGTAAGAGGTGTGATGTGGTGATTGTTGGCAACTAGTAAGGCTCATGGTATAAGAGAGAAAATGAAGGAGATGCATTTTTTTTGGACCTTTAATATATTTAAAAAAAATAAGAAAATGAGCTAAGAATATATTTGAAATGTAATAAAAAAGGATTCCTACATATCTAATATCTTAGCAATTAAGTTGAATTATATGTAACATGGTTCTAATTGAAGGATTTGCTGGAAATGCAAATCTAGTTGACCCCAGAAAATTTTAGGGTTGTTACTACAAATGAAAAAAGATGGATACAGAATAAATTAGCATGGAAACGGGAAGGCTCACCACAAAATATATTGCAAAGTTGTCTTTCTCCACCATGTAGCTTGACTTTAGATTAAAACGAATCATGTAAATAACCCACAGGGTTGTAGCCAATGTGCATAAATCAAGCAACGTGTGTATATCATATTCCATGACGAAACTGCAGTACAGCCTAACAGCTAAAAATATAGCTGTCAGTTCCTGAGATTTAAGTGAGAGTCCTGCAAATAATCCAAGATATGAACTAAATCCAATCAGTGATGTTGGTAAACTTGAAATAAGTAAAATTGGCTCATCGAAAACATACAGGAAATAAGTTCCTGAAAGAAATAAATGACCTATACCACAAGGTAAATCACATTAACCCAATCCAAAAAGAAAAGTTCCCGAAGGAAATAAATGACCTATACCACAAGGTAAATCACATTAACCCAATCCAAAAAGAATAGTTACCGAATAACAACATATAACCTAGGAAGCAGAGGAAATTATTCGAGCTAATATAGGGCTTTGTTAGGGAACTTTTGGCTACTAAGCTTTTTGGCTTTTTCTGCAATGACTAAATTTACCCCTCACATTTTAAACTCATTCTAAACCATAACCAAACCAAACCAAGCCTTTTCCCACTAGGTGGGGTCGGCTATATGGATTTGTCGACGCCAATTAGATCTGTTTAGGGGCATGTCCTTCGATAAATCTAGGTAGGTCAGGTCATGTTTAATGGTTTCTTTCCAGCTTCTCTTGGGTCTTCCTCTACCTCTCATACTCCTGGCAATCTCCATACTTTCACACCTTCTAACAGGTGCCTCTGCTGGACGCCTTCTAACATGGCCAAACCATCTTAATCGGTTTTCTCTCATTTTATCTTCAATCGGTGCTATTCCTACTTTGCCCCTAATCTCCTCGTTCTTAATCCTATCTTTCCTTGTAATCCCGCACATCCACCTTAGCATCCTCATCTCCGCAACTGCCATCTTTTTTCTAAACCATGAAGGGCAAAAATGTCAAATTACCAAAAAACTAAAAAGCTAGCTTTTTTCCTTTTTCTAAACACAAAAAAAAAAAAAAGGAGCTAGCTTTTTTCCTTCCCAAACTAAGCCTAGTTCTAGCCTCAAACAAAGACTACAGAAAATCAGTAAAGTCACTAGTGCTTCAATGAGTTTTTTTGAGGATACATCTGTTCTTCTACTTCTAACTAGTAGGACATTTTTGCTGTGTGATAAATCCAGCATTTAGATTAATGATGTCAAATGATGAAGAAACAATTTCTCATTATCCCCCCCCCCCCCAAAAAAAAAAACCCGGGGGTGGGTTAGCTTTACCTCATACATTTCAATTGCAAGAGAATACAATGGTTGAATACATACCATGAGGTCTTTTACCAAAACGACAAGGTAAATTAATAGTCATGACAAACAAGAAGTATGGTCATACCAATTACACTGGTTAAGAGCGCTTTAATTCACAAGTGAACAAAATTGGGAGCATTAGAACTGATCTTAAAAGATCCAAATACAATGAATGTCATGAAAAAATTTGAGGCCAAAGCAAAAACAGCGTAATCCATAGCAAGATGTAATCTAAAATAAAGCTTAGCTTTGCATGGTGCTCCTTATTGTTGGACTGTATCAAGTCAATAGTTCAATGAGTTTTGGGGGATAAATAAGCTGTTCTACTTTAACTTCCAGAAAATGATTGTTATGCCATAAATCCAGCATTTCGGTTTATGAACATTCTGTGTACAAAAAGAGAAGGCCAATCTAAGTGTTTAGCCCAAAGAAGTTGATAGGAGAAAGACCCATAAAGAGCTAAACATGAAGTTAAGGATGGCATCTCTTCCTACTTCAGATTAAACAGATAACTGTTGAGACTACTAAAAGTAGAACTGCTTGGAACTCCTTTGGGAGAAAACTAAAGCACCCTTTAGAAGACATCTACCATTAAGAGTTAACAGTTACAAGCAGTAGCAGATAGTTACCCTCTCTTCCTATGAAAGAGATTAAAAAATTCACGCCCTTTATTCCCATAGGAATAGCATACTTGGAAAGTTTATTTCACAAAAAGAAACACACACACACACACACACACACACACACACACACACACACAGAGGGAGAGACTAGGAAAGGTTACTTAACTAGTTAACTCACTAAACCAAAATACCAATATGGACAATTAGACTATTAATGCTACCAGCTTCAAATCATAAGACAAATTCATTAATTAGTTGAATACAGTGCATACAATGATCTCAACTAGTACAGAGAGTAATAATGACAGGAAAACTATGCAGAAATCACCCCGGCTCCTGATAAACAAGAATGGCACTTTCATTTGTAACTGAACAAAATTAGGAGTGTATCAAGCACAAAAATATTTTCATCTTATAAAAAAAAATTAAAAATAAAAAAAAAAAAAAGATAGAGAGTAATAGACACATGAAATCTTTTAAGCGCCCAAAAAAAAATAAAAATAAATAATTCGTAGCACAAGCTATATAATTTAAAATGGTGCTTAACTTTCACGTATTACCCCTTGATAATTCGGCAAAGAGAAGAAAAAAAAATTAAGTATAGAATATACATGCACACTCTAGAAAAAGGGAGGCCCCAATAACAACTTAACAAATGATATCATTACATTCCCTAGACTGATTGCCATGCATCACTGGTATCACATAATGAGTACCATACTCAAAATTAAAAGGTTCTTAGTATAAAGGACTATCATCCTGGGCCCATTTTATGAGAAAGCTATTGCATTTAGGAATCAAACACACGGGTTTAATAATCAGTCAGTGTGGAACAATAGTAACATCCGCTTCCACTGGCTGAGATGGTGCAGTTATTTCCTGAATAAATTTAAAAAGTGCACTGGTCAATTAGATCACATAACAACCCATGTGCTCTTCAAGATGCTGGTTTGGGATGCCCAATATCAAAATTTTACAAGTTTTCTAGTCGGCGACAGTCCAGTTCACAACCTTCTATAACATGAATATGTCAACATGGTGCCTAATAGAAACTAAAACCTCTAATCGTCCAGGGCAAGGGACTAAACCCTAATGAATACAAACCCTGATCCGTTTGGTTGCTGAGAAATAGTCCGGAAAATTATGATCTTGGACTCAAGTTCAACCAATGGACCAAAAGCTCCAATCTTTCTTTCTCCTGGGGTTCATCGTCTGCAAACCCTATATCATAGACTTAAGATATTTATGAATTTGAGGTTGGTGTATTACCAGCACAAGTTCTTTCCTTCATGAGCTTGTAGATGAGCACTCCGATTCCAATCGCGTGTACGGCTTCCGACGCAATGAAGAGGTTGTCGTGATCGTGCACAATGACTCGCAGCAAGACTAGAGCGGCCATCCCAGCCACAACGGCCAGGAAAGCCTTCACCTTGGGCGGCTGTTTCCCGACCCACGAAGACACGGCGTGAATCGGCTTCTTCGTCGGCCTCATGGTGCCTCTCTCTCTCTCTCTCTCTCTCACCCTCTGATTCAACCGGTGTTATGCGGCGGTGATGCGGTGGCGAGAAAGTAATACAAGGGAGAAAATAAATAAATAAATAAGCATAGAAACAAAGAAAACAAGACTGGATTAATGTATTCGGCTCCGACTTTTTAGTCCTTTACTTGTAGCTTTTTGATTTCCAAGTGAAAAAATAATTATAGAAGACTCGGGTCGTAGACTCATAATATTTTTTTTTTACATTATTTTTTGAAAGTAATTTTTTTTCCTTTTCTAAGGAATCATATACACATTATTGAAAGTACGGATTATAAGAGTGCGTTTGACGTACTAAAAAGTAAAAAAAAATAAGATAAAATATGATTTAGAAAAATTTTTTGTGTTTGGTATACACCGCTTAAATCGTATTTTTTGGAGATGAATAATAAATTTCGTTCTGATATATTAGATTTCCGTTTGAACGGATGCAAAATTTTAGGCAGTTATGACTTATTTATATTACAATCCGTCCAAACAAATTGTAGAAATTGTATAAACAAAAGTTGGCCGCTTAATTCCGTCAGAACGATTTCTACAATCTATTGGAACGGTTTTAAAAATATCACAAAAAATAGTCAAAGTTGGTGTTATTTGGTAGCCTTCAGTCCATGGTACGAATGGCGAAAAAATTTTTGCTATTTGATAAATCGAATTTTAGTTATCGACTTTTTTTTTTAAGATATTGAACATTTTTTGAATTTTAAGAAGGTGGAAATGTGTAAAATTTCATTGAGATTTTTAGAAATTTTCAAAAATTTTCAGAAACTTTAATGCACCAAACACACCATAAGTAGTTGAACGACATTAAAAGCTTAGGGATCCATCCAAGTATCGTTTGGGATTCCTCAACTTTTTAATTTTTTTTTTTTTACAATAATTAAAAACATCCTTTGCATCTTAAGTTTGTTTTAATCCATCAACCAAGAATATGTCAAATTAACAAAAAATAAAAAAAAAAAAGTTACCTACTAAAAAATTAATTTTATTCTTTCCAAACATAAAAGAACTAGATTTTTATTCCAAACTAAGCCTTATTCTACTTGTATTTTCACCTAATTATAATAAAAAAAAGTTAAATTACTCTTACCTCTCTTAATAATTGAGTAATTACACTTAATCTCATATCATTTAAAAGTTACATTCACCTCTCTTTATTTATAGATATTGCTAACATTGACCTCATTTCGATAAAATTAATCATTAAATTAACATAAAATATCAAATTAACCAAGATTTTAAGTATTTCTTTTATTTTATCCTTTCCTTTCTCACATCTCATCAGTTTTTTTTTTTTTGCCAAAAATCTTTAAAAATTATTTGTTTTACCTAGTTTTGGATATTTTTGTAAAAAAAAATGACTAAAATGTAAGAGGAGGAGAAATAAAATAAAAATTACCTAAAATTTTTGTTATTCTAACATTTTTTATTAAGTTTTAATAGTTAAGTTTATTAAAAAGTATCAATGTTAATAATCTTTTAAAATAAAAGAGATAAGTGTAACTTTTAAATGTTATAGATTTTAAAGGTAATTACCCAAGTATAAAGAAGAGGCAGATGTATGATATGACCCTTTTATTATCAATTTTTATAATTAAATTGATCGAATTATTAGAATTTTTAACCATTAGAAAAGAGAACGCATTTTAATTTTCAATAGTCATGACCAACATTGGTGATTTTGATTTAAAGTGTGTTTCTATGCGGAGATACAAGGAAAAGGATCAACATAATGCACTTAAAGAAGGAAAAATATAAAGAACACTCTGAACTACTGAAGAGCGCTTTTTTATAGAAGTTCTCAAAATAAAATTGAAGGAAATTTTTAGCTGATTTCTTATTGTACAGCTACAGCTAATAAGGCCTTCGGTGAAGAGAAAAATAAAAGCCCAATGAAAACTAGCAAGTCCAGGAAGATGATCTTTTTATGAGGGGCTTCATCTGTTTGTCTTCCTCCAGAGCTACCATACCTAAATGGGAAGGGTCTTCCAGCATCATTTTTGCCACCAAATAACCAGCAATCGACCAGGTTTGATATTTCCGAGCCTGCTTCCCTACATATCGACCAAGCTTTCCATCGTAATATTCAGGCCAGTTGTCTTTCAACAACCTCGTCTCAGCTAGTTCAATGGCGCGCCTCGCAATCTGGGGCCGCCCTGTCTTGATGCACGCGGCTGTGAGGAACCATAAGAGCACTGCAGAGAACCAGTTCATGAACATGAACATCAGAAAAGATCTATACATGATAAGTGACAAAATTTGATTAGAAGAAGTTGAAAATTTTGGAGTTTTTTGAGAAATTTTGGCGCTCCAAACAATTGAGGAACTTCCAAAAGTTGATCATTCTTATTGTCAATATACTAATGCAAGTCGCAGTTTCTTAAAAGGTTAAGGCAGATCTAGGATTTTGAGTTCGCCTGGGCTGGTAGAAAATTTTGGGTTCGCTTGTACTAACAGGAGATAGATTCACAAAGGTTTAAAAAAGTGGCGGCTAGGTTGGGTTACAAAAATTTAAACTGGATTAGAAAATTTTAGATTAGGTTAAATTTAAAAAAAAATTATACTAAAAAAAATTTTTTTGAGCGGGCCACCTGAGCTATAGCCTAGGTGAGCCCCAGGATGCGTCCACCCCTGGTCCATTATTGGTTTGAGTTGCATCCCAACTTTTGTAACAAAAGAACCTATAATAAAGAAGCATACCTGGCCAAGATCCTCCATTATGGTAACTCCATCTGGTGTTTTTTGGATCACATCCTGTTACAATTCGCCATTCATGGCCTTCTATGGCTGGATAACAGACTTTCATTGGCATTTCCCCAACTAACTCTTCCCAGCGTGATTCTATTAGATCCATGATTGCAGTAGATTGTTCAGGAGTTGCCAAGGATGATAAAATGGCGATGCAGTTGCCCAAGCAAAACCAACGGAAATCCATATTTGAAGGACCAACGTTACCAATAAAGTACCCCCCATGAGTAGGCATAAAATCAAAAATCCATTCCGGAAGAGAATCGGGCATCACATTGAATTTATTGACCGCAGTATGAGAATATTCCTCAGTCTTGAATCGATATATATCATTAAGCTGCTTCAAGTCTAGCCAAAAGTAACTCCTCATGTGATAGCTCAAGGCATGAAGACGCTTAGCTATTCGCTCTACAAATTCCTTACCCTCAGCATCTTGCTTGATTAAAACCAAAGCGCATCTTAAAGCCATGAAGAAAAGTGCTTGTATTTCAATTGGATACCCATAAACACCCTGAAAACATATAAACAAAAAATATATAGTGATTTAAACAAAATTTAGGATAAATGAAGAATAGGCACAATGATAGGATTGATATTTTTAAAACAAGTTGTTTAGTGAGCATGTATCGTCTTAAAGGGAACAGACCGACTGCACTAACGTCTATTCAAGGGATTTTAATCAAGGACTTCCACTAGATTTCAATAGCTAGAAAACACAATAAATAACTCAGCCTGCCTATCTAACAGTCAGATCTATTAATTTTCTTATTCAAGGACACGGGAAAAATATTTATATATTTAGTATAATTATATTTTATGGGATAATATGTTGTTAATAAGGTTCCATTAGAATATTCCATGCATAAAATATAAGTTTTATGTATAATTGTGTGCAAAATTGAATTGTTAAATATGTTTTTATGAATATTCAACTATATTGGACAGATAAACCATATCCTTATCCAGTTATCTTCGTCTAAGTGTCAAGTATCCAAGAAGAGTACATCATGCATTTAGAAGATTTCATGTAACATGGGCCTGTTTTATCCCAATTGGTTAGATGTTACATGTAAATGAAGAGGAAATCTTGTCCTCTGCAGTTTACACAACCTTCAGATGTGATGCCGGATTCACCTATGCAAGATAACTGCACATAGCTTATTGTTTCATGAAAGGCAGGACTAAACAAGTATGCCAAAAAATATAGATTACGAGTAGTTTAAAAAGATAGTTTCAAAGCTTTAGCGGCAATCATAATTGATGACTAACCCCAGCACGACATGGTATCCCATAGAGCTCAAGAAGATCCAAAGCAGTGTACAACTAGACACATACCCCCCCTTAGGCTACCAGTATTGATTGGTGGACTTTGCCTCCAGGCTAAACCAGAGCCCTGTGGAGGCAACTCTGTCCCCTCCAGTAAAGAGTAGTGCCTGCTACATCAGCCTAAATAAGATGGTTTTTTCCACTAGTCCCAACTAAAACTGCTTTGCACTAATCCCAACTCACATGGCATCTAACTGTGGACAACTGGGTGCCAAAGATTTCCAGCATAAGAGATGGAAATGACTGCAGGTTCATTGTTGTTGAGCCCACAACCCTGTAACTAACAGCCTTCGTAGGAATAGAGAGAAGTGATGATTCCCAGGCTGCAGTCCCAGTTATCTGTTGTTAGGCGTTCACATACTTTTAAGCTTCTGTGTGAGATTAATGAGGAAATGCTCACTCTCTTTTGGCTCAATTAAACTCATAAAACTCCCACCCAAGCAGCAGTTGATACCCAATATATTACTTCTAGGTTTATCCACTTAGTTACCTAAGCCAAGAATCTCCTTGATCAAATGATCTTGTCCACAACACGTCCCTTGGCAATTTTTCCTCTAAAAGTAACTATATTCCAATAACCATTTCATATCATGTATTGATTGTCATAATAGATTCAACAGCACAGTATCACTAAATTTAGCCATAGTTTTTCTTTATAATTTCTAAACTGAAAAATAATTTTTGCCACATCCCATTACACTTTGGTCTAAGAAACTGGAAAAGCTTGTGGACTTGGGTCAATGTGAAAATTATAATTGATTCATGACATCGAGCCCTTTCAATGTATGCTTTTTGAGTGATAATACAGACTTATTTATTGTCCAACTACTCTTAGCTTAAGTATTGAAGCTTTGTGGAGTCAGCTTAAGTATTGAAGCTTTTTGGAGTCAAACTAGCTTATTTCATTTGATATTTGAAATATTTTACAATCAATTCAAGAGATTTTACATTAAAACATTAAAGCATTAGAGAAATTTCTTGTTCAGTTTTTGAACCTACATACACGTTACACACAGCATGAAGATGTACTCTCATCCACTTGCAAGTGTCTCGACGGAGGTCACAATTCAAATCCAGATTATCTCCGATATATGTTATCAAAGGAGCTACTAAGGGCAACAAATATGTATGAACACAATACATGTTACTGTTTTATATGCACTGAGATCTAAGTTGGCTTTAATTGAGAAACAAGTTAAATATAAACCATATATTCACAATATTTTGTCAATTTCGTCTCTGAACCACTTTTAGATATAACCAGATTAAGTCTCAAGTATTTACCAACTAACAACTCTATAATATTTTCTTCCCACTGTTGTCCCTTCAGTTCAGGGACATCCCAGCTACTTGTCAACAATTAAGAGACTCAAGTTCAAGTCCCGTTAATATAAAAATAGATTTTTTGACCTCATGACTGTCTAATTGTCTTCCTTCTACATTAAGTTCACAAAATGTCTAGGATCTACATGGTTCACTAAAAGCCTAAGTTAAAGTGTTACACAGGGCTTCATAAAATTATCCCCTTGTGCTAACATCAGAAGGCGCATATGAATGTATGATATGAGCAATGGCTAGTAAAAAAAATATGGCCAACTTTTAATTACATGAAGAAGCAACTGCTAGAAACTCACCATTCGACGATCAATCATAGAGCATCCATCAGCACAAAGAAGAGTTGGAAATGTGTCAAATCCCTCTGAGAGGCATAAACTCATTATCAGGCGCATGCCCTTCTGGCATTCAGGCATCTCAGCCAAGGAAGAGTCTCCTGTAGACTTTGTGTATGCCCGAAGCATTATTATCCACCAAAATCCAGAATCGATGGGCGCCACTCTTCCTATTGCACTCTCACCAAAATCTGCCATTAGAGTCTCAGTATTCCTGACCGGATCATGGAGCACTTTAAAACTAGCTGGCATTACCCCTTCTCCTAGCTGGAATCGGTCAATCTTTTTCTCCCACGATTGAAGACGAAGAGTCTTCAAAAGAAAGTTCTTGACTATCTCTGGTTCCCCATTCATCAAAAAAGCCAATGCACTTGGAACAAAGTCTCTAACAAACACCTAACCATATAAAAGAAGTTGGAGGTCATTGTATCAACTTCACTTGCCTTGTAACCTTATATTGTTTGACATGAAACTGAAAAAAAGCACTTTTTGCACAAGAATTGTGAGCTTTAAGAAAGAGTAATGGGCAAAAACAGTGACAACACAGACAACTGGTTTACCCCATGCAAAATATAGATTACAAAAAATCCACCTAATAACACTTCAACATGATGCAAAGCGGCCCCCATAATTCCAAAATTATGGAAGCTCAATCAAGAGGTCCACCAAAACATTGCTATGGCCCAGCGAGCAAAGAATGGAAATCCATCAAATATCTATATAACCAAATAGTGTAGTAGGGTAGTTTTTTCATGCATGGGCCCTTTTATCTGTCTATGTTTCATTAACAATAAAAGGCCAAGAAAAGATACCCTCAAATAAAGAAACTCAGTAGTGCCATTTGTAGGCCTAATTTTTAGTAAAAACTAATCAATTTTTGCTTTTTGAGTGTTTGGTTAAATACTAATTTTTGTTACTTTTCTACATATTTACATTAACTTCTCAACTCAAAAGTAATTAAAAACTAGTAAAATTGTTAAAAATTACCAAAAATTTTACCAAACACCCTAAAGGTGTAAAACGTTGTTAAAAATTACTAATAATTGCTACTTATTTCACTAACGCACCAAAAATTGCTAAACCTTGGGGGAAAAAAGTGAAGGAAATCAAAAAGAATCCACCAAAAGCAAATTAACAAAGAAGATACTTTTATCCTTTACAGTGCAGAAGGGGAATTGGGAGTTCACCTGATCGTAGTTTTGCTTCTCTTCGGAGCTATCCAATGCTGCAATTGTCCCAACTCGTTGACCACGAAAGAACACCAAAGAACGCTTCAAGGCTTCCCAAGCCTCTGCAACCATGGGATGAGGCTCGAACCCGTTTTGTGACCTCGGAGTATTGAACCCGGACCTTCTACCGGGCGAAAACACAATCTCAGGAAGGTCCATGAATCGAAAAGCGTTGTCCGCATTTCTGGAGGCGGGATGAGGAGACAACCCAAGTGACAATTCACTCAGAGTCCTTTCATCGAACGATCTCTGCCTCTCCATGTTCAGCGGCCTTGGCTTATCCGATATTCTCGAAAAATCACATTCTTCAATTTCAGCGACTTTACACGAACTGTCAATACTTCTCGCATCACCATTTTGAGTCACGTCCACCGAGAACCCAGACATTCCCAAAGACAAAATTTTTACAAACTAGTAAATTTTACTGTGATTCAATCGTTCAAAATCTGCAGTTCAATCGACAAAATTGTCAAGTCACCAATTGTCCAAAACCTTAAACGGTTAGAAAATGGATATATCAAACTATTTCAACACTCTCTTCGCGCCCTCACGTATTACTTGAAGTAGAGCTAAACAAATTAAATTAAATGAAGTCCGCCAATGCAAGAAAATAAAGTGTACAACAATAAATGGGTAAAAATAAGATTCAAAACCAGAACTCTGATATTCTGATATCATGTTACACCACTAATTGTCTTAAGACATAAGCTATTAGAAAATGACTCAATAATAGATATCAAACTAACGAAAATCGTGATTAAAAAAAAAAAAAACACACACACACACACACAAAACCAGAGCATTCAACACTGAAACAAACTATTCTCTGTGAAGGTGAAAAATCTCAACACCTATCTGAAAGATTGTGACATGCTACCCCATGTTTGGTTGCTAGGAAACATAAGGAAAATGAATTGAGCCGACAACAATTTTCGCACAATACCACTAGGAAAAATCAATTCAATGTTGAGAAGTTGTCCGGGAAATCGGCAGACAAATGGGTCGAAAACAAACCACGGGACAGGAGGGGGAATACTGGTATTGATGAGCAGTGCCGGTGCGGAGACATGCTTGAATCAACAATATTAAAAAAGAAGGAAAAAAAAAAAATCGAATAAAGGATGATCGAGAATTTGATGAGAGTTTTGATTAATGAACTTACTTGGAAAAGGAATGAACAAACAGATGACAACAATGGCTACACTGTAACGTTTTGTGTTAAATATAGGGCGGCGGGGCCAGATATTTGACCCGGTGGACCGGTAACTTACTTCCGTGAATGATTGGTGCAGTGGAGTGGCAACTGAGAGTTAACTGATAAAATATTAAATTTGCTGTTCAATAGCCATTAGTTCGTATTTTTAGGTGTTACTAGCCATTAGTTCGTATTTTTAGGTGTTACTGAAAGGTTTATTCGTCGTTAACTTCAGAATCTGATTGAGATGCGGATAAGTTGATCCACGATTACCCAACCCAAAAAAAAAGGTATAGCGTAGTGGCAAGGCATTATCATGCACGCCTGCGTAAATTTTAAAATACGTTTTAACTTCAACATTAGGTGGTGTTTGTTTTTCTTTTTCTAAAAAAAAATAAATTATTATAAAGGTGATAAATTTTAGTTAAAAAAAATTAATAAAAATTTTTTAGTATTTTTTGGAGATCCAAATACCTTTTTAGTCTTAATTTGAGGAGAAAAATGTTAATTTTTTTTATAGTTGGTTACTAAAATTTAAATTTTTTTATATTTAAAAAGTGAAAATAACTAGTTTTTTAATTCATATTACATATTTATCTTTTATAATTTAAAAAAATTAAAATTACAAGAGGATTTTTTTTTTTAAATTGCAAGAGGATAATCCGATCATTTCATAATAAGCTAAAGTCACCAAAAAGCTAGTCGTTTCAAGGATTGCCAAACTAAATCTAAAATCATGCTCGAATCAAAGATTTGTAAATGAAAGTTATTCAAAATTTCTACAGTATTTAATTTGTGCTGAAAAATGTACGTGAAGTTTGAAAATTTTTAAATAATTAAATTAAAAATTAATTTATAAGATGAAAATCTTTGTACTATTCCGAGTCTTTCATGAACATTACAGTAAATATTATTAAAACATTTATAGCTCCTACATTGACGAGCTACTGCTATTACACCTATTAAAACAATTAAAAGAATTATTGAAATGAATTTATATGGAAGAAAAAAATTTGTTAATAAATAAATACCAATTTAATATGTTTTATTTTCTCAAATTTTTATCCATTTGTCTAAGAATTATCACATGTAAGAGATTAAGTTTAAAAAAATTTTAAAAGACCCAAAAATTAAATAATCATAAATTGAAAAATCAAGTGATTTCCAAACCGAGTCTAAGGCATCGTTTGGCTACAAAAGAGCTTCCGCCATTTTTTTTTTAACTTTTTTTTTTTATCTTATATGATTTTTTCATTAAAATTAATATTTTTTTAAACTTGTAACTTTTGAGGTCGTTAATTGCATTAGTAAAAAAAAACACGTTTGTTTAGGTAAAATTAACAAAAAATATTAAAAAAAAAAAACATTTTTGTTACTTTTTTACCTTAACAGATAAATATTACCTAAATAGATGCAAAATTTTTAATTTATTTTTTTACGAATAAGATTAACATTCTTAAAAGTTATTATTTTTTAAAAAAGAAATAAAATTTAATAAAAAATCACATAAAACAAATAAAAAAAAAGTTAGTTACTCATTTTTTTTAACCAAACGCTGCTTAAACCGAATGCATTGGCCAAGAGCTTCGACTTCGGGTGTTTGGAATAACAAAAACTTATAAAATTTAATAAAAATTATAAATTTATAATTTATATAACAAAATAAAAAATAAAAAATTTTAAAAGTATTTAACATTTTTTAATAAATTTTAAAACTCCAAACGGCAAACGGTGCTTTGCTTCCGAACACGATGCAACCGAAAGAGGATGTTTGGGTGGGTGTGCGGTGGTGTGCAAATCACAGAGAAAATGCCGGAGGATGGTTGCCTTTAGGTGAAAAGGTGACGTATGAAAACAACATAAGTGGGCCCGACAACAGCTATCATGATCATAAAGTTTAAGCTAGCGCTGCAGGCACTAGCGGTACAATATTCATTTCCCCCCCCCCTTTTTTTTTTTAGAATTACTATTTAAATAAATAAACATATTTGATAAAGTATTGTTAAATAAAAAAATATAATATTAAAATTAAAAAATTAATAAAAAACACATTCTAAAATTTCATTTTAAATTTTTACTTTTATTCTATCTTTTAATTTTAAAGAATCCTCGTGAATTTGTTACTTAAAAATAAATATATAGAAGATTATTTTAATTATAATTTTATTAAAACAAAATTATTTTGACCTCATTCATTGTGTAATATTGCACCAAAAGCTACGAGGTAGTTGGTAAAATTTTGTAGATTCTTTGTACTTTCAGAAAGAATTTTAAATTTCCGTAAGTTTTATTGTATGTGATAACTTTTATATATATGGTAAAATATTACATTTTTTTAAAAAAATAATTAAAAATTAAATTTTTATGAAAAATAAAAAAAAAAAACTGCGAAATTATAAAGTAAAAAGTAGTGCTCCAGCGACGAGGCCCCCCGTCCTGCTCTTGGCAGAAAATAGTTGTCCGGTTATGCACGTGAACGGTCGTCAGATACAGGGTGGCCTTGGTTCTTTTGCTTTGCATATGGAGAAATTAATTAATGTTTTTTTTTAAGTAATGTTGTTTTAAGGTATGTTTGTTTAATAAAAAGTTAACTCAAAAATATAATAAAAATAAAAATATGTGACATAAAGGTAATATATAAAAAAATTTAATTAAAAAAATAAAAAAATTAGTTAAAATAGATAAATTTTAATAAAATTTGACGTTCCAAATGAAAAATATTTAATGATTAAAAATATCTCAATTTTAAATCAATACCATGTGAGTTTTATTTCTCATTTTTTAAAGTAGTGGGCCCCTATATAAAGGGAGTTTTAAAGTATAAATTGTAAGGTGTATTTGTTTTGAAGTACTTAGATGGCACGTATTTTGAAATGTTTAGATATCATTGGGTTTATTTTTTTGTTTTCTGTTTTTATTTTGTATTTTCAAAATCTCAAAATAAATAAGCAAAGAATGCTCTATTTTTATTATTTTGAAAATTTTTTATTTTAAATAAAAAACGTTCAAAATGATTTTTTTTATTTTTCATTTTATATGTAAGTCCATTTTTTATTTTCTAAAATAAAATTTAAAAACACAAATGATTAAATGTGTTTTGAACTTTTTCTTTATTTTTAAAAGTGTAAAATAAAAAATTAGTTCAAAACAGAAAATAAAAAATAAAAATAAAAAATAAAAAATAGAAAAACAAATCAAATCAACCCTTAGGAATATAAATTTAAAAATAATAAATTCATGCTTTAGGAGTTTATTTTTAATGGATTATGAGTTATTTATTAATATATATGATGATACATTTAACGTTATTTATTTATTAATTATTTGTTAAGTAGTAAGTATTGCAGTAATTATTGATGTTTAGACATACATATATAAAATAATATATTATGATAAATATTAAAATTAAAAAATTAACAATAAAACTCTGAAACACCTTAAATCTAAATTATTTAAAAAATAAAGTCTTCAAACTATAGTAATATGAAATGGCGACGAAATTTCAACATTTGTTATCTTAAAAGCATCTCCATAAGAGGACAATAGAACTTCCAAATCCCAACCTTGCAAAGCAACCTAAGCCAAAAATATACATATGTGCCAAAAAAAAAAACAGGTCACGGCATTCTCCCTCTTCTTAATTCCATTTTTTTCTCGTTTTGTTTTAGGTTTTGAAACTTTCACATGTAAGTTTCTTTTATTTTCTCATGATTTCTTCTTGTGGGCCCCATGTTAACAAATGAACACTTAAATATCGCATGAGCTTATATTATTTTAGAATATTCATTATGTGTAAATTGTCATCATATGTTTAGTTTCAACATAAATATTTTACATCTTTACACTGCGTTTGCGTGTTTGAAGGCATAAAAAATGATACCAATGTATTAAAACATTAAGGGTGAAAATTAGAAGAGCTTATGGAGAAAACATACAGGAAAATGAGATGGACATAACCAATTTTCAAACTTAAAACAGAAGTCGTTCAGACTTGAACCACAGAAAGCAAAACAAATCCTCAACAACATGCACATTCGAGTACCATTAATCCACAATCAGGTGCTAACAGAGACAAAGTTAGGGGGCTAAATTTGGCCATCGCCTCCTAAGTTTTGAAAAATGTCATCTAGCTATATAAATTTTTGACTAAAAAAATTATAGTATGATTTGGTCTCGTTAAAATTTAAAAAAATAGTTGATCTTAATCAGGAAAATACTACCAGTAGTACATATTATTTTTTGAGTTAAAAAAATTTACCTAAAAATTTAAGTTATGAACCAATGTTCTTAAAATTTAATTATTATTTTAATTGTTATATATAATCTAAAAATTGAGAAATCAACTGATTGTACCATCTATGCATCTATACTAATTTATTTTTTATTTACTAAATATAATTTATAATATCAGTTATAATTTTTTTGAACCTGATTCAAAATCTTGACTTCGTCCTCAAGTTTCAAGTGTATTAGCATATATATCTGATTTGATTTAGTTTATATATATTATAGTATATTTTATATATGGTAACTAGCATATTCTGAATATGTACAATCTTAATTTAGATTCTAATTTGTACCAATATAAGGCTCATTATGTATCATTATAAAACACACAATATAATACAATTTTTTTTTCAATATAAAATGCTTCGCTTCTTCTTTATTTCTTCATGGTATTAGAGCCATTAAATTCTGATTCTTATTTTTCTTCTTCTTTATGCTCTGGTGGTTTTTTTTTTTTTTTTTTGTTCATCAATTATGGTTTGTTTTCTTTCTTTGAAAACAATTTTCAATCTTGAGTTCCTTTTCTGTTCTTCTTAAATTTTCAGAAATCAAGATAAATTATATCAAGAGTTGTGCCTTTTCTAGCTGGTCATTTTATTAGAATTTTTTGGCAAAACATAACTGCACGCGCTGCCACGCTCTGCTTGAAGTTCTCTTGTCTAGCTCGCCTTAGTGTGTGCCATCCATGTGCCAGCAGCCTCATCATGCGCCTGCATGCGCGCGTCTTTGCCCCAACCTACGTTTTTGGTTTCTTAGCTCACTTTTAAGCCAATTTCAACATGTGCGGCTCATTCGATTACCATCCGGCTCAATTCAGACCTTGTGGCTCTACATCAGCTGACTGCCTATCCGGTTCATCTGAACCGGTTCAAACTAGTCTAGAGCTCTTCCACCCGGTTCAGCCTTTTACAGGCCTATTTTTTACTAGTTCAGACCAGTTCTTAGGGTTTTTGACTATTTTAGATCTGATTTTGACCTTTATTTCTACAAATTTCATCTTTTCAGTATATATATATATATATATTGTGCCATGACTTTCCAGAATGATATTGTTCGCTCACTCAACACTGTTCTTGAGGGCTCCAACTATAATAGTTGAGCTTAGCAAATGTCTACATTTCTTATTGGGTGTAAACTCTAGAGATATGTCACTGGTGAACCTCTTAAACCTATGAAAACAGACAAAGAGACTCAGGAAGATTTTGAAAACCGTCTTGAAGATTGGGACATTACTCACTGTAAGATTATTTCTTGGTTTATAATACTTCCGTTCCTGCAATTCAGAGTCTCCTTCCTAAGTTTCAAAATGCTCACACTGTCTGGGAGTTTTCTACCTAATCGATACAATTGTACTGGTGATGCTACTCTACAATTCTAATTGGAATCTAAGCTTTATCAAATACAGTAAGAGTTAGATCAGTCCATTGCTAATTATCATGCCCAAGTCCATAACTTTTAGGATCAACTTTCTCAAACTGATCCTTCATTTAAAAATACTAAGTCCATCCAGTTGTTTGCGGCATATAGAGATCGATGACAATTTATTCATTGTGTGATGGGGATTCGGGATGATTTTGAGAATATTCGAGCTTCTCTTATGCATCACTCTCCTTTTCCATCCCTTAAAGCTGCTTTCACTAAGCTTCTTTCTAAGGAGACTCGTCAAAAGACTTAATAACTATGAACTCCAGACTTAGTCATGGCAAGCACTTATACTTAAGCTGTTTCTATTGCAATTCCTACTACATCCTCAAAACGTAACAAAGTTTGGTATGATTATTGCAAGAAAGAAGGCCATTATATTAGTGAATGCCCTAAATTCAAAGTTAAACGCTATAATTCTCAGCCTCGGTCTTCACAACAAATGGCTACAGCATCCTCTTCTGAACGCTTAGGCTCTACCACCCATTCATCCCTTGCTACTACTGACGTTGAGGCAATAGTCCACCAGGTTATCACTCGTTCTTTTTCTACTTTATTGACCGCCACATTTATGTCTCTCTGGTATATTGATTATGTTTGTTACAACCATATGACTTATGATTATTCTTTATTCTCTTAAAAGCAGATTTTTCGCAAGCCCCTTTTATCTATACTGTTAATGGTTCTATCACTAGCTCTAATCTTTGTACACCTAACACTTTTATTATTTTTTTAATAACTTTTGACAAGTTTTAGTAACTTTTAACAATTTTTAGTAATTTTTGGTAACTTCTAAATTGAGAAGCTACTGCAGCAGAACAGAAAAAGTGGCAAAAGTTGGTGGTTTGCCAAACACTCAAATATCAAAAGTTGGTATTTTTTTGCTAAAAATTTTGCTACCAAACGCCCCCATAATTGATTTGAGTTACCTAAAATTTTTTATACTTTTCACAAAATGGTTCAAACCCAATTTTGTCCCTGCGAATATTTAACATAATGAGTCTCTCCCTCATCTATCTTGTCTTTGTACGTCTCAGCAAAATGGTCGAGTTGAAAGAAAACATCGTTATGTGTTAGACATCATTTGTTTCTTATTATTTCCGTCTCTTTATCTGAAGAGTTTTAGGGGGGAAGCTACTCTCGCAGCTATTTACACAATTAATAGGGTCTCTTCTTTTATCATCTCTAATTGCTCTCCATATGACAAGTTATATGGGAAGGTGCCTGACTACTCTTGTCTCAAAATTTTTGGCTGTGCTTCCTTCTTCAGCACAAGCGTACCAAATTAAAACCTCGTTCTCGCTTGTGCTACTTTCTTAGCTATGGAATTGAACAAAAAAGTTATCGTTACTATGATCCTATTTCCAAACGAATACTTTTCCTGTTATGTTCAATTTTGAGAACATCGTTTATTCTCTGATATAAACAAACTTTCCTCTAGCTCTTCCCATTATTCACCTATATTTACCTATCCTTCTATTAACCTCTTTCCAGATACTAACCCTTGTAATGCAGGTTCCTCCAACTCTTTTAGTGATCACTTAGCGTCCTTGCCAACTTCAACTGGCACGCATATGGATTTTTCACCTCCACCTCCTACTTTTGAGTCTTTTCCTACTGTTTCTCCTCCATCATTACCTGATTTCATCGTCCCACTCAGGTAAAAACTCCTTTTCCTTATCTAAAAGACCACCATTGCTATTCTACTATTACTTTTCTTTACAAGCCTTACTCTTAGCGCGAGGTTAGTTCTAACCCACTTTGACAGCAAACAATGAATGACGAACTTAATGCTCTTACCTCTACTCATACTTAAATTTTGGTTGACTTGCCTTATCACAAAGCTATAGTAGAGTGTAGAATGGGTTTATAAAATAAAGACTCGAGTAGATGGGTTAGTAGAGTGTTATAAATCTTACTTTGTTGCAAAGGAATTTACTTAAGAATATGGCATTGATTATGAGGAGGCATTCGCTACCGTGGCTTGCCTGACTTATTTTCAATCATTACTAGCCATTGTAGCTATTCGGCAATGGAAACTATTCCAAATGGATGTAAAAAAATGCCTTCTTTAATGGTGTCTCACTTATGAGGTCTACATGAAGCCTCCTCCTAGATATTCTTACCCTTCTCAAAAGGTTTACCGATTTCGTAAGGTGCTCGATGAACTTAAAGTCTCTTTGGGCTTGGTTTCTAAATTCAACTCTATGCTAGCCTAAAATGTTTTGCTCCCAGTGCATATAACTCTGCGTTATTTATTCACCGTTCCTTTACTAGCATCACTATTCTACTATTGTTTATTGATGATATGGTTATAACTAGTGATGATTTATCCAAGATCAAAGCACTTCGGTAGTTTCTTAGTCAACACTTTGAGATGAAAGATTTGAGCACCCTTGGCTATTTTCTGGGTCTTGAGGTCATTTCCAATTCATAGGGATATTATCTCTCTCAAGTTAAATATGCTTCTGATCTTCTCTCTCAAGCTAGTCTCATTGATAATAAAACTATTAATAGTCTTTTAGAGTCCAATGTGAAGCTACTTGCAATTGAGGTTGGACTTTTATTTGACCCTACTTTTTATCGACAGCCTATTGGGAGTCCCATTTATCTCATTGTGACTCGTCCGAACATCTCTTATGTTGTTACTTTGGTTAGCCAGTTTATGCATGAACCCCGATCTACTCATTATGCAGCTATTCTTCAGATTTTGAGGTATATCAAGAACACTTTATTTCATGGGCTTTTCTTTTCATCATATTTTCTATTACAGTTGCGTGCTTTTTTAATAATGTTGATTGGGGTAGTGATCCTATTGATCATCGTTCTACTACTGGTTACTGCATCATTCTTAGTAATTTACTCATCTTTTGGCAGAGTACGAAATAGTTTATTATCGCTCGCTTGAGCACCGAGGCTGAATATCGTGCACTTGTTGACACTACTTATGAACTCTGCTGGCTTCACTTGCTCCTTGTAGATATAGGTCTCTCTTTCACTAGTAGCATTATTTTGTACTGTGATAATACTAGTGCTATCTAGATCGCTCATAATGATATCTTTCATGAGCGTACGAAGCACATAAAGATTGACTGTCACTTTATTCGTCACCCTGTCAAGCAAGACATGTTTTAGTTACATCATATTTCTTCTATCGACCAGCTTGCAGACACTTTCACCAACTTTCATTCTTCGGGTTGTCTTCGTGAGCTTGTGTCCAAACTCAAGTTGGCCTCTTCCTTACTATCATGAGTTTGAGGGGGTGTTATCATATACATCTGATTTGATTTAGTTTATATATGTTACAGTATATTTTATATATAGTAATTTGCATATTTTGAATATGTACATTTCTAATTTAAGTTCTAATTTGCACTTATATAAGACTCATTATGTACCATTGTAAAACACACAATATAATACAATTCTTTCCCGTTATACAATTCTCCGTTTCTTCTTTATTTCTTCAAATCGAAAGCAACCCCATGCTCAGATGGTGTCATAGATTAGCCCCGAGTTGGGACACTTCAACTTACGTGGGGATTTGTTTACAGTTGAATGATGTGCCAAAAAGGATTCATGTTTGATCATTGAGTAAGGACATTTGACCACTAATGCTAAATTAAGAAAAATGGGGGTAATTTTTGTAATTTCATTTGCAGGGCATACGAACACATTGTAATGTTATTTTTTTAGGGAGACTTCATTTTGGCCAAGGAAATGGAGGCTTTTGGTCCTCGTAGCTACTAGTTAATGCTTTTTTCCGTAGTTACTATAATCTTTTCAATTTATGAAACAACCATTTGGTTATTTTACTTGTCTTCTAGATTGAATGCTTTTGTAATTTTGATTGTTGATTTCTATTAGGGCAACTTGATCACATGTTGACAAAATTTGGATTTCCTATGCTTGGTAACCATCTTATGTGTCCTTAACCCACTTACCAAAAAAAAGTGACCCTTAACTCCTTTAAAAACTTAAGGAATTTCAATTTTTTTATTTTTTAATTGAATTAAAAATGAGACTAAAATGAATGTATATTTATTGAAAAGTCTAATTTTTACTTAGTTATGTATTAAAAATTATGCAAAATAATAATTATTTTTATTTTTATTTTTTTTACATAATTTCAAATTCGAAACATAGTATAACAAAAAAAAAAAATGATAAAAGAAAGAGAGTAACAGGGTTAGAATATTCACTAATTAAGGATCAATTTCACAATAAATGAGTACTAATTTTTTTAGTCGCTTTTTTATCTTATGTAACCATTTATTTGTCAAAACTAAAATTTTAATTTTTATAATTTTTAGACATGTAATTCACATTTTTTTTGAAGAATTTTAAAAATGGAAAACCTTAGGTAAAAATTCAAAAAAATTTAATCTATAAATAAGTTTTCTTATTTTTAAGTATTTTATTTTTTATATGTAATAATATATTTAAAAGATACTAAAATAAAAGAGTAAACTAGTAACTTTATATAAAAATATAAATCATAAAAGAGGCTTAAAAAGCTTGTAACTAATTGAGGAAAGGTTGAAAATAGAGTTAAAATAAAAGGGAGAGAGATGGAATTGAATTAGGAAATATTAGGAATAAAATAATAATTAATAAAATAAAGTCTCACGGAAGGAAAATTTCTAAAAGACTGAATTTTGTAGTAAAAATAATGTTTCTAATTAATTAGAAACTTAACATTTTAAATGAATAAGTTTTGTTACACCTCAATTTTGTATTCTGCAAAAATTAATTGTACTTATATTATATTTGATTGGACATTAAATTTAGAAACTGAAATAAGAGAACTTTCGCTAATCACGCAATCAAGTAATTGATTTTTGATCGAAAACTTGAATGAAGAATTTTTTATATTTGTAAATTAATAAATTATGGAGTTCGATGTAATATTTAAATATTTCAGAAGAACGAAATTATTTACAAAATGTGAATTAATAAAGTTATTCTTATTAATAAATATGTTTAAAAAATATAAGTAATTTAATATTTTAATATATTTTGTTTTTATTCTTGAATGAATTCACATGTGACCAACAGTAGTAAAATAAATTATCATTTTAATTCTTTTAACATTCCAAATATTAAAATTTTATTTATATTTTCATATATTGAAATATTGTTTCTATTTTCATTTACGTTCTTATTCTTTACTATGGGGCTATTTGGAACTCCAAATAAGTTTAAAAAACTCTAAAAAATTTCAAAAATTTCAAATTTTCAAATTTAAAAAATTTTTAACTTTTAAAAAATATTTCAAAATTTGTTGGAATAAACCATTATAGCATATTCCGATGAATTTTATAGATTTTTTTAAAAAGTTGGACTTACATTTTATATTAAAAAATTTCACAGAACTCTAAAAATTTTTAAGATTCTCCATCAAAATTCTGTCACATGCCACTTTATATAATTTTTAATAATTTTATATTAAATCAAATATAAATATCCAACATCACTTCAAAATAACTTTTTACACTCTAAATTTCAAAAAAATTCATCTTTGTTAACTTTTAATTTGTTTTTACGATCCAAATGGCCTATATATAAAGTCAAAATTTGTGAATTTTTAAATTTTAAAAATTTCAGTTCAAAAATTTATTATTTTAAATTTTCTGGTAAATAAAAATTAACATTAACGGTGCCTCGTAATATCATTAAAAATTAATAAAAATATGTTTTGTAGCTATATATTTCGCATTCTATTTCATGCACAACCGTGCGCAGATTTACGTTGAGTAATCAAAGCACCTGTTAAGAGGGAAGGGAAACAAAAAAAGAAAAAGAAACAGAAAAAAAAAAAGATGTAGAGAACGAAATTGAACTAAAAACGGTGTCCGCTGCCTTATGTAAGCAGGAAAAACCTGAGGGAGGGAGGGGAGCAAAAACCCATGGTCGCATATTACTACCAGGCACCGCCGCTGTCGCTTCGTCTCAAAGCCCTAGTTTGGATTATGTTCAATCCCCAAAACCCTAGTTTCAATCCTATTAGTTAGACGTTACCATCATCACCTTCAGTTTCAGTACAAACATGGCAGGTTCCGTGCCAAAACAACGTAAGCTTACGAAGAAGAGAAAACTAAGAAGCGCTGAAGAGCCCTCCAAAGCCGCTCGGTTGGACCACTCGGAGAAAAAGAAAAAGAGAAAGAAACCAGAAGAAGTAGCCGCAGGGAAGGTCGAAGAATCAGTCGAAAAGCTCGAAGACGGCCCTCCTTGGAGACACTTACAACTAATTTTATCTCTCCAGAATAAAAATATCGATCTTCAGAAGTTAGTCGTCTCTCCTCTTTCCCTATAATATAGACATTTATATGTATCAAGTTGTGTTCTTTTTTGTTTAGGTTTAGCTGCTTGTTTTTCAGTAATTTTCAGAACACCATGAATTCTAATTTTTTTTTCTTTTAATAGCATTTGATGAATGAGTGAACTTAATGCAGAAAGGTGGAACTGGCAGTTAATTTTGTGAAATCGAGAGTTAGTAAAGAAGGGGATGACACCACTGAAGATTTAGAGGCGGTTAGCACTGCAAGGGTAATAGTTTTCCTCAATAATTGGGTCCAATCTCTGTTGATTTCTTCTGAAAAGAAAATTAGGGCAGAAGGGTATAAATTTCAATCTGAAACTGTTGGCTCCTGTTTGGATTACGGATGCTGGGAGATACTTAAGTACTGTTTGGAGGATTCTTTAAAACAGCACGTTTCATTGAGCTTCTCTCGGGACTTCCTACGGGTTATTCATTGCATTGCAAGGGCTGCATTGTCCAGACTGAATGTTGTGTCACCTCATTCCGTAGAAGCGATGATGAATAATAAAGAGTTTGATTTGTACAGAATTGCTCTTGATTGTATTTCGTTGGTTTTCTCATCTCATGGTGGGGTTTTGAATGAGAATTTGGACTTGTGGATGTTGACTACTGACACAGTCCTTGAACTTGTCCAGAAAATTATCTGTCACAATCTTGATACTAGTGAGGGGGGTGTCTTTGTCCTGCGGTTATCGTGTGTTGTGCTTGAGCCATTTGCCAAGTTTTTAAGGATTCACCCAATTCGGAAAAGTGGTTTCCACGATTTCATAGATAAACTCCTTGAGCCTTTGTTGCATTTGTTGGATGCGTTGAATCATTATGTTCATGGGCGCGATCCTGGTTTGATACATAACTTACTAAAGATCATGGAAGAAGTATTTTCTCATGGGTTGTTTCACCCTGCTCATATGGATGGTTTTCTAAGTTTACAAAGTACTGGAAAGTATATAACATTTGAAGATGGAAAACCAAAAGACTCCAAAGTCATAATTAAAAGTTATCATAGACATCTTTTTGATAAATTGGAAAAGATTTTGGCGGGGAAGAATATGCTGGCATTAGGTGGTATGGGAGAAATGTTTCGCTTGTTTGTCAGCTGTGTTAAAAACCAAAAGGGGGCTTCAGTTAGAGGAGGTTTGGGGCATTTTGAGATTGATTTTACCAGTCGTATGTTTTATAACTCTTCTGAAAACTTAGTTGCAGGAAAAAGTTATTTTTCAAGTAGTTTGAATTCAGAAACAAGGAAGTCACTTTTTAACTTCTTTGTACAGATTATGGAGCCATTATTGGAAGAGTTCAATATTTATCTTCAAGCTGAATGGGAGGTGGGATCTGTATTATTGGATGTTCATAGCACACTCAGGTCTACCAATAAACTACTTGTTAGATTTATGCATGAAAATTTATATATACGAACAGAGGATACATTCGAAAAAGCTTTTCTTAATTTCCTTAAAGTGGTCTATGTTATGGTCTTGTCATTTTCTGCCAAAATAACACAATTTTGGTTGTCCACACATGATCTTGATAAGAGAACAAGCATGGGGGAGTTAAGTTCAATAGCCAGGGAGCTCGTTCTTACCATACGTTACTTGGTAGAAATTGAATATGAGGTTGTCAGTAATGATTTGGAAAGCTTATGGGTCATGATATTCTCATTTGTTGTCCCTGGCATCTCTTTTCCGGATGCATCAGATCGACACTCAGTAACTTCAGAGATACTTCAGCTTGGATGCCAGCTGGTTAATCTTTATAGTGAACTTCGCCAGGTTAGTGAAATGCTTTCTTATCATGTCACTTTGTGTTACTTTAAATGTTTGTAGGTGAAAAAATTCTAACATTTAATGGGCTGACTTTGCATTAACTGGATTCAAATATAGAAGTGTTTGAATTCATATTAAGCCGTGCTCTTTTACATTGGCCGGCTATTGGTGTATGCTTGAGGGCATGGCATTTGTTTGGTAATTTTCTGTTTCTTATTATTTTTATAAATAAATTTTGAATGCAAATTATTATAGGTCTTTTCTTTTGCTTTTCTCATAGTGCAGAACCCCCTTTAGTGCTTAGAGGATTTGCTTATCGAAAAAACCTATTATTATTCCTGTCCTGGAGACTTTTCTGGCATTCCTTTCAGCCATGTTTGCTCTTCCTCGTGTCCTTTGTTTTGGAGTCTTTCTGTTTTTTTTTGGTTTTTTTTTGGGGGGGGGGGTTGGTTTGGGTCCTATTCTTACTCTTTGTACTAATGTAGGTTAATAATGTTATTTTTGCGCTGTGTAAAGCGGTGAGGCATTTCGTATTGCCTGGCAGTTACCAAGAAATGGTTGGTTCAAATTCTTTGTATGGTACATCTTCATTATATTTTGAAGGATATGCAAAATCAGTGAATATGGTATTATGCTCACAAGAGATCAGGGGTGCCATTCATAATGCCATTGTTTCCATACCAGAAGGGCAAGTCGGTGGATGCATTCAGCAGTTAAAAACAGATATTTCAGAATCCCTGGAATGGATTAAAGTTGGTTGTTCATTCGCCACTCAAAATGAAGTTGGCAAACTTGATCCAAGTGGTAGTGCACTATACTTTGATCTGCAAGCAGAACTGCTGGGTAGAGGTTTATCTGATATGCATGCATTAGTTCTGGATTCACTGACTGTAACAGCTGGTAACAGTAATCTCATTGGAGTTTCTGTGAAGGATCTGATGGCAGTTTTATGCCGTAGTATGAGTATTCTAGTGGCACAGCCAGATAACGTTCTTGAGTTTCTTTCAATAGTTACAGGAAGGACTCTCAGTGATTGTGAGACTGGAAATAAAAATGATTTGCTTTCCACTTACTGGGTTGTTCTGTTTTTCTTTCGCCTGTACATGTCCTGTCGGAGCTTATACCGACAAGCACTAAGCCTTGTGCATCCCAACACCTCGAGAAAGATGTCAGGAATGATGGATGACTCATTTACAGCTTACTCTGGGAAAGATTGGCTAGAAATGGCTGATTGGTCTTCTGGAAACTATTTTTCTTGGATTGTCCAACCTTCAGAGTCTCTTTTCACCATTATACAATCTGTTTCAGACATATATCTTAAAGACACTGCTGCTGATTGTGCTCCTCTGGTTTATGTGTTAAACTCCATGGCTGTTCAGAGGCTTGTTGATTTGAATAGGCTGATAAAGTCTTTTGAATATCTACTGCAAAGGAACAAAAATTTAGTTCATATCAAGTTGATGGATGATACTGGGTCCTCGCCATATAGTAAAAACAGCAAAAAGTTGGAAAAGTGTATCTTATGTTTGAGGCAGGAGGCAGTGGATCTAACCAACTTCATGATGGGACATCTCCCATTACTGGCTAAGGACCAAAAATCTGTCTCCTCACCTGATGCTGTGGCTTACAAAAGTATAGATGGACAAGCGTGTGAATATCATACATGGGATTTTAGTGTTGGCGCTTTAAATGGAGAATCATTGCCTTGTGCACTTTGGTGGATTATTTGCCAAAGCATTGATGTTTGGTGCACTCATGCTGCCAAGAAGAAGTTGAAAATGTTTCTCTCACTTTTAATCCGGACTTCTCTTCTGCATGCGGGAATCACTTTGGATGATTGTGTGAAGCAGAAAACTAATGAACCTGGCCACCTGAAGAACATCACAGTACGTCAAATCTCATTGGAACTTCTCAGAGACACTATTCTCTATGAGCAAAGAGTAAGACAAGATTCTTACACACTCATTCATATGAGTTCTATACCATTTATTCCCTCTAAATGTACGCATATTCATGATATAAGTTGGAGCCACTCCGAAACATGTCCTCAATAACACACATATAATTGATTTTCTACCTTGCTTTCTGCAATCTTACTTCTGCATAAAGATTTTATGGAAACCATTGCATCACATGATGTTTATACTCTCTCTTTTACTAGTTTGTTTGCAGGCACATGGCATCACGATTTTGCAAGGTCTTGGAGAAGTCAGTCTTGGCAATATTTGGTAATACTGGAGGGGTTGATTTAAAGTTATCAGCCAATTGGCCAGCACTTTTAAGTTTTCTTGATGATTCATTAATGACAGAACCAAATTCTCGTTCATCTAAGAAGCTACCTGTGAAACATAGGAAGGAACAACAATCATTTCTTTCCCGTATTGTGGCGTTTACAGATTGTCAAACTTTGCTCAATTTTTTGTGTTGGATGCCAAAAGGATATTCAAATTCTAAATCATTATCGCTATATGCAACCTACATTCTTAATGTTGAGAGGTACTCTCATCTCTCTCTCTCTCTCTCTCTCTCTCTCTCTCTCTCGCTCGCACACATGCGCATATTCACTCACTCACTCACTCACGCACATACGCACAAACACACAAACCACATGCATGCATGCTGTCTGTGTATGTGGTATCTGTCATGTTATCAATCTGGTTACTGCATTTGGTTGTTGTATATATATCTTTTTGGGGAAGATGTTGATAGTTATATATTTAAAATTAACAATTGTTTAGGTAATAAAAATGGCAAATTTAAATTATACAATCTTCAGTTGTAAAATTTTCAACGGGGGATGTGCTTCTGCTAGCTTCTTGGTGCAAAACTTTCACCGATTCAATTGCTATCATGTGGTTCAGGCTTGTAGTTGGCGGCTTGTTGGATTGCCACGGCGCTTTGTACTCAGAAAATCTCCATGAGCTCTTCAGACTATTTCTGTCTTGTCGGAGGACCCTTAAAAATCTAATAATGGCATCTTGGGAAGAGAAAATGGGAGCCAGTCAATTGTCCCCCACTCTAATACTATCCCAGAGTCCATTTTCTGTTTTATGGCTTTTAAAATCATTATCTGCTGTGATTGTGCCTCAATGTACTTTGTCAGGGGATGCTTCTACCCAAGTGAAAGACATGATCTATTCATTGATGGATCACACATCATATGTGGTTTTGACATTGAGCAAACATCAGTTTGTACATGCATTTCACTTCCTTATAAATGCAGAGAAGCCTTGTGAAGAGCAAGAGAATTGTGCTGTTTTACATGAACGGAATAATTTGATTGATGATGATCCATGTTTGGATTCTACAGAAGGTAATGATGCATGGAAAGCTGTGGTCTGTATGGCTGAAAGTTTGAAGGAACAGACAAAAAGTGCACTTCTCTCTGAAAAGGAGGGTTATTGCAATGCGAAAGGGCAGGGTAATCTCAGTGTTCTGGAACTTTTTAACTTATCTTCTATAGTTTCATGCTTCCAAGGTTTCATGTGGGGCTTGGCATCTGCCCTGGACCATATAGATTCAAAAAGCTATAATGTTAAAACATTATTTTCAAGATGGAAACATGGACACATGGACAAACTTATCCATTGCATAGACGTGTTTGCAGAGTTTGTAAATTATTTTGTACATAAGTTGCTCTTGGAGGATGACTGGTTGCCAGATAGATCATGTGATGATCAAACTCTTCTTACATTAAATGGCATTGATAATTTATGGGGGATGGAGGAGTCTTTATGCAAAGACACTGGTGACATTGCTGATATTCTGGATGAAGAAGAAAACCAGAATTTTGGAACTGTGAGCAACGGCTCTAAGTCATCTGACAACAAGGATCATTCTGATAAAAGTGTTCAGAAGAAAATATTACACTCAGAAAGTGCAGAATCTACGGGCAGTATTCTTGCCAAGTGTAATTCATTTGAGCTCTGTAGTTTGAAGGAGGCTTTATTGCAGGGCTTTTTAATAGGTGAAAATCCTGAAGCAGCATTTTTTCTTAGACAGCTTTTTATTGCTTCTTCAGCTCTTCTGAGGCTAAATTTGCAGATCAATTGTACTTCCTTGTCATTTAGCTCAATACCTAAATTCATTGGCATTTCCTACGTTTTGTTAGTGGAGTTAGCAAGCAAGGTCTTAGTGCCATCGCAGTTTTCTTTTGTTTGGTTAGATGGTGTCATCAAGTTTATTGAGGAGCTTGGGCATCATTTTCCTCTAAATAATCCTATCTTGTCCAGAAATGTGTATGTCAAGCTGGTAGAATTACACTTAATGGCTATGGGAAAATGCATTGTTTTACAGGGAAAAAGAGCTAGTTTAGCATCTCGTGACGCAGGGTCAAGTACCAAGACTTTAAATGGTCAAATGGGATTATCTAAACCTAGTGTTTCCTGTGGATACTGCTTAGATGAATTTAAAGCCAGGTTGAGGATGTCATTCAAAGTTTTTGTCAAGAAACCATCAGAGTTGCATCTGTTAGCTGCAATTCAGGCTTTGGAGAGAGCACTAGTTGGTGTGCGGGTAGGCTTCTCTACAAACTATGACATATATGCTGGATGTTCAGATGGAGGGAAGGTTTCCTCGATTGTTGCAGCCGGCATTGACTGTTTGGATTTGGTTCTTGAATTTGTTGCAGGTACTATTTTATTAGCACATTTATATTATACATCTTGATTAGATCAATATATATCATCCTGTTCTGTCTATTGGTGGTCTTTTTATTCAATTAGTTTTCCATGGCATTTGGGATGAGGTTATTCAGTTGCGCTTAAAGAATAATTTTTTGTGTTTAAAGAAAAGGGACAACTTCTGATCCTCTTGCTTTGTTTTTTTTTTTTGGTAAATAATAATTTATTCAAAAAGGCATCAAGGGGATACCAACCCTTGACAAAAACCTCAAAACACAAGATTATAATTATCTTATAAATGGGTAAGTTTACTCCTTGAAATGATCTTTGATTCCCCCCTCCCTCACCCAAAACCAATCAAAACTAAACACAGTGTTAAATGTGTGCTTAGCTTTCTTATGGAACACCAAGTGCATACCAAATTGCAATAGCACTAACTGCCACAACTCCTTGGACCAAGAGCCTGCACAAAAAAGTAGATCAATAGATTTACCCCCCTTCTTACAAAGAGAACATCCATTAATTATGGTTTGCCTCTTGATAATAAAATTATCAATGGTTGATAAAAGCTATCTTTGGGGGTGCCCCAATTTTCCATGGTTATTATTACTGCAAAGTAAACCAAGTCAGAATCATTTTTATTGTCATCTGGTAGCTAATGAACTTGATGCCCTTATAGATTTTCTGTTAACACTTTTTTCTTATCAGCTTCTCCCAATCGTATTCTGGAATTGATATCTGGGATTTATTTGTTATGAACATAATTGAATGGAAATGTAATTATGCACGTGAAATGGAATCCATGTTTTTACAGGCAGTTAGTGTTCTTGAAAATGATACCTTCATGTTTACTGTTTGTTTGCATCAATATAGATGCATATTCTCTTAGTTAGGCATTATACCATTGTTCTGATCATTCACTTGCTTTGTAGGACGCAAGCATTTGAGTCTTGTCAAGAGGCACATTCAGAACTTAGTTGCCTCCTTGTTCAACATCATTCTGCACTTGCAGGGTCCATTGATCTTTTGTGAGAATATGCTCTCTAATAAAGGCAATGCTGATCCAGATCCAGGATCAGTCATTCTTATGTGTGTTGAGGTACTGACACGAGTCCTGGGAAAGCACGCATTGTGCAAATTAGATTCTAGCCAAGTTGGGCAATCCTTGCGCGTACCAGCTGCACTATTTCAGAATTTTTTACAGCTTAGAATTTCCGAAGCTCCTGGTGTACCAAAATTTCTGAGGTTCTTGGATAATCAATATGCAGAGATTGTAGAAGGCAGGAATTCCTGCCTTGTGGACCATCTGTTCTCTGTAGACCTATTTGCTGCTTGCTGCCGGTTACTGAGTACTGTTCTTAAGCATTATAAAAAGTATGCTTCCTCTTTGCTTCTAAACTATAATGGGGGAACCCATATGAGTTATGGGAAATTTGTTGCCCTTTCTCTTTCCCCTCAGTTCATATGATAATTTTGTTCTTTCTTCCTCTCTCTCTTTATCTATCCATCTTTTCGATATCTATTTATTTGTCAACATGTATGCATATTAGTTACACCAGTTTGTGGAATTCTGTAGTGAGACTGAGCGATGCATTGGTATTCTTGAAGATTCAGTTTCTGTGCTTCTTCATTGTTTGGAGACGGTAGATACTACTGCAGTTGTTGGTAAGCAGCACTTTGCATGGGAGATACAAGAGGCAGTGAAATGTGCTGCTTTTCTCCGAAGAATCTATGAAGAGGTTTGTTTTATTCTTTTAAACTGATTAGAATAGGCATGCTTCACATCTGAATAAATTCATATGACCCCAGGGAAGCAAGTATGTTGTACCCTTTGTCTTTTTGGGAATTTGTTTTGCTCTTTAGGTATGATAAATGTACCCTGTGATGACTGATTTTTAGACATGGCAGCTGAGGCAGCAAACAGGGTCGTAGCATTCCAGCTTTTCCACCCCCTTTTTCCTTTTTGCTTGGTCACTTTGCTGGCCAGTCTTGCTTGAAACATGTGAAAATATATCTTTGATGTATCTATGCTATCTCTTACCCAATAACCTCCTGGTTGTGATTTATGGGAGCATCTCTAGGAAACATTTGGCCCTGGGGCTATAATTCACACGTAATAGGGTACTTTCCTTGAAGACGGTGGAGCTGGTCTTCTATCACGTAATCATTATTAATGGCTATATCATGCTCAGTGTGATAAAAAATGCAGCACATGAGTAAAATTTTGTCTCAGTTGGATCTTTTGACCTAGTTCCATCACTTAGTTTGAAAATAAGAAAGACTAATAATTCTGCTTGGCAACCAATCATGCTGTGCACGTGCATATAACCATCACAATTATTGATGAATTGATACATGCTGTCAGAGGTTCTCAGGGATGGCTTCAGTTTAGTTCTGTGGGCGAATGACATTACTCGCAGTTTGCAAGGTTATTGGTCCAAAAATAAATGCCATGTCTCCTTAGTTCTAAATTGTAAAAATATTTAGATAGTCAGAGGGAGTTAGAATGCAGAAGTAATTATTTAGAAAAGCCCTGATTCTCTTTATATTGGGGGTTTCATCGCTCGATGCACGGATTCATTTCTTAATATAACTTCTCACCAATGGTAGAGATGAATAGGAATCCAATACCATCCATCTGCTTGAAAGCGAAATTATTAATCCTTGATTGTTTTGATTTAGGAATGGCATGTCTAGCATGTGAATATCATTGGGTCTGTCATCAACTAGCATGTGGAGAAATCAAATCATTCATGGAAGGTGGACTAGCCTTATTTAGTCCCGTTAATCAGTTCCATAAGCAGGAAATTCAATGCATATCTATACATGCCAAAGTGTTTTTTCATATTTTGGTCTTCTATGACAAAAACATGTCGCACTGCCTACTTAATGAGGGCTGTGAACTTGGTTGAAAATTCCTTGGTTCGTCCACAATCAAGTGGCGTCCTCTCCCCTTTCTGGTGCCTTTCTTATTCAACCAATCTTATAAAAATAGTGGTACCCCCTACTTGCATCTACTGCTTCCAATTCACCCAATTTCTCCACTTACGATGTCTTGGTCTTAACGCTTAAGATTCTTTGTTTATGCTTAAAAACTTCTTAAATTTATTTATTTTTACATTCAAGTTTTGGATAGTAGATGATTATTTAAGGGGACTAAAACTTGAATATTTTTACTGGGGGAACTCAACCCATAGATAATTACAAATGCATATGATAGATTTGTTCTATTTATGTGAAGTTTGGATAGAATTTTTATAGTTGATCGACTTTTCTTGTGTTCTTGAATCTTACTCCAAGTCCAGTTTCTGCTCCTAAAAGTTTTTTTTTTTTTTTTTTTTTCCTGTTTTGCACTGTTATGCAGATGAGGCAGCAGAAGGATGTTTTTAGCCGGCATTGTTCTCTATTTTTGTCCAATTATATATGGATTTATGCAGGATATGGTCCTCTTAAAACAGGCATCAGAAGGTGCTGTCTGCTGTCTCATGCAAATTCTGTTATCACTATTAAAAGCATAGTGCAATCTTTACATTTATTTCTCTTTCTAACTTTAGCACTGCACTTAAGCAGTAATCAGAAAAACTATTTACTTGTTAAATTGCAGGGAAATAGATGAAGCTTTGAGACCAGGTGTCTATGCTCTGATAGATGCTTGCTCAGCAGATGATCTTCAACATCTCCATACAGTATTTGGAGGTAAGCAATCTCAATTTTATGCTGAGTCCAGAGGACTTTTGAGGATATTTTGTTTCAGGGCTCATTATATTCCCTTTTTATCTCATTGTTTTGTAGAGGGCCCTTGCAGAAGCACTCTGGCAACTCTGCAACACGATTATAAACTGAATTTCCAATATGAAGGAAAAGTCTGATCGAAGTTTTTTTGCCTCTGGTGGATGTTTTTAGAGGAATTCATTTTAGTGGTTCGGCTGTCAAGTGAACATCAGAATGACGTAAAGAATGACAATATAGTATGTGATCACCAAAATCTTTCAGAGGCAAGTTAGGTTGTTATTTTGATCAAGTCTGTTTGGACAAAGGCATACTGCAAACTGAAGCTGTAAAGTATGAATCAAAGGTACATGGAGATATCAATTTTGGGAACTGGCGAGTGTACATCTGCTGTAATCCACTGGCAACCCTTTTTGTTAGAAATGATAATTTTTGCTTCTTTTTTTGGATCACATAATTTCTGCTTCTTGTTTATCTTTATTTATGTAAATGCGACTATATTGCTGCAGTGCGATTGATGATAGGAATGCACTTCTTTATAGGAATGTGATTTTTTCCTCATGTTCATCTTTTCCTTTTAGCTGCCTCTTTTGGATCTAACTCCTTTTCAATCTAGCTTTGTGTTCCATGACATAGTCATCTTGTTATTGGGAATTTGCTTTCTGAAGCTCGCTAACTTCAAGCTAAACCGCATCTCAGCCTTGAACAGCTTTGATTGATATTTTATTGTTTCTGAATTTATGTAGGACTTGAAGCATGTAGAGTTGATCTTTTTTGTTCATGTTATTCTTTATTGCTATAGCCTGTGGAGTCCTATCATTTTTGTTTCCGAAAGAAGGCAGTCTGATTGGAGATTCTTTCTCCTGAGATGGGTTTCCTGTCTGGTACCGAGGTTGAGTTGCCTGTGCTTCAGAACTTTTGGACAAAGAAGACACCAGTGAAGTTGCCAGTTCTCCATTTTGCTACCTTGCGTGCAGTCTTCTATTGCTGGATCCTTGCCGCCGCAAGAGTGGAGCTTAATGTAAGGAGGGCCAGCCCGCTGTCCTTGTAATATTTGGTATGGCAATTGATATTTTACATATTTACATGCTGGGATTGAACCACTGCTATATACTAAAGGAATTGTCTAAAATTCTAAAAATTAAGCTAGTGGCTAATGAGTTACAATTTGAAACTTTTTGTTCTTGCCAGCATAATTGTTGGAGATTTCACCGTAGTGTGTGTATTCCATCGCAGGAATTCACTCTTGATTTTTTTTTTTTATTGGGCATAGAAATTCATTGTTTCCAATTTCCGGGTTCACTTTGATATATATGTATATATTGTATCATCTTTATTTGCAAAACTATTTATAATTAAAATGGTTTTGAGAGAAACTTTGTAGTTTTTGAAATATATTTTCCCATTTGAGGTTCTATGTTAGAGTTTGTTAAAACTTGAAAGCATCCATTGGTGATTGCAAATATGTTTTAGATCACACTCTGAAGATTTTGTGTTGTCTGATGTATGTTGATGAGGTTGACTCTGGGCTGGGGGGTTATCACGCCCCTTTGTTCGGAGTACACGCAAACGCATATATATTTAAAGGCCGGACTTGGGTTTATTTATGTAAATAAGTTCGGTTTGACCTAGACTTTTTTTTTGAAATATAAATATATTTTATATTTTATATATAGTATTTTGCTTACATGTAATAAAAAGATATATTATAAATATATCTGAATTGTTAAATTTTAATCTAACGGTTTAAATTGCAAGTGATGCTGTCCTTGAATCCCTTTGGACTCATTTGGTCTATTTTTTTATTTCCTGTTTTGAGTTTATTTTCTATTTTATACTTTTGAAAACAAAGAAAAAACTTAAAATGTATTTGGTCATTTGTGTATTCAAAATTTGTTTTAGAAAACAGAAAATAAATTTACACATAAAATAAAAAATGGCAAAGTCATTTTGAGTATTTTTAATTTAAAATAAAAAAAATTTTTAAAATAATAAAAATAAAGTATTTTTTTATCTCTTTATTTTGAAATTTTTTAAATATAAAATAAAAAATAAATCAAATATCACATTAAATTTTCAAAATTCAAAATTTAATACCTAATGATGTTGGCTGGTTGTACTATTTTATCTATTGCAACCGACCATTACTGAAACTTATACAGATTATCATATTCATTCGTTGGGGGTGAATATTTATCCACTAAGGTTTTACAGTTACTTTTAAAGTTAGTGGTGTCACTTATAAATGCAATCAATCAAAACTTTAATCAGTGCACCCCAGATTTTTTTAGGCACAAAGGTACCCGTTAGGTAACCCTTAAGGAAGGAAACATCACCTACATATTTATGGCTCCGTTTGATTTGAAAATAAATAATAAAAAATTTTATAAATTTTTATTAATTTTATATGACACCAATTTTTTTCTTTTACTGCACGCATTACGAACTCTCAATTTATCTCAATTTATCTTAATTTATCTCACTTTTTTCACTGCAAACACACCTTATATTTTTCACGTTGCATAAACTACGTATCGTCCATGTGGTTTTAAATCTTTCAGAGTGTGGCCTAAGCGACAGAAAATGTTTCATTGTGGTCACAGTTTTTATAATTTTAGTATACGCAATGGAGGTTGATATTATTATTATTATTATTATTATTATATAAGTGTGTTGTGTGAAATATCGAATTATTTTCATGCAGAGACATACAAGCAAATATGGGTAAAATAAACAATTGAGAAAACAATCATAATAAATAACATAAGTAGTCCGACAATATGCCTATATTGACAAGAATGGTAAAATCTTATTGTGTTATGAAAATTTCAGCAACGGAGTAGGAACAATGCAAAAATGATTAACTACCAAAAAAAAAAAAAAATGCAAAAATGAGATGAAAGAACCTCAAATAACTCTTAAATAATCTTTTTATTTTATTCTCAATTTTTCTTTTAACCCTGACTTTTGAAAAACCTAAACTGTACTTAATATAATTGTTCAATATATCTCAAATATAGAGACAATTAAATCGATCAAAATCGGACTAAAAAAAACTACCCTAATAAAATCTTTCAAATGTATAGGGATAAAAAAACCCGATTAAAATCGAACTAAAAAAAACGAGCCCCAATAAAATCTGAAGTACGCTACTCGTTGGGACGAGATTGCTAGCGAGCTTCCCAGCAACATTACTTGCCGTAACACAGTGCTCATATTTTTTCCAGTGAAACTTGCAACCTTCCTTTACACTTATATATCTCTTAGCTTTTGCCAATGAGTTCCAGCATACTTACTAGCAAACTACTGTATTGTTTTCATTGTACTTCACTAACTTTGCATAGGCATCTGCCCATTTTTTATTATCAAAATGCAATGAATATGAGTTACAACTTTAAAAATGTATTTAAATTATAATAAAAGATTATTTGCATATGATTATTATATAAAATAATTTCTCAAAATAAAGAAAAAAAGAAAATTAATTTCACTTGTTTTTTTAAATTTTACTCAAAATTTTATTTTAAAACTAGTTGTAATTTTTTGCCGGTAATTATTTTGTTTCTACACACCCATCATTAAACTATCTAATTTCATATATAAAGGGTGAGTTTGGAGTAATAAAAAGTGATATAAAATGAGATAAAATGTGATTTGAGAAAATTTTTTGCGTTTAGTACACACAACTCAAACTGTATTTTTTGGAGATAAATAGTAAGATTTTGTTCCGACGGATTGGATTTCCGTTTGAACGGATTTAAAATTTTAGGCAATCATTACTTTTTTACACTAACAGATTGTAGAAATAGTTTGGACGAAAGTTAGCCATGAGATTCCGTCAAAACCGTTTCTACAATCTGTTGGAACGATTTTTACGACCCCATAAAAATAGTCAAAGTAGGTGTCATTTTGTAACTTGGGGGTCCATAGTGAGAATGACAAAAAAATTTTTATTATTTAGTTAATCAAATTCTAGTTGTCGACTTTTTTTAAAAGATAATGAACTTTTTTTAAATTTTGAGAAGGTAAGAATATATAAAAATATATAGAGATTCTCATAGATTTTCACAGATTTTTAGTGCATTAAACGCACCCAAAATCATCATTGAAAATGACATTTTAACTAAATAAAAGTCCATACCCTTAGTTATTAAAAAAAAAAAAATCGTCGCTTGATTAAATTTTCAAATAAAGGGCTTGTTTAGAGCATTTTAAAATTTTACATAATTTTACAAATATCTATAAATTTTAATTTTTTTATTTATTATACGAATTATAAATTATAATTTTTTTTAATAAATATATATCAACTTTTACGACTCTAAACATCCAAATTTACGGAACAAAATGAAATTTGCGCGAAAAAAGGATGACGCTGCTCCCAGTCAGCGCGATTGATGAACCGCAGCTGTTGATCAAAGTGGGGTCAAAGAAGAAATCAAGGGCTCTAAAGAACACAACACAGCACAATTCAACAGCACAGAGAAGTGACCCCACCAAATGAGACAAGTCATTTCAGCCTATAAAGTGGCTAGGCCTTCATCTTCGTTGCTCAATATCAACAGCAACAAATCACCCGCTTGAATTAGTCCAAACCCTTCAAGAGATCAAAAAAGGGGTTCTTCTAATTAAGATGTATAGAAGAAGCAGAACCTCCTCCATACTGGAGGTGTTCAGTCTCAGCCCTCTTCCATACCCAGTTCTGCTGATTCTTGCAGTGATCTCTCTCTTACTTGGCATCCAATGGTACCTCTCCTACGAGTCAGTGGTTGAGACCACTGAAGAAAGCATGGGTTGGGCGCTTCTGGCCATCCCATTAATCATACTCATTGTTGTGCGCTGGCTGTCGAGCTTCGATTATCCGGACAGATTCTTCGGCTTCGGGAAGTCGCCGTGGGACCGCCGCCAGCGGTGGTATTACTACCCGTCGGAGGGGAGCTCGCCGTGGGGGGTGGCGGCGGTGATCTTGCTCTTGCTTGTGTTGGTGCAGTTCCATTCCAGCTTCCGTGAAAGGTGGTTGATCTAATGCTAGCTTTAATCGCAAGGTTTTTCGGGTAAATTAATTAATCACTGTGTGTTTGGGTTCTGTTTTGCTTTCTGTAAATAGAGGCTGTGGTGTGGTGTTTTTACTTTCACTATGGGATGTTTTTACCTATGTAAATTGTGCTTTGGGTTCTTTTGTTTGTTTGATGGAAACTACTTGGATGGTAATTACTAGCTTCTAACCCAAGGGTTGGGTGAGTTGGGTTTAGTCTGAGAGTTGAGGGCTTACCATCTCAAGCTCCAAAGATTCGATTTCTCTCCCTAGTAACTCTTGGAGGTTGGCAACTTTTGGGGCCAGTCTTCAGACGCAAAGTGCAGTAAAACGAATTTTGTTACTTGAACGAATTATATTCATTTCTTAAAAATTTGGTACGGAAGCGAATCTCTCGGGTTCAACTTTTTTTTTTTTCCTTCTTTTTTATTTTAAAAAGAAATTAATAGCTTTTTTTCACTGTAGAATAGGTACCTACTTTTGGACTTACAATTTCACCGTGGGTCATGATTAAGGATACAGCTTAATCAAACTTGGGGCTCTTCTCTGAATTTGGGGTTCAAATTGCTTGTGATACGGTAGCCAAAAAGGCATGATGCAAATTTTAACATGGTTGAAGCCAGCCAACCAATGGATACTTTGATTTTAAGCATGGGTTTTGCCTTGCTTTTCATGATTACCTAATTTTTAATCAATCCTTGCTTTGAAGGATAACTTTGTAAACCCAATTCTATGAAGGCAAAGGGGAGATTATATTTTTATTGGGATCTGAAATGGGGGGGCAAAGCTCGATAGTGGAAACTTAACCATTGAATTTGTGTGCTATATTTTAATGATTTATAAATTTCTTATAAATTCAGATTTTTTTTTTTTGTTTGAAGTGAACAACAGTAGCTGACAGTGTCGATAATGAAAAATAACAAATATAATGTAATATAATTAAAAAATAATAATAATAAAAACGAAAGAATTAAAAAATGTCATTTAACAGTATCACATAATAGTAACGATTAATTTTTAAAATTATAGAGTTAATAGGATATTATTCTTTATATTTTGTGTATTATGATTTTATTTATTTATTTATTTTTAATAGCTCAAAAAATCTTATCAGAGAAGGTATCATCATCTTCATCATTGTCAACTTTAGTTATCCACTTGAACGGAAATACGAAAGCCTAATTCTGAAAAAGTAAACAAATTGTCCAGAAGAAAGGATTGACAGTAATTGCGCCACATTTTCAGCTTGACGATGACTTGCGTTGTTAATTAAACCACAGGTGTTGATCCATTATGGGTTTCGCGTCTCTCTCTCTCTTTCTTCTTTCTCCACTATATATATATATATATATAGTTAAGAAAAAGATTTGATTTCCAGATATTCACCCTCTAGGACAAAACTCTAAAGAGTAAATATTTTTTGGTTTGTGCCACACATACCAGCTCCACAACATGTATAGCGGTAAATCGCGAATTTACGTAGCAGTAGAGAGTCGGACTTACACCTAAGAACTGAATACGGTTCGTCCAGCTAAGGAGGCTCGTCCTACCAACATTTATTATACTTTGCACCCGAAAAGCTGATCCCAAGTTTTGCTAAAGAGAATACTTGAACTTGAGACCTTAGAGTGGTAAGCATCTAAGTTCCAGTATAAGATCATCCCATCTCACTCCTTGGGATTTATATATATATATAACTATATATATATAGTTATGGGTAAGTATTATGGTGTTTCATTTGAAGTGGTCTGCAATGTCTGTTCGTGTAACTGGGCAATGCCTTTTCGTCTTGTGGTTGTTGTGGGGTCATGGACTCATGGCAGGATTTTATTGCACAGATTCACATGCTGCAGGATTTTATTAGACAGATACACACGCTGCATTTTACATTAAGGGTCCGTTTGGTTGGATGGATGTAAAACGTTAATTTTTTATTTTTTATTTTCTGTTTTATGCTCAAAACAAGGAGATAAAAGATGCTTTATTTTCTTTATTTTAAGATTTTTTTTGTTTTAAGTTGAAAACGCTCAAAATGACTTTTAGTCATTTTTCATTTTATGTGTAAAATTATTTTTTATTTTTTAAAACAAATTTTGAAAATATAAGTGGCCAAATATATTATACCTGTTTTCTTTATTTTCAAAATGACAAATACTCGTAAAATAGAAAATTAAAAAAAATAAAAAATAGAAAAACAAACCAAATGAATCTTAAAAAATTTTTAAAATATCTAAAAATCACTAGTTTTGGTCTGAGAGTTGGGAGTTTACCATCTTAAACTCTTGGATTCGATTCCTTTCTTTAATAACTCTTGGGATCAGTCTCTGTATGTAAAGAGAAATAACGTTGGTAGGATAAACTTCTTTGTTCGGACGAATGATATTCATCTTTTGCAAGTTTAAGTTTGGCATGGGAGTGAATCTTTTGGGTTCAATCTATTTTTTTTTTTTTTTTTAAATTACTAGCTATTTTTCACTGTGGAATATGTGCCTACTTTTAGATTTACAATTTCGCCGTAGGTCATAATTAAACATACAGCCTAATTAAACTTGGGGCTCTTCGCTGATTTTGGGGTTCAAATTGCTTGTGATACGGTAGCCTAAAAAGCAAGATGCAAATTTTAGACTTTGTTTGAGAAGTTAAAAAAAAAAAAGTTATTTTTTTGTGTTTGGGAAAAGAAAAAGGTGATTTTTTTTAATTGATTTTTTTATTTTTGTTAATTTGATATTTTTGTTCTTAAAGATTTAAAAAGAGATTAAAATATAAGTGGGTAAATTTGATCATTTTATAAATAAACAAATAAGTTAATTAGTCAGTAAATCATTTAGATCTTGCTTCCCAAACGATACCTTAATATGGTTGAAGCCAGCCAAACAATGGATACTTCGGTTTTAAGCATGGGTTTTGTCTTGCTTTTCATGATTAGCTAATTTTTAATCAATCCTTGCTTTGAAGGATAACTTTGTAAACCCAATTCTATGAAAGCAAAAGGGAGACCTATTTTTATTGGGATCTGAAATGGGGGACAAAGCTGGATGGTGGAAACTTAATTCTTAGAATTTGTGTGCTATATTTTAATGATTTATAAATTTCCTATAAATTTTAATTTTTTTTTTGGGTCAACAACAGTAACTGATAGTGTCGATAATAAAAAAATAACGAATATAACGTAATATAATTAAAAATATAATAAAGATGAAAAAATTTAAAAATATTATTTAACAGTATCATGTAACAGTAACGATTAATTGTTAAAATTATATAGTTTATAGGATATTATTCTTTATATTTTGTGTGTTATGATTTTATTTATTTATTTATTTTTAATAGCCCAAAAATCTCATTGCAGAAGGTATCATCATCTTCATCATTATCAATATTAGTTATGCACTTGAACGGAAATACGACTAAAAAAGTAAACAAATTATCAAGTAGAAAGGATTGACAATAATTGCGGCACATTTTCAGCTTGACAAGGACTTGAATTGTCAATTAAACCACAGGTGTTGATCCAGTATGGGTTTCACGTCTCCTTTCTCTCTCTTTCTTCTTTCTGCAATATATATATATACATATACAGTTATGGGTAAGTATCATGGTGTTTCATTTGAAGTGGTCTGCAATGTCTGTTCATGTAACTGGGCAATGCCTTTTCGTCTCGTGGTGGTGGTAGTTGTTGTGGGGTCAAGGACTCATGGCAGGATTTTATTAGACAGATTCACGTGCTGCATTTACGTTAAGGGTTGGTTTGGTTGGACGTAAAATGTTAAAAAATTTTAAAAATATCTAAAAATTATTTATTTTTTATTTGATTATATTAATTACAAATTTATAAATTATTTCATTTTATTTTATTTTTATCACTCCAAACGCTTTCTAAATTTAAATATGATATATGGTATTGTGAATTAATTAATTTTTTTAAAAATTTATATTATTAGAAAATTATTATATATTATATTTAAATTAGTCCAATATAATATTTAAAATACACACCGGTGTTGATGTTTGAAACATGGGATAACTATTTAAGAATTTTGATAATTTGAAAATTTTATATCTTGTTTGGTAGCACTAAAATTTATTAATTTTAATTAATTTTTATATTTTTTTAATTAAATTTTTTTACATATCAATTTTATGTCATATTTTTTTATTTTTATTGTACTTTTTGTTTAATTTTTTTATCAACTAAACACATCCTATATGAGATTTTAGTTAGGCATAACGAATTCGGGTAGGTACGGTGCAGTCATTGTTCGGTGCATTTTTATGTAAGATTTAATTAGTTATGATTTATCATAATCAGTGTAAATTTTTGTTATTATCGTAACTATTAGATGATTTATTACTGTTTCAAAATTAACGGTACATATATGTATTAGTCGTGCACTGGTGCGTAAGCGAACAAAACCTATCTCTCCCAGGTATAACCGTACGCCTGTCCTCCTCGGGATCCAGTTCGGATCTCGCTTGACTGGAGAAATGGGTTAAATCTGACAGTAGTAGCTATCCAATCATCTAGACCCACGACTCGCGACGTGGTGCGATGGAATTTTGGGCATGGATTAGGTCCCTTAGGAGCTGTTTGGATAGCATTGGTCGAAAATCTTGCCAGGATTTGTGCGAGGGCCACAAGTTTAGACGACGTGATCGCAATATTTTATTGAGAAAAATCTTGATAAGAAACAGGCCAATTCAACCCAACTCAAGTTTAATACCTACTCTCGTGCCGGATTAAAACGACCTTATGCCGCCATTATCGTCGGCCTTTAAAAGATATTACCTGCTTAATTAATAGTGGTTGCTATGGGAATTACTGGAGATGAAGTGCAAAAGGATTTTAAAGGCTGAAATGTAAAAATTAACAGTTTTAATTTGAACAATTAAGTGTGCGTTTAGAATGATAAAAGAAAAATAAGAAAAAATGTGATTTGGGGTAAAGAATAACGTTTGGTATTTTTTTCTAAATTATATTTTTTAGAGAAGAACAGTACCAAAACCGTTAGAATGGTTTCCCAAATCCATTCTAATCAAATCCATTCTAACGGATTCCAAAAAAATTTTTTTTTCTCTCTAAACAGTGCCAAAACCGTTAGAGCAACCTTTCAAAAAAAAAAAAAAAAAACCGTTAGAGTAACCTTCAAAATCCGTTCTAATGGATTTTACACTAGTAAACCGTTAAAACGGTTTATCCAAAACTGTTCTAACGGATTTAAAAAAATGAAGATAAATAAGTGACAATGATACTTATTTGAAAACTTTTAACGCGAAAAATATGACTGTGAACAAAATTTTCCCGCTCGGTTAGCCTCTTAAAATTTTTTTTTAATAAAATATTAAAATTTTTTGAAATTAGTAAAGGTGAGAAAAAATAAAAGTGTGATGAAAAATTTTAGTAATTTATAGAGGTTGTTGAAGTTTTTTGAAATTTATTAGCATTTCAAACGATGTCTAAATTATTTAAATATCAAGACCATTAAATCATTTTAAGAAAATCAGGTTAAACTATAACCATTAAATCATTTGGGGTAAATTGACAACGTTGAAGTAGCTTTTAGGTATTGTTTGGAAAGTAAGGGTTAAATGACTTATTGGTTAATTGATTTATTTGTTTATTTACAAAATGATTAAATTTATCCTCTTACATTTTAATCTTCTTTTAACCTTTAAAGACAAAAATATCAAACTAATAAAAACTAAAAAGTTATCCCAACAAAAAGCCATCTTTTTTTCTCTTTCAAAACAAAAAAAAAAAAAGTGACTTTTTTTTAACTAAAAAAATATCACCTATTTTACTTTTCAAACCAAGCCTTATATTTCAGCCCCCTTAAACCTTGGCGTGGCGTCGGTTCACTTGCCCCGCGTCAAAACATCGGACGTTAGAGTTTTGGTACCCGAACACGGAGTGAGACAAGGTCATTTAATTTGAGAAAATCCACGATACAACACCATGGGTTCGGGCTTGCCGCCGGCTTTTGCTTATGAGCTCCATTTTCTAACTTTTTACTTGAATCAAGTTTGTTGTCGAACTATTTTTCTAGCTTAAAATCTGTAATGTCCATAGCAAAAGCATCATATTTATACACTGGGGAAAGAGGTTTCAGGGATTAGAACTTCCATAATCTTGATCACAAGTAAAAACTTTTACTTACACCATAATTCTAGAGGAAAATAACAGTTGTTTGTACCCGATTATGAACGGAGATATGTATAAGTTAGAGTGAGCTATAACTTGGATAAAATTTTAGTTCGAAATTTTTTAATATTAATAGTATATAATATCCTAACTTAATTATTTATAATTCAAGTTAATATCAAATTATAACATGATTTAATACTTAGTCCATACTCTGGGCTGGGAAAATTTTCTAACTTAATTTAATAACCAACCATAGTCCAATTTAATATCAAACTTATAACCTAAAGCGAAAAAATTTCTACCTTACGTGAGATTATGGTCTCTAAACACATATTAAGATGTAAACCTGTAAATTTCTCTCAATGAAACATAACCAAATTCATTATATTTACTCTGTGCGCGCGCGCATATAAACTAGTACTTTCACCTCACTAAAAATCACAAGAAAACTCATCCATGTTTGTACTTACATGTAAAACCCAAACTAACATGTTCATCATCTCTCTTATCTAACAGACGACCATAGCCTTATAAGGTAAGAACTAAGGCCAAATATCTGATTTCTATACAGATCCAAACCACTTCAAATGAAAGGAGGACTGGTAAGAAACCAACACGAGAAGCACCAATACCACGATAGCGACGGCCCAAGGGGAGCCGCCGCCGCCACCACTCACGTCGCGATGATCACGGGGACGCAAAGTCCGCAAGCTAAATCTCCCACTTGTTAAACCCGAAAGCACAACGAAGGCGAGAAGTATGGGCGATAAGAGGAGGAAGAGCTGGAAGCTGATCATGGTGCTCTGCACCCGTGTCTTGTAATTTGAGTATTGGGAGAGTGACAACAAGAAGATGACAATGGCGAAAATGGCAAGCAGTGGGAAAGGTGGGGTGGAAATGGACGCCAAAGTCTGGCCTTTCCACCCATATTTCCACTCTGGACCTCTCCTCTTTGCGTAGAACCATTCCATCCCCCACCCTCTCTCTCTCTCTCTCTCTCCTCTAGAGTTGTGCAATGGAGGGGTTTATGTAGAATATGAAAGGGAGAATTAATTTGCTTTACGATAGCGGGAAGCTTTAGCATATATGCCTTGGGTGTGGATTCCTCCTAACCTGCTTTGTGTCTTTGGACCAATTCCCACTCAATCAGCTGATTCCAAATTTATATACATATATCAAAAAGATTTGCTACGCTGAGAGGTGGCTGCATGGAATTCCATGATGAGCACTGAAAGTAACCAAACCCATGAATTTTTAGTATTTTTTAATATAAAATATCAAAAATTACTTTTCATTTTATATTGAAGAATATCTTAAATATTAAAGAATATCTTAAGAATTAAAGAATATCTTAAGAAGACGTAATATGAACAAGAGAGGGGTCCATCATACCGATTGCCTTTGTAAATGCCATTTCTGAGGCTAATATATGAAAGGGTACCACATAGGCCGGAGAAGAAGATGATTGACAATGAGATTGTTCTATAGGAAGCTTTTGAAATAGGTAGGTAATTAAGCAATTAGAAATGCCCCGGGAAAGGATAGGTGCTTGAACAATAAAGGAGGTAGTTTATACCGCTGCCACAACAATGCTACTCAGGGTGGAAATAAATGGGAAGAAAGCCAAGGGATTTGTTCGCAATTTCACACTACATAGACAAGAGAAGATACCACCGAGGAAGGGGCAATTTTCAATAAAATTGAATTCACATATAAGTAAAAGAAGAATAAAAAGAAGAGTGCTATCAAGACATTTGATTGTAAATCTCACACTAGCCATATGGTGAGGCAACTACTTTCTTATTAGAAGGATCAGCAAACTCTAGTGTATAATTGCAAAGAAGTATTCATTAGACTACAAGAGCAGTAGCTCAACTGGAAGAGAAGCTTATCCTAAAAGATAAACAAAGTGGAAGAGAGTAGTACGCCATGGTCTGTCTCAAAGATAAACAAAGTGGAAGAAAGTAATTCGTTGTCTGCCTGTGCTGAACTACAAGCCAATCTCATAAAGATTGTTCCCCCATTGAAACCAGATCCTATCTTCTTAGAAAAGAGTCCAATCATACAGCTCAAAGCCTCAAACCATATTCTTAGATGCTTAAAATGAAGGTCTAACTGTCATATTCTAATGGAGAATCAATCAGCAAAGATATGCCATTAAGCTGACAATTATTCTACACCTTAAATATTTCTCATTCAAACAGATTATTAAGCAACCAAATGAAAGCCAAATAAATCTTTTTTTAATCTTCATGGCAGGGGAACAAGTGCATAATGATCAAAATCCCACCAAAATGAACTTAAGCTCGAACGTTTTTTGCAAGAAGCTTTCGACTTTAATGTGACCGACTCCAAGAAGCTTTCAACTTTAATGTGACCGACTCCTTAAGTCATTCATTTGCTCCAGTGGCAAGCCACCATGAACGATCAGGCTGCAACCTTCTTGGAAGTTGCAGAATTGACAATGGTTGCAAACTCAGGACCCTGCACCACATAAAATCAAACTTACAATAATGAATACACGAGTAGAGTTTTGGGGAATGACATCCCAAATCTTCTTAGTTTCTCCTGCAATTCTCTGAACAATAAAGGATTTATACCTTCCACCTCACAATAAGAAGTCATTGCAAACATCAAAAGCGTCATGGCTATGAAGACAGCATTTCCTTGTCAAAAAATATACTGTCCATGAATATATATATATATATATATATATGTGTATATGTATATATAACAAACAACTTTTACTGCCCATGATGCACAACGTTTACTGTCTAATATCTCAACATATATGTGGAAAAAATTATACATGGGGAATATATATACTTCTGGGGTGGGGGAGAAGCCCGCAGTCACTACCTATGGGTGTGCACTGGGTGAAGCCCGCAACCGCTACCCATGGGCGCACACTGGGTGAAGCCCGTCCCGTGGCCCTAGCCGACAAAGAACCACGAGGACGTAAACCAGTCTAGGCAAGCCCTGGCTGACCGGTTCAGCCAAGAAGGCTGTTAGATGGCCCTCCACAATTAGAGAAAGGACTGCCTCCAAGAGGAGTCGAACCCGGGACCTATTGGTCCCAGGCCCTTCAGCCTGCCATCTGAACCAACTCGACTACCCCTTTCAGGGCGAAAAACAACTATATATACTTATATATATGAAACAACTATCGTGCAAATCAACGGTACTTCAGACTTTTGTTCCTTTCAGGTGGATAAAAGGAATATATTCCATCATTTGGCTGCTTGGAAATTGATGTTTGGACAGGGAAAAGAATGAGGTAAATAATAATAAATTAAAAAAAAAAAAAAAAAAAACAAGAGTGTTTGGATTGAGGATTTGGTGAGAGAAAAGAAAAGGAAAATTGCACTGATCAAAAAAAAAAAAGGAAAAGAAAAGAAAAGAAAAAATGTATATGCATGCATAGAGTAGTTTTCTAATTTAATTATTTTTACTTTCTCAAATCCCATACTTTTTCCCTCACATTTTCCATCACAAACAATCAAAAAAAGTAATTTTGAATGCCCTTTATTTTCTATCGACAAATCCTTGATCCAAATATAGCCCAAGAGACTATAAAACTTCTCTTTGCTGCCACCAAAGCATCCCTTATTTATAATGCCTAGCATATTTAACACCAATCTTTCTTGTCCTTCGTAGAAGCTGGATTACTTATTTTTCAAAAAAAAAAAAAAAAATCAATGATATTCAGAAGCATGTGAAGAATTTACAGTTACACCCCCCCCCCCCTAAAAAAAAAAAGCGGCAAGAGACATGCACACAGAGAAAAGTAGTAGTTGAGAATTCGCTGTCTAAGATGGAATTTAAAAACTACAAAAAAGGAGCCCTCAAGGATTCTACTTGGAACAAATTCAACATAGCAAACGTCACATATTAAATAATCAATGATAAAGAATTTGTACACTTCTAAGAAAGTGGCAGGGCTCAGCTAGCTACTCAATTCAATTTGGAATGCAATGCACCATGATAATTTGAAAACACATCTGGATTATGTGTTCAATTCCTAATTTCAAGACATTCTTCGCAATATATTCTAATTTTGATCAAATTGAAAGACTAATCATAGGGTGCAGTGAACAAGAGGGAAACATATAAATAATACCCAGCATGATACACATAATGATGATATGAATGTTATGATACCTTTAAAGAAGCACCGCCTACTAGAAAGCCATCAATATCTTCTTGTTTTGCAAGCTCAGCGCAGTTGCCACCATTTACAGACCCTGCAAAAGAGAGATTTGGACTCAAAGTTTAGGAGCAAAAATAGATGATAAGTAAATCTAGAACCCTAGGAGCACCCCAACAAATAGAGATTGTAAGGACACCCCAACAAATAGAAGGTGAGTACAGAGTCTGTCACTGGGGTAGTACTACTTGCAGATTTCGATGGGAGTAAAATCTGTTGCGCAGAGAAAGAGAGAGAGAGAGAGAGAGAGAGAGAGAGAGGTGACAGTGAGAGCAGTTACAACATTTTTCTCCATCTGTCATTGTTCTCACATGACCTAATTGCATGTGTGATCATTAAAAGAATCAAGAGGTGGTGTACGTTTGATACGTAGGTGAAGATTGTGGAGAAAAATATCTCCTTAGACTTCCAGTTTTCATTGCGTGCATGCTCATAAATACAGATAAATAGCTAATTTCTCTCTGTTTGCTATTTGGCAGTGAGGGCAGTTAAGGCCAGAGAGGTATAAAAGTGAGGCAAGGAGTCCTCAAATTTCTTAACAGAATTCATCCTGTCGTATGCTACATGTCATAGGAGAATTTACAGAAAGATATTGACCAGAGGCAGTAAAATGTTTGGAGTGCAATCCATTCACTACTATCAAATTGATGGTCTAACCAGTTGTCCACAGATTTTGTGTTCTCATGCTGGGTACTGATGTGGGTTTTAAAAAAAAAAAAAAACTTCCATAATGTCCTGGCTCAGTTTCAAACTTAGCTTCAAAGCTGCCAATTAAAGAGGGGAAAAAACAACAACAACAACAAACAAAAAGGTTCTCAACCAGCCAGACAGACACTAACATTGACCACACTGCATCACTCAACCTCTTTATAGAAAGCCTACTGAACTTTCTACCCATTCTTAAAGTAATATTCAAATTGGCTTCCACTGTTTGCACAAGTAATATGTAGAGGTGGACTTGCTTAGTAAAATAGAAATACAAAAAGCTGGACCTTTTATTTAGGGTGCCGCTATTCGCAGCCCTATTTTTTCTCCCGTAGCCCAGTTAAAATTTTCCTATTTTAGAACAAAAATGCCCTTATGCAAAACGACCTCCTTATCCTTCATATTTACCACACATAACCCATATTCTAAAAAATCTTTAATAAAATTTTAACCGGAACTTGTTGAAAAATATCAAATAATATCGACAATCACTTGCTGAAAAAGTCAAATAAATTCGACAATCACTTGCTTAAACAAATTTTCGATAAAAAAGCGAAACATTTCAGCAACTGATTACTGAAAAAATTAAAAACTTTCAACAGGTACTTGTTGAAAAAATCAAACAATTTTCAACAACTTTCAATAGGTACTTGTTAAAAACTTTCAACAAGTACCTGTTGAAAAAATCAAACAATTTCAACAATCAGCTGCTAAAAAAATTTAGCAATTTATGGGTATTTTTGGAACTTTAAGTGCAATTTATGGGTTACATGGAGAAATTATTGGATTGCTCGGAGAAAACTTAGATGCATGAATTAACTGGGTTGCGCAAAGAAAAAATAGGGCTGTGAATAGCAGCATCCTTTATTTATACTACAGGTATCCCAACCGTTGGTGGGACTAGTGCAATAGAGCTTCTAGCCCACCCCAACAGAGGTCCAAAACGAGGAGCATAATGCCAAAGGAGTTCGAACTGGTGACTTCTATCTCAATTGGTAAAGAGATCTTACCGCTTAATTGGTGATCTCTTATCAAAATAAAAATACGGACAACTTGATTTTAAAATGGCCTTGGCAAGTATCTAACAGTCTCATAGAGCGAATTATGAGACGGATGCTTTAAAAAATGAAGGTTGAGGGATCCGTCCTGGTATCTTCTAATATAGGGGTATATAATACATAGCCAAAAAATGAAAAAGATAAATCACTCAATTGTATATAAAGACTGTAAAAAGAAGAATACCTCCATAAATAATACGTGTCTTAGAAGCAACTTCCACTGAAACATTCTTTTTTAACCAATCACGAACAGCTACGTGTACTTCCTGAGCTTGCTGGGGCGTTGCCACTTTACCAGTTCCAATTGCCCAAACAGGCTCATATGCAACCACAACATTATCCCAGCTGGGCACAGCATCTGCATGTCAACATGGTGAATGATAGGCTCATTTGCAAGAGTCCACAAACAGTGGATTACTGGTACAAGAAAAGAAAAAAAAAGGGGGAAAAGAAGTTATGAGAGAGAAAAGAAAAGCTTGCCTGCAAAAGCCTTCATTTGCTGGAAACAAACATCAAAAGTTTTTCCTTCTTCTCTCTCTGTTAACAGTTCTCCAATGCATGCTATCACTCCAATACCTTGGCTCAAGGCGTAAGCAGCCTTCTTGCCTATAAACTGAAGATGAGAGTGATTCAATCAGTAGTGAATACGAGGCCTCAATTTTTCATAAATTAAAGTGATATTGACATCAAAATCAACTGAATTTTCCTTTTAGGTGGGTAACTTTTTATCCCTTGGAGGTTTGAAGAGTCATTTATCTCTTACCTGATCATCTTCTCCAATAATGTGTCTCCGCTCAGAATGCCCAAGAATAACCCACTTGCAGCCAATATCTTTCAATTGTTCCACACTGTGAGCAGAAATATGAATTTTTTAATTGCATGAAACTGTAACATTGATAATATAGGCAGAAAATGCTTGGTGTAGAGTGAAAGCTTGGGCCGCCAGGACTGAAAGCAACTACTTTGTGCAAATAATGCCAGGGTCAGGCAAGTCTCTGCAATACATTAATTGGATTAAAATTTACCTGAACATAGGCCATATTAAAGATACTCTCTCATCTCAATTAAGCCATTCACCAAATAAGACCATTTTCTGACTCTCTAAACATATAATGGCGAGTGCAACCAATATTCTTAACTCATCAAGATGACACACACTAACCTGATTTCTCCTGTGAAAGCCCCACCTTTTCCAATCCAAGAATTTTGAGCAGATATCTCAATCCGATCTGTCAATGAGTTCTTTACCTGATCGATGTAAACAAAGGGAGGTGCAACAACAACATCTGTAGAATCAAATAGAATTGAGATGTTGATACTTTTTCAATAAAACAATAATAAATGAAGTATAAATTAACAAAAGAATTCTAAAACTACTATACCAAAAGAATTCTAAAACTACTAGAATAACATGGTTCAGACACCATAGTGAAAAGATATCATCTGGAAGGCAACAATGACTCACCAACATCAGGCTCCAACGTTGCACTATTCAAGTCAGATATAAGCTTACTGATGGATTCTTTCATCCCATTCTATACAAAAGAAGAGTCAATGAAAGACATTATAATCAGAAGGTAGACACAATAAGAATTTGTCATATCTATGACATCCAACAGCACAAGCAAAACAAGGTTTGTGAGTCTATGCCATAAAAACATTTAGATACAAGCACTGAATCACACTGTGATGCTAAACAGTTGCACAGAGACTATAAGGAGGAGTAAGGTCTATTCAAATCTAAAGGTTTTGCTGCCCTGTTGTGTTTTATGTCTTGACTGAATTAAGAACCTTTATTCCTATTTTAACACCAGAAATTATCCACAAGATCTGTTAGAAAGAAATCCAATGCCCATAAGCATAATAATTCGAAAATAACAGTAACCCTTGCATCGAATTGGTATATCAATACCAATTTTACTGATTTGAACTGAGCTCCTGGAATTGGAATAAGTTCAGCACAAACGAGATAAAGACATTGATTTATGACAGAAATTGGATTAAAAGGAAAAGATACTTACACATTTCCAGTTGCCACCAACAAAAAACTGCAAGTAAAATAAAGGCAAAAGGTCAAACTCTGAACAATGAAATGGAAAATATGTAGTACTTAAGGGGAAAGGAGATTATAGACTCTGCTAACTAGAGGAATGTAAGATCATAGACTGCATGCACAAAAGAAAATAAGAGATACATGGTAAAGATGAAAAGGCATACTGTACTCCAACCAGAATGTGTCTTAGCATGCCATTTGAAGACCACATTCATTTTTTAGATTTTAAGCCTCACAATGAAGCAGCATAAAAGCCATCAAGGAATTGGTGTAATATTGACATTTTAGACACCTATAGATACCAGTGAAATTTGCACAAAGACATGATTGGCCTGTATTTGCCTGCTAGAGTGAATAAAACGTTACCCAATTGCCAATTATGGTTTATTTAGAAAGGCACTAGTAATAATCAAAAGAATAAAGCCTAAGTTGATTCCATTAACCTTTCACATAAGGCTTTAATGGCATCTAAAATTAGAAAAGCCATTTTGGAAATGTTTAATTGTTAAAATTGACTAAACTCATAGAAAATAAACTGTCTAGAAAGAATTAGGAAAATAAACTTTTTTTATGCAACGGATATTTATCCACTAAACAGATAAATAGTGGAATGGCAAGGTCACTAGTGGGTTCAATACTCAGATATATTCTTTCTAGTAACGGGTAAAATTCTGTAAATTGCCTCTCCTTAGGCCCCACATAGGCAGAAGCCTTGTGCACTAGACTGCCCTAATATATATTTATGTCATTTCATAAATGAAAAGTCCATATCAGTCCACTCACAAGTTATAACTAATCACCATTTCCAATAATGAAAAGTCTTTCAAAGTTATATGATGTTAAACAATTGTCCTGTGCTAAAAATAGAAGTATCAGGACTAAGGGAGATCAAAATGGATCAAGCATCAGAAAAACAAGGTGAATGGGGGTCATAACTCATGAGTTCTCAAACAGGTGGCGGACTTGGCCATTAGATTAAGATTTCCACGTTGCAGAGGAAGTCCGCCTCAAAACTTACTTTAGATAATCAAGCCAGGTGATGAGGCCAAACATAATGCATTTGGAGGAGTTCATAAGAAACTAGATGTAAGAGTGAAGCAGTGTATTGATGTCATAGCAACACCGACCTTGATACCATTAGATGCTTAAAATTTACTACTAGTCATTCCTCTCATAATTGATTCAGTTATTCTCATTTCAGAACAGTGCTACAGCCAGAGCAACTGCAATTCTTGGTTGGAGAAATTTTTTTTGTTTCATTCAGAATGTATTGAGTAGTTGGCCGGGCTTCCACCATGCATCACTGCGAGGCCACCCAAATGAATAAAAGGTGCAGACTCCATTTTATGCAATTCATGAAATGTTTACATAAAAAAACCTTCAGAACCAACCAAAGAACTAATTCAGCTGTTAGCAATTTACGACAATGCAAGAAAAAGAGTTACTGGACTTCTTGAAATGGAGAAAATTTTGCTCAATGAGAGAATTTATGGAGTGACAGGGAGTGGAAATTTATCTTCCACTGCCAAAACATATCAGTCATCCGCACATCTTTCTAATTAAAATATTCATTCTACTCAATTCTCTCCACTCAGTTGCTTTGTCCTAATATCTCCACAATAGCTAAGGCAGATTTCATGCTTTTCCTTTCACTTATTTGATAGTTTTCTTAAAATTTAAATATACAAGTGTGTGTGTGTGTGTTTATATATCGTCCATCCACATTCGTTTGGCAATTCCACAATCTTTTATTACCTTGTGACGGGATAAATTAGCCACTCAAATAATGCTAACACCAAACAGTAAGTCCGCATAAACGGATTCAACAACACATATTGACACATTTCATCCAATTTGATGATAGATCTTACAAAAAAAGAAATAAATAAAATGAAGATCGTATTGAAAGGGGAGAAGAGGAGGAGATTACACCTTTCCGGAACCGGCCATGGCAGCAAGGCCTCTGCTACCTTTTCTTGAAGAGGAGAGTCGGAGATGGGAATCGACGAGTTGGAAAAGAGATTGAGTGGAAGAAGAGAGAGAAAGAGAGTGGTCGAACTTGGAGCCAGATCGGCGGAGTCCGGAGAACTGAGGGCAATACGAAGTTGCAGATTTGGGGCCGGAAAGTTGGGATGCGAGAGATGCGGACGCGACCGCCATCACAGAGAAGGTCTCTCTCTCACCTCAACAACTACAACTGCCGATGATGACCGTTTGCTCGCTCGCTACTACCACTTTGAAGCTTTAGCTGAGTATGTGACGGTGTGTTTTATGGCCATCAACGCATCTGCTGGTCCAACTGACCACCAATTAACAAACGTTTGGGGTGCGTGAAACCACGCGCCGTTATTTACCATTTGCAAATAAAAATATAATGAAAAGGGGCTAATTCCACTAAGTTTTGACCGTTAGGGTGAGTTTGAAGAAAAAAATGAGATAAAATGAGACAAAATGAAATAAGTTGTAAGTTCGTAATTCGTATAAAAAGTGAATAATTTTAAAAAATTTTAAAGATTTATAACAAATTAAATAGAACCTTAATTCAAAATAAACCTAAATGTATTTAGACTATTAAATTTAAAATTAATGATTCTGAATGCAAGTCATAAAAAAGATATAATAATTTCATGTAACTCTCCAAATTTAAATATAATTTCAGTTGACCTTTTAATAGATACTCTTAAAAGCTATTAACAAATGCATTAAAAAAATGAGAAAATTTTAACAGAAGCAAGGGATCAAAGAGTTGTAAATTAAGTTTAATTACTAAAGTAGTGTTTGGTGCGATAAAAATTATTTAAGACCTCTGAAAATATCTAAAAATTCTTAAAATTCTTTAATACATTTTGCATTTTTTGTTTTTTGCAAAATTTTTATAAATTTATATATATTTATATATATCAACAATTTTTTTATAAATTTTAATAACGTTCCACAAACCCTAAAAATTTTTCTACAAATTCTAAACATTTTTCAACGACTTTTAATAAATTCTGACGTAAAATCATTTCAACAGATTCAAAAAAATCATTCAGACAGTTTTTCTCTCCAAAAAATTGATGCAAGAGTCAAAAAGTTTTACTATTTAAAAAATGCAATCTAATGGCTGTGCACCAAATGCCAAAAATAATTCAAATCATATTTTTTATTATTTTTCATCGCTCCAAACACATCCTTAGTAATACTTCTTAAAAAAAAAGTTAATTCTACAAAAGATGTAACTATGGAAACTTGAGGCTTATTTAAAAAAAAAAAAGAAATTTACCAAATTCAGAATTTCATTAATTTAAAACTTTGCAAAACATTTCTTATATATATATATATATATTACTATAATAGCATAGATAATTTTTTATCACGGGGACCAAGACTCCAATTTACTGTGTTTATTTACGTAGAATGTTCCTCCACGCGCGGTGTACGCAGTGGGATTGGAAATTATTTTTTCTCTGAAAAAAACGGAGGGTGGGGGTTGCTGTTCGCAGCTCTTTAAAGACGGACCAACAAATTAAAGCACCATATCCGAGCTGATACGTCGCCGTCCCTTGCTATCCTGCCCCCGTAATGCGAATTCTCTCTGAGATAGTTCTTTATGGCGATTGGCGATCAGAGACAACAAATCAGCGTCGTTCTAAAGCTGCCACGTATCCTTGCTAACAGGGCCGAAATGGATATGGATGCAGTGGTGGTGGGCTCCGAGGAACCTGTGGTGGAGAGCCCATTGGACCGTACACGTGGATTTGTTTATCCTAAGATTAAGGTCAATTCAATCTGGAAATTATGATGCGTTGATTGATCAATTCCCTGAGAAAGCAAGATCCCGATTTTTGATGAACAGGCTGGGGAATTGAGCCTTCTGATCGGTTGGAAATGCTGCCAACGGTTGATGTGCATGGTTTATCGGTAAGAAGGAAAAACAAAAATCGAGATCATTAAAATTCCAGTCCTAAAAAATTTTAAAATTATGTTAGTATGATGAATTTGAAATAAAAAATTATAAATATAATAAAATAACCTATATATTTTAATAATTTAAATTCATATTAACCCAAACATACCCTTATTGCATGTTCAAAATTAGTTGTGTCACATAAATTAAGGCCCATTTGAAAGCAAAATTTTTAGAAAATTTTAGTAATTTTTTAATAAAAGTTGTTAAGTATAATTTTTTATACCTTTGATAACAATTTGAAACTTTAGACAATTTAAAAAACTTTAAGTAACTTTTAGTTTTTTAGTAAAAAATAAAAGAAAATTTAAAAACTTTTAAGAACTTTTAGTATAACTTGTACATGAAGTTAAAAAATTTTTAGCTTTAAAAGTGATTAGTAAATGTTTATACATTTAGATTTAAAATTTTTGGTTTGTTTAAATGAAATAATTTCTTTAAAATTTTATTGTTATATCTTTTCTAAAAAATTTAATATTAATTATTAGAAAATAATTCAAGTAAAATATAACATGAATTTCACTTGAAATTTACAATAAATCAGTCAGATATCTCAACTTCTCGATGCATTGTTGTAGATTTTTACAATATAATCAAATTATGACAGATATAAAATGAACATATATAACATTTAATGTAAAAATTATAATGTTTAAACACTAATAAGCAAAATAACTCAGATACCTTGACCGACTTAATAATAGCAAAATGATCCACTATAACAACATTACAACATAAGCACATAAATTTTTAATCATATCCTCAACAAATAATCAAAACTCGACATTTCATTAGAGGTGTTCATAAGTCAAGTTAGTTTGAATTCACAGTAAATTTTAATTGATCATCCCACTTTAATTGATCATCCCCCTTTTGAATTACCAAAAATAAATCATCCCACTTTTGATCGGATCACATTTATAATATGTTAATTCTTTCATGTGTAAAATAAAACTTTAAAATTGAGTTAGATTAGATCATTTTTAGAAATATAATAACCCAAAAACTGAATCAGGGTTATAGGGTCAATAATTGTTAAACTCAAAATTGAACCAACCTCACCCAAAATGATTAAATTAGTTAAATTTTAATTTTTTCGGGTATTTTGTTCTCCCACAGTTGCGCTTGACCAGAGCAAGGTTTATTTCCAAATTCACAACAATTTATTCACAATGCTATAAAATAATGGCATTTGAAGGAAAAATATTAATACTAAAGTAATTTTTATTTTAATAAGAGTAATCTAAAATCATCACTGCACATAGCAGCATAAAATAAAATGATTGATTAATCAAAAATAAAAACAATTATATGATTATACGGGAGAGTTAGAAGTTGACCATATCTCTGAAAAATCCCACTAACATACAAATATATTATTTATTTATTATCTCTAAGAGATGGACCTCCCTTAACTCGTGTTCTAAATCTAAAGTAAATTAAAATGAATATGATATCAAATCTTAAATCTTATGTAAATTAAAATGAACTGGGTGGATATCATCATTAACAGAGCCAAATGGAGATAAGGGGGGCAAGTGACCCCATTGATTTTTGACATAAAATTACTAAAATACCCCTATTATTTTACTTTTATTAAAAAAATAAATTAATTCAAAATTTAAGTATTTTAGTCTTATTAAAAAATTAGGGTTATGTAATTTTTTTTATAAAGAAATTTACAAGAAACCCAAATATTTTTTTTTATGAAATAAACTGTATTATTTTACCACACTATTGAATATTTTTGTACATAATATTATTAATTTTAACATATAACGTAACAAATTTTATACATAATAAATCTAGTAATAATTATATTTTTTTTGTAATGAGAACATCTTTATTAAACTTTAAGTATTGTTAAAAAGATCAGTTATTCTATTAAATTGTAAAAAATATATTCATTGATTTAATGTACAAAGATAAATTTGCTCTCCCTCAAACATCGCTCTTCCCCTACTCTTAACTTTGACATAACTTTTTATTCCCTTCTTAAGTATTAGATGCCCCTTAATAAAAATCATATCATGACCATATTCTAATCCGAACATTATCATTGCAACTTAATAATGAGAGCAGAGTGTGAAGAAGTCGATCGCAATGAGATAATGTTAACCGCCCATGATTTGTCTTTGTTGAAGCACATTAATGTCAACCAACCGACTTGGATTTTTATTGCAGCTATGATGGTGGAGTGAAATGGTGGCCAAACGCTCACCAAGGATATCTTCACGCCACGATTCGTTTCCTCCTACCGATGTGACTAAATCCAATGGATGTGTAGTGACTTTTTTTATCTTCTGTAACAGATTCAAATAGATAACAGATTTCTTCTTGAATGGGGCCACCACAAAAAATGCAGCATATATGAAAGGATAATGACATCCAGGCACCGGCACTAAACTCAGAGACATCCCGTGAAAGGAGAACCAACTGTTCAGTCTATACAACAAAAATTAAAGCAAAATTTTTGGCCACACAATCGGACCTAAACTAACCAAAAATTGACGAGATAGCTAACGTAAATGAATGCTTTAGATAATCGATGACACAGAAGTGAAAAATCAGCAGACAGGACACTATCTTTGTCAAATATCAAGACTACCCCCATCCATGTATCCAAGGCGATGCTAATTTAAAAGTGACACATCATCACAAGAAGATCAAAACTAGTATTTTAAGTGAACAAAGGGTCAGAATTTCCTCCTCATTCCTATTAACGGGTATCGTTACATACAACAGTTACCAAAAAAAGAAAAAAACTAACCCTACTAACTTCTTACATAACGCGACAATCAGTTTTGAATTTATAGTACCACTGAACACTCCTTGAAGCATTCCTCAGCTGTAAATGAAGAAGACGGAGCATAGTCACTGCCAGGCAGAAAGATAAAAATCCACTGTAATAGGGTTTCCCATTCCAGAGAGACAATAATCACTCGACTAACAATAGGAGATTAAGAAGTGGGAAAACATGAGCTTTCTGATTTTTACCTTCTTCAGTCATCAGGCTTCCCACCACCAACTACACTATTTGATGAGCTTTCTTCTAGGCTACGAGATGAAGAACACCTACTCCAGGAGCTCCCATCTGTGACGCTGTTTTCTTTCCTCGTCAATTTCTTGGATTTCATTTGTCCAGAGGAAGAATCCTGTGAATCAGTCAACAAATACTAATCATATCAAGAAAAACCATACTACACAATGTTCTTCGTTTTTTCATTTTCTTTGTCTTTCCCTTGACTTCTTTTCTTTTTCCATGCCATCTGTATGTGTGACAGAATGGTTGTAAGTGCTAAAACAGCATCCAAAGAGAGGCATGACATTAGGCAATCTACTTTTACCACTGGCCTAATTTTTTACTACAATGATGGTCTATTTCAGATTCCCAACCATGTTACAGTATGATTATAGTTTTTATAAGTTTGTCCTGTAGATAAACCAACAAGACTGCAACTGACCTCATCTGCGTTAGAGCCAGGTGTCTTGAGCTCCAGGTCAGTCGTGACATCATCAGAGGACACATTTTTTTCAACCTTGCTATACGCTTGAGGATCAGATGGCTTGCTTCTTGAATCTTGCTTGCTTGAAATATGTGACCTACTTCCTGGCTGCATGGCTGGAGATACATACTGGGTCGACTGTTGCTCAATCACTGAATTACGAGCAACATATGGAACAAAAGTTGAACAGGGATTAGGAATAACACCAGGATTTTGATTCCCGAAAAAGGGATATGGCTGCAAAGATGGATGCATGGGAATTGACCCAGGAGGTATTGGCACTGGAACAGGCACTGGCAAAGGATATGAAGGAGGGGGCATGACAACTGGATGGTCAATGGCAGCCCATGGATACGCAGCCCTGAGTCTCTGCTGATACTGAGTATTAAGGTTCTCAATATCAGATTTAAGAGATGCTTTTTCTTCTCTGAGATCATTTTTCTCCTGGGTCAGCTGCTTTAAGAAATTAAAAATAAGAGGACAAATAAAATACTAAATCAAATTGGCCTTACAGCGCTGCAAAATCGTTAACAAAGAAAATCACCTCACGAGATTCTTCAGTCAGCGTAGCATACTCAGCTTTTAGTTTATTGATTTGAGCAGTCAAATCTTTCATCATTTGGATTGTGTCGGCGAGAATGGATGCTTTGTCATTTTTGGGTCTATCAGGATCTGCAATTTTATATTGCTTGGAGTTAAAAAAAAAAAAAAAAAAAAAAAAAAAAGGCTTCTTCCAATAACTAAGATTTTTTATAAGTAAAATTACAAATCCACATCCCAGCAAATACTCCTACGGTCTACCTCACACTTCCCTCTTTACGGTCACAGGATATACCTAGGGTGGCATTCTTCACTGGAAAAAGCTATGGCACTCCAGAGTTATACCTAGGGTGGAATTCTTATTGCAAGGAAAGATACTAGCAATTGATAACCTTCAGCAGCGGGGCCGTTCAATGGTGAATAGATGTTGTCTTTTTAAAAAGCAACTGGCATCCGTCAGTCATCTCTTTATCTACTCTGATTAGACAAGGGACTTCTGAAACTTGCCACTTAACAGTTTTGGGGTAAGTTGGGCACAGCCTTTGGATCCTAAAAGGCATTTTTCTTTCTTGGTGAGGTTATAAGGTTGGGTATCAAAAGGCCAGGTGCTGGTGTCTAACCCTGTATCGCCTTGCACGGTTGGTTTGGAAGGAAAGAAATAGGTGCACTTTTGAAGGAGTTGAACTACCTTTGTATAGAGGGAAGAGTTATTTTTTTCTCACAATTTTATAGATGAATAGTAGGGGATATAAAACCTGATTTGTATACTAATTTCTATCCTTGTTGAAAGTACATCCACTTAGGTGTAGGTGGAGTAAACCTTTTGTACTGGCATCTTCTTGACGCACTTAATTTTTATAACAAAATTTATTTACTCATCAAAAAAGGGATATACCCCTACAGCTAACAACTGCAGTACACTAGTCACCAGGCACCATACATTTGTTAATTATGAGAGCAGTATTTTGTCATCCAAACTTAAGTGATTCCAATAAAATCCAAATTTCATCTATTTGATTAGATAAGTGGATAACATCTAATCTTAGAAATGGAGCTAAACCAAAAAATAATTTACAAGCTTTACTACTTCAAATCATCTTTGAAAACCGTGCAATGATTCAAAATTTAACACCAAATTGAAAAACCGTTATATGAAACAATTTCTCATGTACCTCATCAATCCTAATACTGCAAGCATGAAGAAATGCAGCAGTTACAAGTAGTTTGGAAAACAAACTCGTCACTAGGAATTGTGTGGTCACTCAGTCTTGTTTACTCATGTAAAAACCCAATTCAGAAGTAATCTATCCTAAAATTATTCCACAAAAGCAGCATATCATTTCATACAATCTTGTACATTCAAAAGGGTTGAAACCCTTTGTCTTATGCTCAATTTTCTAACTCAAAGACAAAGATAAATAATACCAGTACAAGTAAAATTGAAAGGAATGACTTCTAAACAGCAGAAAGCAAAATTTTACATGCAATATATTTTAGTAAATAATGATGTGTCATTTTACCTAGCACTTTTCCCAACTCCAAAAACTGTTCATTCAGACGATCCCTCCTCAATTTCTCACGGTCAGCCTTCTGCACTTTTCTTGCAGCAATACTGTCCTTTTCTGCGTCCAGCCTTTGGTTGTCAATTGACAAACAATAGAAAAAAGAATAAAAAGAGCAGAAGGGGGAAGGCAAAGCAATAGACAGGAAAACAAAAATACTTTATCAGTGCGCCAATTTGAAAGTTAGAAGGAAGTAATTCAATAAATCAAAATTGACAGATTGGAAGGAAATATCCTAAAAAATAACTAATGCACACAATATACTTCACACCAGCAAGGTTCAAATCTCAGTGGGTCAGTCCAGCCTTTCTGTTACCCCAGCAGATAAATATACCGGAAGATACTCAATCTGTCATGAGTATCTTTTCAAACGGAACATTGCAAAAAGGAAATTCCCATGGAACTTTTTATATCTTGAAGAACTCCTTTCAATGGAACTCTCAACAAATCTCATTGCCCTTCAGCTAAAAGGCTCCAAACAGCATTAAAGGATGAAATAAATAAAGTCATTCCTTGCAACTTATTTTTGACCAATCGTTTGGAATTGGAGTGTCCAAAATCACTAAGAAAACTAGTCGCTGAGCATAAACTATGCACAGGCCTATGCTAGACATAAGACTGGTAAAAACTAACAATTATTACACAAAAGCTCCGGTCAGAGATTTCACCTAGATCTTTCAGGTGCTCTTAGACCTACAATGATAATACAGCATCTCACACTCAAAAGATGGAACAACAACCACTGCAATATGACAATGAACATGAAAACGACTCACAGAGTGATCTCAATCATAAGAATAGCCTACAAAAAGCATTCTGCATTCATTCCTTTCCCAAACTCTAGTCAAATATGTCACCCAAATCCTTCAGCAGCTCTCAAACTTGCCATGAATATACAACATTGCTCAGGATATAATTCATCTCCCCCCCGCCAAAGTCCCAAAACCTCACTGGACATCTAGTGACTGCTTGTTTGATGCTAAAAGGCCTTCATAATGAGTTGAAGACTATCATCCAAGTAATCAACTGCTTCATGTTAGAAGTTGGAAAAAGCAAACGATATCAACAAAAAGTTTGGGAACAAAATTATCCCCCTCACAACCCTAACAAGGCGTCATAATCATAATTAGTCTATCAGCTATCGCAAGGAAAGTGCTAAATTACTGCAATAAAGTTTAAGATATATCACCACATCTTCACTTCCAATTCCCTATTTTTAGTAGTTAAAAATAATACCTCCCAGGTTACATAAGCCCTCAAATATCCCATGTCTACAACATACATTTCTCCATTAATCAACTTGCTATATTTAAATTATAATAAAAGTGGCTAATGGATCTAACCACGACAACAATTCAAAATGATGGCTCGTGGCAGCAATTCAGTAAAGCCAATTCCTTTTTATTCCCCCCCCCCCAATGAATTTGGCAACACAAGCCTTCAATTCAACTGTCAGATGATAGATTCAGAAACGATCACCTATAAACAAAACTGAGAATCGTAGCACAAATGGGATGGTACGAACCTCGAATCCGGCTGGTATCGAATGGAAGGCTGACCAAAGTCTGTGCCGGATGGGTTTGGGGCTTGAATGGATTGACAGAAAGCCTCGCGATTTAGCTGATCCATGGTCGCATTATTCGAGAGAAAACTTCTAGGGCTTGTGCTTTTTTTTTTTTTTTTTTTTCTTGTGAACTTTTCACAGAGGAATGAATCTAAAGCGAGGAGCTTGTCCTCTTCCTTGCGTTGTTTATGCTCTCCAGGTTTGAATCGCACTTCCCAGTCTTCAACCGAGTTTTTAACCCTTTTCCCCGTAAATCACAGAAAAGTAAGGACTTGGTTGGCATCACGTGTTTAATGCTCTCAAAAAAAAAAAAAAAATACATACAGGCAAATAAAACTCTAATTACCAGTGTGAATATAATATAACAATGCTAAAAATGCAATGACAAAAGGTAATTATTCGATTTTTTATTTTACCCAAAAAAAAAATAGAACTTGAATTGTTTGAATAGAGGGTAAGAATCGAAATAAATCAATTTGGTTTAGTTTTTTTAACAATTGAAATAACTGAAATCATATTTGGGTACCGTTTGATGTGTCAATAAATAAAATAAATCTTCAACAATCTCTACAAATTACTAAAATTTTCTACTATATATTTACACATTCCTACTTTTACTAATTAAAAAAAATTTAATATTTCACTAAAAAAAATAAAAAATCTGGAAGGAGGTTAACTGAGTGTAAAAATTTTTTTGGCAATCATGTTCTTCGAGTTGAAAACTTTTTAACGAGTATCATTGTGGTCTGAACCCATAAAACCATTTAAATCTACTAGAACGGATTTGGAAAAACTGTTCTAACGAATTACCACTATTCGTCTAAAAAAGACACGATTTGGAGAGAGAAAGAGAGAGACGAACTCTTATTTGGGGATTTTCTAAATCCGTTAAAATGGATTTGAGAAAACCGTTCTAATGGATTACCACTGTTCATATCAAAAAGATAAGTTTGGAAAAAGAGAGAAGAACTCTATTTGATAATATTTTGAACCCATTAGAACAGATTTGGGAGAACCATTCTAATGGTTTACTACTATTCATCTAAAAAAAAAAATGATTTGAGAAAAAACGAGAGAGAATAACTATTATTTGGGGACACGGATTTGGGAAAACCATTTTAACGGATTATCACTATTTATCTCCAAAAAACTCAATTTGAAAAAAAAAATCAAATGCCAAAATCTATCCAAAATCACGTTTTATCTTATTTTTTCTTATTTTTTACTACTGCAAATACTACCTTGTATATATAAATTTTTTATTTGTTTTTTTACAAATTCATATTTAATTTTTAATCATATTTTTGCACAATTTTATTATATATATTTATATTTATGTGTATCTAATTTAATTTTTGATTCTACAAAATAATCAAAACTAAATTAAAATATAAATCAGGTTTAAAAAAAGGTTAAATTGGATCAATAATCGAATTGATCAAATCGAAGTATTAGAAACTAAGATTTTGATTCAATTATTCAATTTTGAAATTTTACACTACAACAAGGGACATACAAAAAAAATCCTCCTTTTTTTTTTAATTTTATTTAGGCATAATTCCTTTCAAAAAATTGACCAAAAATTTATATACTACTATTTTTTGTTTCTTTTATAATAAAAATAACAAGGCTATCGAATACTTGGATTATTACATTTTTAATACCATTTTAAATTTATAAATATAAAATTTTTCACTCTTTAGGATTGGTTTGGGGTACAATAACTTTTAATTATTTTAAATAATTTTAATAATTTTTTTACCAAAAATTATCAAAAAATTGTTGCTTCTAACTAGGGAACTAATAATGATACAGATTAAATAATTGCAAGTGGGCAACTAATCATGGCATGATTCAACATGAAAAAATAATTTTAAAGATAAATACTAAAAAATCTCATAATTGCTTTTAGAATGTTTTGTTTAACAATAAATAATTATCAATTTTTTGTTTGGAGATAATTGAAAACAAAGCTTTTAAAATGAACAATGGTAGAACATTTTGAGCCAATAATATTTGCTGTTATTATTTAAAAGTTTAAGGAATCATTATAGAAAAACAATAAACTTTTAACGGTGAGGGTATTTTCAGGATTAAGAAAAATTTAGGAGTCATTTGGTTTGTTTTTCTATTTTCTGTTTTTATTTTTTATTTTCTGTTTTGAATTCATTTTTTATTTTAGACTTTTGAAAATAAGGAAAAAAGTTCAAAATTCATTTGGTTACTTATGTTTTCAAAATTTATTTTTGAAAACTGGAAATGAATTTACACATAAAATTAAAAATGATAAAAAGTCATTTTAAGAGTTTTTTTTTTTTTTAAAGGAAAATCTCATAACAAAGAAAATAAAAGCATTTTCAATTCTATCATTTTGATATTTTTAACACATAAAACAAAAACAGAAAATAGAAAACAGAGAAGTAAACCCAATGACATCTTAACAATCGAAGTTCAATTATTTGAAAATTTAAGCTTTCAATTAATTAAAATGAACTAATTTGTTCAAAAATATATATTATTTTGCAAATCTTATCAAAAATTAATACAAAATAAATTTTAACAAAAAATGAATAGCTAGTTACACTTTACCCAATCATGAATTAGTAAAAAAAAATACATGACCCATCTATTTTAAAGTTAACATACGACTCTCTCATGATTTATAGTGTGGATCAAGTGAAAATTTGGTTAAATATATTTCATTTAACTAGAGTTGTACATTGCATATCGATAAGGCTCATATGTAATTATTAAAAAAACATATTTGAGAAAAGAAAAAGACAAGTTTCTTTTCAAATTTTATATTTAGTATTGGTAATAAATAAAATAATATTTTATTTTAACATAAAAAATATTTTATTTTTATCCATTTATTTTTGTAATTTTTTTTCCTGCTAACTAATTTTGACTTGTGGTATACAAATTTAGCCAAATTTAAAAAATTATGTAAATATTTACTTTAATCTAACTTAAAAAGACTAAGTGTTAGACTTTTAAATTCGAGAGAAGTTTTGTGCAAGAGTTTTTTTTTTTTTTTGTGGTAAGTATGCGTAAGAGTTGATTTGAGTATAATCAAACTTTAACTTATTCAAGTTGAATTTTAGATATTAATACCGAATTGTGAGTTCTGTTTGAATAATCTAAGAAATATATAATAAATAAATAAATAAATAAAAATAAAAAAGTTTCAAAAATTTTGGGTTAATTACCTTTACACTTCCTATACTTAAGTCAAAAATCACTTTGACTTCCTCAACTTCAGTATTATGCACTAATACCTCATGAATTGTTCACCGAAGCGAAAACGTAGATGGATCTGTTGAAAATTACGGCACGAATGCTTCACGTTTAAAAAAAGTACAAGTGTTCAATATTCCAAAAAAAGAAACTAATGAATAGAAAAAAATGCTCTTGAGTCAAAGGAACGGGTTTGTGTGCTGTCTTCTTCTCTTTCGTCTGAAGCTTCAGGTTGAAGGTGTGGGAGAAGTCATCGAAGGTCACATAAATATGATCTTCTCTACTTCTTTTTTCCTTCATTCAAATTTCAACCTTTACTTTTTTGGATGGCCAGTGATTCATAATTTAACCTGCAAGTTCAGATCTATACATACACATATATAAATGTATACATGTGTATATATATGTATGTGTGTGCACATTGCTTATTTTTATTCTAGTTGATGCTCTGGCATCTCGATAAGTTTTGGTTTCATATATTTGATTTTGATTTTGGAAACAATGACAAGAAAAATTATATAATCAAACTATGAAAGTTGTAAAGCTTGTTGATGTTTTTAAAAATCATTACTCTATAAGCCTTCAATTTGGTAATTAGTTGATATTTTGATTTCAGATTTCGACCTTTATTCATTTGGGTAGTTAATGGTTCACAACCCAACCTGCAAGTTCAGATCTATACACATACATATATACATGTATACATGTGTATATATATGTATGATTGTGTGCATGTGTTGTTTATTTTTGTTTTAACTAATGCTTTGGCATCTCGATTAGTTTTTTTTTTCTTTTTTATATATTTGATTTTGATTGTTGATGTTTGTACTTTATTGGACAAAAAGTTAGGGTTCTTAAATTAGTGTATATTTGTTGTCTTTATCCTCACATTTGCTAGAATAAGCGTTTCTATGAAGATTTATATAGTTAAGATTTTGTTTTGATTGAGGTTTTCTTAGTTGAAGAGTAAGAGTATAGAACAGAGGAGGGAGAGGAGGGTATTGAAGAAGAAGAGAGTAATTTTATAATTTTATCAGTTAACATGATAGTGCCAAAGTTTGTACTTTGATAAACAGTATAATAGTATTAATGCATAATATTGAAAATGAGGGGTTTAAGTAACTTTCGACCTAAGTACAGGGGCTTAAAAGGTAATTAACACTCCCTTTTTTTTTTTAAACGGTGCCCGTAGCTTGCGCCGGCGTTGAAATAATAATAATCAGAGGAGGTCTATATCTATAGCCAGCCGAAACTGCTCCGACAAAAGGTGGAGTCCGCTGTTCGGTTTTTGCTTGAACGATAGAAGGAGTGGAAGAAGGTCGTTGCTCTGAGAGCAACCGAAGGAAGGGACAATGTCTGGAATGGGAGACGGGTACGTGGGCACGGCCCAAGATGCTGTGAGGATCCGAAGGCTCGAGAAGCAGAGAGAAGCCGAGAGGAGGAAAATCCAAGAACTCAAGAACAAGACTGCTTCTACCGAAGGTCAACCGGGTCTCCTCCAATTCGGTTCCGGTACCTCCGAGGTTCGAACTCCCCAAGGATTTATATTCAATCGATTCCTCGGGTTTCTAAATTTTCTCCAACCCGTACCTTTCACTAATCTAGGGTTTTTAAATTTGCTTTTTATTTAATTATATGTGTATCATGTTTCATACGTCTGATTACTGAGAAAATGGTTTAGAATCGCTACGCAGCTTACTCAGGCTTTGTGAATTGTAGGTTCAATTGTATTATATATAAATAATGAAAGGATTCAACTTTGTTCCCCCTTTGTTTGTTTAATTGCCTTTATGATACATCGAGCTTCAACAGTATGTTCTAATTGTTACTGTATTTGACTGTTGGATTCATTCTCCAGATTCTTGAGAATGCCTTTAAGAAGGAGACTGTTGGTCTGGTTACTAGGGAACAATATGTTGAGAAGGTAACCTATATTCTTTACCAGTCTAGTTTTATTTGTTTACTGACTAAATCTCTAATGATGTTGCTGTGTTCTTGTTTATTTTATACGGTAGAGGGTCAATATTCGGAACAAAATTGAAGAAGAAGAAAAGGAGAAGCTTCAGAAGCTGCTGCAAGAGTGAGTAAATATCATGGAGCATGTCTGTTTTTTGTGATAGTAATGCTAAGCTGTTGTATGTAGCGTTTTTTCTTTGTTGTTGAGAATTATTTATTCATATTTTTATTTTATTCTTTGCCCTCCTCCTACAATTGTAGGGAGGAAGAGCTTCAAGCGCAAAAGAGGCAAAAACGGAAGATAAAGGGGAACCCCCGATTATCTTTTTCTGAAGATATTGACAATGGAAGTGAGGAAGACGATGAGGAAAATGGTGAGTGTAATTCAACTTGATGCATTAAGGAAATATAATTTTTAGCTAGCGTTGTGCTTGTGGTGTAAATGTTTTGACGATAGTAGCTTGAATGGATCTATAATTTTATTTTTGTCGTTTTGACTATTGTTGTACCATGGATAAATATTTCACCCAAATATTCGTCCAACTAGAGGATGGTATGCAATTCCTCTTTGGATCAAAATCATAAAATGTCGATTGCTAATTTAAAATTCCTGATAAATTGCACCAACATCTCCAAGGCATTTGACAATTGGAGGAACCTTCTCTGTTAGTTCTAAAATTACCTCGTACTAACAGTATATTGGTGTCCTTCCCTTTGGTGGTGAATCTTTAAAGCAATTGACAGAAGAAGCTAATGTCAGCAATTTTAAATTTCAAATTTGAAATTCAAAATATGAATATCGCACAGGCGTAAAACAATGCATCATTTATACGAGGGTAAATTACTTGGACCTCCCTTAAGGTTTATGACTTATACAATCCTCTCCCTATGGTATGGTAAATTACATTGAGCCCCTATTTGAGTTTGTCTAACAATGGAGTTGATGGATGAACACAAAATTACAATTTTATCCTTCGCTAACTTAATGTGTAAAATGGAATAAAATGAAATATTCAAAATTGGGATAGCTTGTTAAGTGATTCAGTAAACTAACTCACAATCACAACTAAATTCACCACCCTTCTTCCACTCTCTCCCCAGCTTCCATCCCCAAGCCGACCATCATAATTGTTGCCTACCACCCTTAAAGCTCCAACCCTTTTGCAAAACCAAGATCTCTCTCACTTTGCCACCAACTTAAGGCTAGATGGTCATGGGTACCCACTCGACCCTCCTTAATCAACTTAAGGTATATGGTTTGAGTTGGGGGAGGTTTACCCTGACGAGGGGTGAAAAATAAATAATATCTTGCGTGGACTGGATTAAGACGGTAGGAGGCAACTCTATGCTCCCACAAATTCCTAGACTCATTGCATGCTCCGCCCAAGGAATCTCTATCTGGTCAAATAAACTCCAAATGTTGATCTCAACTTCTATGAGATTCACTGTAAATTCAGAATAAGGCCCAAGGACTTCCTTCTCCAGGGGCACCTCCGCACTACTAAGGGTCTCATAGTCCTTCCCTCTTTGCTAGATCATTGGTGACTAATGGATTGGTGGCTAGAGTTTCAAGGCTCCATGAATCGGTCTAGAGAGAGACGTTACAAGTCAAGCACTTGTGATGTCCACACCTATTGAATGGTCACAATCCTCGTATTACCCGCTTGCGTGGCAAACTACACTACCTACTTAAGCTAATCATCTCACTAATCTCCATGAGCGAGACCTCTCCCTTATATATACCCTCCTTTATATAGAATCATCAACCTTTCACCGTAACCATCGTCTCTCTCTCTCTGTGCGTGCGTATGCGTGTTTTTTGTTTTTGTTTTTTTCTTGGGTACAAATTTAGCCAGATTTATGAATGTGTCCTTGTGCTTTAGTCTATTCTTTATATCCTTTTTTGGGGTTTCCTTATCTTTATTTCTTCTTAAGATCTCTGATATTAACTTTTGGTTTTCTGCTTTAAAGTGAGTACTGAATCTATTGATTAAAAACAAAGTTACATGTTTTGTTGCGTTTGGCATGGATTTTTGGTTTCATTTTATCTTTGGACATGTTCAGTAGATCTGCACCAATGAGTCTTATGTTCAACTGAAAATTATGAACTAGTTTGCTTTTTCATAACACTAAGATCACAGTTTATTATACCACTTTGCAGGTTTCAAAGAACCAAAGAGGCTTGCACGTGGAAAATTTGGCAAAGATCCTACCGTAGAAACTAGTTTTTTGCCTGACAGGTATAGTTTGTCTGTCTTTTTCTCTCCCCCTCCCTCATTGCCTGACTTATTTTTGGGCTTAATATGATCCTTGGTTTGTGAAGTACTCTTTCAGTGAGAGAGAAGCCGAGGAGCAAGCTGAACGTGAGAGGTTGCGGAAGCAGTGGCTTCGCGAGCAGGAACAGATTCGAAGTAATTCTACCTTTTAACCCTGTTTTTCCTATTTATCCCCTGGATGAATTTTGTGTGATGATTGTGTTTTCTTTTTGGCTGTAATATTTTCAGACGAGCCTCTTGAAATCACGTACAGTTACTGGGATGGAACAGGCCATAGACGAGTTATTCAGGTAGTTATTTTTACAGCTGGTGTGATTTTCTGATCCTTCCCTCTCCACCCCCTTCCCCTTTTCTTATATTGCTCACTTTTTTGATTTGTTCTTGGCACTTCTGATGGTTTCCTCTTCCAGGTTCGCAAAGGTGATTCTATAGGAGAGTTTCTCCGGGCTGTTCAGCAGCAACTTGCACCTGAGTTCCGAGAGATTCGAACTACTTCAGTAGAGAATCTGCTTTATGTGAAAGAAGATCTTATTATTCCTCATGTGAGATGATTTTTAGTTCCCTCATCTATTTCTTTATCTCCCCTATTTCCCATTTTGGATATTTGCTAATTCTTCCATCAACTTTGTGTGATCTCTGGAATTCAGCAACACAGTTTCTATGAGCTGATTGTTAACAAAGCCAGGGGGAAAAGTGGACCGGTAATCTTCAAATTTTTTAATGTTTAATTTTCCTTTATGTTTCATTAATAAAGAGTATTTTTCTTCAAGAGGCTACTATTATTGTCTTTTGCAAAAAGGGGAGAAACATTAAAATGACCCATTGCAATATGAATTTGTCATCTACTCCCCAACTCCAGCTCCTACCCCTCCTCATCCAAAAAAAAGAATTCTATGTTGTTTTCTTTTTAGATCCTTGTTTTCTAACTTGTTATGTAATGAATTTAAGAAAGACGTTGCTAGTTTGCAGTGTCAATTGATTTTGTTTTCCCCCAGTATGTTCTTACAAATTTTTTTCATTTGATCAGCTTTTTCATTTTGATGTACATGAAGATGTGCGAACAATTGCTGATGCAACAATAGAGAAAGATGAGGTATGTGGCTTCTACCGTTACTTTGATACTCATCTTTCAGAATATTTCTTGTGTTGGAGCCAGATGGTTTCATGTAGTTAACAGTGACTTCGTATTATGAGAAGACATTGAATTAACCTAGCCTTGATTTCTTGGATATCACTCTTTATATGCTTACTATGAACCTGAGTGCACATGCCAGACTATCTGCCAATGCGTGTTTATTGCCTAAATGCATTGGCATGTGTATCAAGGCATTGTTCTTTTATTTCAAGGTGGGAAATTGTCGGTAAAAAAATATAATGTCTAATTAAATGCATTAATATTGCATAGGAAGATGAAAAAGAAGAGCTTCTAATATGTATAAGTTAGTTCTTGCCAGTTGTTGGGGACTTGAGCATTTGCAAATAACATGGCAACCGAGATGTACATAATCCACCCATCATCTAGTGTAAATGTCTTTGGTGGGTTCAAGTTTCATGTGGTTCTTAATATTCTTTAAAAGAAAGGATCCCTGTTGAAATAGGGTGCTACTCTAGGCACATGTGCATCTCTGTTTGGGGACACATGAGTTCATGCATTGAGCATGCATATGTCATATGTGTATGACTTGATCAAATCAGGTAGTCATTTTGTCTCCTACTCTTTTACAGTCACATGCAGGTAAAGTTGTTGAGAGACACTGGTATGAGAAGAACAAGCACATCTTTCCCGCTTCAAGATGGGAGGTTCTCTCTCTCTCTCTCTCTCTCTCTCTCTCTCCCCCCCCCCCCCGGGTGTGGAAATCTTTTTCTTATGTGCTTGACATTTTTCAACTTATGGCATCTCAGCCTGTTGCTATCTAGCCAACGTTCCACACCAATCACATGTTAAGTAGGCACCATAAAAATGACCTACCAGAGTTCTATTTTTATCAACAAGAACGTGTCCATTGGTTGGTGGCATGCCTGCCCATTTAGGGTTAATGGTAAGCCACTATGCCAATGGAAAATGTGGATTCCTATTGGGAATTTGTGCTGTTTAGACTACAGGCATATATGCTGGCATTCTTAGGGGTAATTTTGTGGGCATAATTTGTCCCATAAACAGAAATTTTGGTTTCTGAGGACTTAAAAATTCACATTTCTTCCGGTTCTTTCTTTTGCTTTAAACGACTGCAGATATATGACCCAACAAAGAAATGGGAGCGGTATACTATCCATGGGGATTGATTTATCAAAGGTCAGGCAGCCTATTGGTACTTTTTGACGTGATGACATCACCGCAGTCTTCAGCCCTTAAGTGAATCAGTGTATTTCCAAGTAATTTTAGCCTTATTGCTTAACTGAAGAATTGAAAGGCCTGTTACAAATATGATTTTCGTCTCTTATATCGAAGTCCAAGGGTTTGTGGTCTGCCTTAACCAACAGACTCTTTTGGGAGTCGGTTCATTTTATTTACTTGATATGAGTATTTTGATCTGACTATAACGCTGTGAATGAATCTTGGAGTTGCACTTTCATGGATGATCACTGTGGTTGAGTTTTGGGTTTGTAACCTTGGGGAGATTGGGTTTTGCAATGAACTTATTATTATTCTAGTCTTTATTTGGGATCAAATCAGCGAATGAACTTGCTGTTCTCCCTTGGATGATGCTTGTCTGGCTCTTTGAATTTGACCATTCTTAGTTCTATTGCTTAGAACTCTGCACCTACGAGTGATATGTGTCACTTTAATTGTTATTTGAGTATTTGGTAAAATTTTTTTAAAATTAGAAAAAAAATTGCCAAAAAAAAAAAAAAAAGGTAAAGTTGGCGAAAGTAAAGTTTTGTTGTATTTGATAAAGAAAGTGAGGGAAAATTGGTAAAAATTTTTATTGTATTTTATTTTTTTATTTTTATGTGTGTGTGTGTGTGTGTGTAAAAAGTTGGCGAGCCAAATGGCCTGCATATGCTGTGGAGGGGGTGTCAAAAGTTGACAATAGTAGAATTGTAATGTAGGGAAATGTGAGCTGTCGTCGGCAGCAGCAGCAGCCTTCTCTCTCTCTCTCTCTCTTTTAAATCAAAAATTGATTGTTTTGCTTTCAGTGACTTCTACTAATGTTGTCCACATCTTTTAAAATTTTTTTTGACCTGTTTGTAAATTTTTTTTATTATTATGCAAAAAAAAAAAATAATAATTTAAATGTAAGTAACTTGTCTAAAAAATTAAAAAAAAAAAGGTAAAACAAAGTCATATAAAATGGGGGAAAAAAAAATTACCAGAAAACTGGAGCGCGAGGATGCGGAGTGCCACCAACCTAACCCTCGGATTGAGGCAACTGTGAGCCACATTCGTAATTGTCAAAACGAACTTTTTAATTGTGAAGAGACTTTAAATTTGGCGTGGAAAGAAAGGTAACGGAATGCATCATGTGAATGTTGAGGCATCTGAAAAGGGCGGCTCTTTATTGTAGTTTGAAGTGCGGAGTACTTGATATGAATGGGTATTAATTTCAGTATTTCCATCACCATGTATGTTTCTCCAAGAAGAAGATAAGTATTGGCCACGTGTACTGGTTGTCAATTGGGATATATAATTCATCAAATTCAAATTAGCCTACTGCCAAAGAGTTGAAGAGCAGTGAATGCCCTTCCTCCCCCCCCCCCCCAAAAAAAAAAAAACAAAAAAAAAAAACAAGGTCAAAAGGGTTTTGGCGAAAAGCATAGAAGATAAATATTTGTCACTATTGACTATTGACTATTGTAATTCATTTATATGATTTTTATTAGATGGATGATTTTTATAATATTGATAAATTTATAACGGTACGTCACGATATATCGATGCTAATATGTACTATGTTAATAATTAAATTGATATTCAATTTGGCATAAGATATACAATCATGACTTGTATAAGTTTTTGACGCAATCAGAAGAAATAAATCTTAATTTTTCATACGAAAATTAGAGAGGAAAAAATCTCAACGAAATCCATAATTGATTAATTATGAAAAATTGCTGAAAAATTACAAAAATGAAGGTTTTTAAGCTTAAAAACAGCTTCAATGCGGTAAATTCTAGTTGCCACATCGGGAGCTTTTAAAATAGTTTTTCGGAAAAATGTAATGAGGCCCTATCTCTTTACGGATCAAAAGTTACATCTAAAACAATATTTACGGACAAAACCCTAAACCTACTAATTTTTACAATTCTTCTTGGGGTTCTTGCACCCCAACTAATGAAGAATTTATCTGCAGTCGCGTCTATGTCATTTTTACTTTGGTTAGCATTATCCTCTATTGTTTTCAATATTTTAGTTGTTTTCAATTTTTAGATTAAGGGATAATAGAACAGAGTTGAGAACCAAAATTACTATACTTGGAAGTTATTAAAAAGTTATAAACCTGAAGGAAGTGATAAAGAGAGTAAAACTATCAACAACATACCTTAAGAATAAAAATATCATTGCTTAAACTACAAATATAGCGTGAAGAATGGTGAGAGATGAAGACAATTCAACATAACTGTTCTTTTGAAGATGATCTAATTGTCTCGTTTCTTTCAATATAACATTTGGAGGGGAAGTGCATTTACTATATATATGATAAATATGTACACAACTGGCACACTAAATCATCACCCACTAACGTTGCTTCATTATTATAGCATTGACAACTCAAAAAAAAAAAAAAAAAAAAAAAAAGGGTCTCTTAACCTAACCTTATAATTTTTGCATTTTCAGCTGTGGGGCTGAAGAGACAGATAGGGTCCACATTTTGAGGTCAAATGAAGCACAAGATATTTAATTCATAATCCTTTATTTCTTTGTTAAGATACGTGGACCCCCCTCCTCTTCCCATGAATTTGTTGATTAATTCCAATTTGATACTTTCCTTTTTATTTTGTTTTTGGGTCAGGAAATTAATATCAGTGTATTTAAGGCTGAAGTTAGAAAATTTTTTGGCCCTAACTATCGGTTGGGAAAATTTTCTTTATTTCTATTGATTTTATTTTTAATTTTTGAAACAGATTCAAGATATAAACTGGTTATTAAAATTATAGATAAATGGGCTAGTATATTTTATATTATTAATAGGAGAAAAATTTTAGTCTAAAACCTTATTCAGACTACAACCCACTACAGTCCAAGACACAGCTCTACTCTCGACAATGTCAAAAAAAAAAAAAAAACAAAGATATAGAGATATCATGATGTGTTGTTCCATACTAAATTACTAATTAAACATCAGTGTTGGATTTCTAAACTAGTTTCATGACTATGACTATGACTATGACTATGACTATAACTAATCGATGTCAATGAATTGATTTGTCTTTCCAATCCGCAAACTAATTAATTAAATTCGGATTTTTTGTTTTGAAATCTGACAGTTGCTCTTGCTGATGTCTGTCACAATATGGTTTCTAGTGTGCCTTAATTAAATTCTTTGAAAATACACATTGATTGGAAAATATCTGTAGATGTAACGAGCTTGATAAGTGCTGATAACATACATGTAATCATCACAAGAATCATTAGCAATATAAGAAGTCAGTTATATTACCCAAGTGATAGTGACTTAACAGACATTAATTCAGTATAGACTAGATGATTCGTGATATGCGTGAGAATTAATTAATTGATTTATCATTCCCAATAACTCCATTTTTAGTAATCAAATTAAAATAAACAAAAGTTTTAAAAATCGATCAGACATCTCCGTTTCTATTATGTATATATTTTTTTATTATATTTCTATTATGGCTCCGTTTAGAGTAAGAAAAAATAAGATAAATTGATATAAAATATAGTTTGGGGTTAATTTTGGCGCCGTTTTTTTTTTTTTAAAAGTCAGAAACCGTGGGAACGGTTTTTCAAATCCGTTCCCACGGATTCAAAAAAATTCACAAAAAATAGCGACAATGGTACTCGTTTGAAAACTCTCGACACGAAGAATATGATTGTATAAAAAATTTACACATTCGGTTAACCTATTTCCAGATTTTTTATTTTTTTAGCGAAATATTGAAATTTTTTGAAATTAGTGATAGTGAAAAAATTAGAGGTAGAGAGGTTGTTGGAGATTTATAGAAATTTTTTTTATGCCAAATGGGGCCTATATCAATTATATCTGTTATTTTTCGTTATTGTTATTCTAATTATTACCGCTTTTTAAAATCATATGCATCATCACCAAACAGTTTCATGGATTTCAAGAGAGCACACCCTGATTTTTTATGTGGTTTTTTGATAATTCAGAATCATCTGAAATGCAGTAAATAATAACAATAATAAGGTTAAAGTCCACGTCGTGTTATAAAGGTGTTCTCATATATTATCACATGAAGTTGATTGATCTAAGTAGTCTTCAATGTGCCAGATCACAGAAGTTAGAGGAAAGTAGGACAAAAAAGTATAGCAAAGTATTTATGAGAGCTGCTAAGTAGGTTTACAGACAATCACAAGAAGAGCTGCTCTGCTGTGCAGTTGAGGTCTCATTCAATGAAAAGAGAACGGCCTTTGATAAGCATTGCCGTGTGATCAGTCACTGATTTTCTCTTCCTCAAGAACCATGTCAATAAATACCGTTTAAAAATCTAAATTTTAGTCATTTTGACATTGTTTTTGTAAAATTTTGTTAATTTTACTTTTTGGTGCATTTGATGTAACAAGGAACACTTTTTAGTAATTTTTTATAATTTTTGGGTGTTTTATAAAATTTTTGATAACTTTTTATAATCATTAGCAATTTTTGACCACTTTTAACAATATTTGGTAATTTTTAATGATTTTTGATAACTTTTTGAGTTGAACAAAATATCTTAATTGAATAAAAAAGTGATAAAAATTGATATTTTACAAGACACTTAAAAAAACTTTTGAAGATTTTCCGACTGGAAAGTGAGTTATTAAGCAGTTTGGGGTTCATTTGGAAAAAAAAAAAAAAAAACCAAAAAACTTTAAAAATTTAAAAATTTTTCTAAATTAAAATTGACAACCTATCATTTTTACATCAAATCAACCTCACCTTTTGAGGTTTTTTTTTTTAATTTTTTTCTTGGACCCCAAACGCCCAATTAGTTGTTTGGGTCCTGGCTTCATGTGATGCCCTTAACTGCATGAGTGTCGGTTTAAAACTCTGGAACCACTTTCTCCCGAGGGCAACTGTCTATGACTCTATATAACAATGCCTCTGTGACTCAAAAGTCACTCAACTCTCTCTCTCAGGCCTTGAGAGGGCATTATATTAGAGAGAAGCGTATTACAGTTCCAACAATGGGGGTTCATTCCCTTTGTGGAGGGACTATTCTCAGTTTCTGGGTATTACTCTTTTTCACCACGAGCTTCTGCCATGGAAATGACAAAACTGTACTTGAAGTAGTTGGCACTGGGGAGTGTGCAGATTGCGCAGAGAGTAACATTAAGACCATTCAAGCCTTTTCGGGTACCTACATTTGACTTCGTAAAATAGCACTTACTAGTACTTCCTCTACTTTTGCTCAGATGACTACATTATATATATGTATATATATATATATGTATATGATCTCTAACTTGTTCTGTACAGGACTTGGTGTAACTATTGACTGCAAGTCTGCAAATGGAGAGTTCAAAACAAGAGGGGTTGGAGAGCTCGACGAAGAAGGGAAATTCAAAGTCTCTCTTCCTGAGGAGATGCTAGAAGATGGGAAATTGAAGGAAGAGTGTTTTGCTCAGCTTCACAGTGCATCGGCCACACCATGCCCTGCCCACAATGGCCTGGAGTCTGTTAAGATAATCTTCAAGTCTAAAACCAATGGAAAGCGCACCTTTAGCACAGCTGGGAATCTGAAATTCTCGCCTGTTACTTGCACTTCTGCTTTCTTGTGGCCTCATTTCGGGTTCCCTCCTCAACCAAAATTCAAAGTGCCACCAAAGCTGCCACCTTTGCCGGAGTGGAAGAAGCCCTTTCCAAAGTCCAAGAACTTTGGACATCCCTTCCCTTTTCCACCCAAGTTCTTCCCCCCAGTATCTAAACCTATCCCTCCACCAGTACCCACCTATAATCCTCCTACACCAGTGTATGAAAAGCCACTTCCACCACCTGGTCCGATCTACAAACCAAAACCACCAGTTTCCAAGTCTCCTCCGGTGTATGGAAAGCCACTTCCACCTCCAGCTCCGATCTATAAACCAAAACCACCGGTTTCCAAGCCTCCTCCAGTGTATGAAAAGCCACTTCCACCCCCTGCTCCGATCTACAAACCAAAACCACCAATTTCCAAGCCTCCTCCGGTGTATGAAAAGCCACTTCCACCACCTACTCCAATCCCACCGCCTGTGTTCAAACCTCCTCCCGTGTATGAAAAGCCATTTCCTCCGCCCGTTCCAATCTACAAACCCAAACCACCCGTGTTCAAGCCTCCTCCAATATACAAAAAGCCACGTCCTCCATCCGTTCCAATTTACAAACCAAAACCGCCTGTTTTCAAGCCTCCTCCAATCTATGAAAAGCCACTTCCACCGCCTACTCCGATCTACAAACCGAAACCAAAACCACCGCCTGTGTTCAAACCTCCGCCTGTGTTCAAACCTCCTCCTGTGTATGAAAAGCCATTTCCTCCGCCCGTTCCAATCTACAAACCAAAACCACCCGTGTTCAAGCCTCCTCCAATATACAAAAAGCCACGTCCTCCATCCGTTCCAATTTACAAACCAAAACCGCCTGTTTTCAAGCCTCCTCCAATCTATGAAAAGCCACTTCCACCGCCTACTCCGATCTACAAACCGAAACCAAAACCACCGCCTGTGCTCAAACCTCCGCCTGTGTTCAAACCTCCTCCTGTGTATGAAAAGCCATTTCCTCCGCCCGTTCCAATCTACAAACCCAAACCACCCGTGTTCAAGCCTCCTCCAATATACAAAAAGCCACGTCCTCCATCCGTTCCAATTTACAAACCAAAACCGCCTGTTTTCAAGCCTCCTCCAATCTATGAAAAGCCACTTCCACCGCCTACTCCGATCTACAAACCGAAACCAAAACCACCGCCTGTGCTCAAACCTCCGCCTGTGTTCAAACCTCCTCCTGTGTATGAAAAGCCATTTCCTCCGCCCGTTCCAATCTACAAACCAAAACCACCCGTGTTCAAGCCTCCTCCAATATACAAAAAGCCACGTCCTCCATCTGTTCCAATTTACAAACCAAAACCGCCTATTTTCAAGTCTCCTCCAATCTATGAAAAGCCACTTCCACCGCCTACTCCGATCTACAAACCGAAACCAAAACCACCACCTGTGTTCAAACCTCCTCCTGTGTATGAAAAGCCATTTCCTCCGCCCGTTCCAATCTACAAACCAAAACCACCCGTGTCCAAGTCTCCTCCAATATACAAAAAGCCATGTCCTTCATCTGTTCCAATTTACAAACCAAAACCGCCTGTTTTCAAGCCTCCTCCAATCTACGAAAAACCATTTCCACCGCCTACTCCAATCGACAAACCGAAACCAAAACCACCGCCCGTGTTCAAACCTCCTCCCGTGTATGAAAAGCCATTTCCTCCGCCCGTTCCAATCTACAAACCAAAACCACCCGTGTCCAAGTCTCCTCCAATATACAAAAAGCCATGTCATCCATCTGTTCCAATTTACAAACCAAAACCGCCTGTTTTCAAGCCTCCTCCAATCTACGAAAAGCCACTTCCACCGCCTACTCCGATCTACAAACCGAAACCAAAACCACCGCCCGTGTTCAAACCTCCTCCCGTGTATGAAAAGCCATTTCCTCCACCCGTTCCAATCTACAAACCAAAACCACCCGTGTCCAAGCCTCCTCCAATATACAAAAAGCCATGTCCTCCATCTGTTCCAATTTACAAACCAAAACCGCCTGTTTTCAAGCCTCCTCCAATCTACGAAAAGCCACTTCCACCGCCTACTCCGATCTACAAACCGAAACCAAAACCACCGCCTGTGTTCAAACCTCCTCCCGTGTATGAAAAGCCATTTCCTCCGCCTGTTCCAATCTACAAACCAAAACCACCCGTGTCCAAGCCTCCTCCAATATACAAAAAGCCATGTCCTCCATCTGTTCCTATTTACAAACCAAAACCGCCTGTTTTCAAGTCTCCTCCAATCTACGAAAAACCACTTCCACCGCCAGTTCCAATTTACAAGCCAAAGCCACCAGTTCCGATCTACAAGCCAAAGCCACCGGTGTATGAAAAGCCACTTCCGCCACCAGTTCCAATCTATAAACCAAAACCACCGGTATTCAAGCCTCCTCCAATATATGAAAAACCACTCCCACCACATGTACCAATATACAAAGAACCACTTCCACCAATCTATAAACCTTTTCCTCCATTCCCAAATAAACCTAGTCCGCCTATTCCTTCCATCCCAATTCCTCCAAAGTTGCCTCCCTTTCCTCCTCTCTCTCCTCCTAGGCTACCATAGTTTCCTTCCTGGGTTTTACTTATTTGGTTAAATGGTTATTATTTAATGCTGGTCTTTGCTTGAGGTTTCAGTACTACAATAACGCCTACGAGGTTTGGGAGAGAGATGGGAATTTGAAAATAAAATGAGCGGAATCGAAGGGGAGAAACAAGAGTGAGTAGTAGATCATTGTAAATTATTTGCATGTGTTCATGATAAATAATTGAAGGTGGAACAGTACATGTCGTGTGGTGATTGGAAGCTTGTAAATGTTCAAGCGGATGGGCAAGCCAGAATATGTAATACTTCTGATATTGCTTTCTTACATACAAACTAATAATAAATTTTGTTAATGTATTTTATTTGTTTACAAATTTATGCAACCAAAGAGGTGTTAAATTTCGTGGAAAAAAAAAAATGGTTAGGAGTTCAGCTTCAATATCTTAGTTGATTTTATTTTATTTTTTTTAATAATCCTTTAGTGTATTTTAATAATTTTATTTATTTTGAGTACCAAGCTTTAACGAGAGCTGGTGGGTGGCTTACAATTAGCAGAGTGCTTACTGATATCTCTGTTCTCAACGGAAATAAGAACTGGGCACGAAACCGGAAAAAGTGTTGGTTTTGTTTTGCCACTTAATAGCTCATAATTGGATCCCAACGATTACAAATCTTAACCGGTTTACTCTTACATGTCACAAGTAATTAAACAACGCTACTGTCAAATTTCACAGCCATCCAAAGCGTTTGGTCCCCCGGGGGGTGGTTGAATTTTGCTATTCTTTGCGTTTGGTGTTACAAAAAAGGGTTAAAGAAACTTTTTGTAACTTTTGTCTTAACGTTAATGCGTGTTACTTTTGAAAAAAATTGTATTTTTAGTAAAAATTTATAAAAATTGAAACAAAATTAGTAGAACTTATAAAAATTAAAAAAATTAGAGAAAGTCAAAGAAAATTGATAAAAGTTAGATAATGTAATTAATAAATTTTAGTGAAAAACAGTTAAAAAAGTTTGGGAAAAGTTAGTAATCGATGAAAACTTGGTAAAAATTGGCCGTTGCCAAACCCATGCAAAAAGTAGAGAAATTTATTGATCATTCCGAAATGTTTAGAGTATTGTCCTCTTTTAGAAGTTCAAAAATAAATAAAAAATAGGAGACAAGCTGACTATGCACCACTATACTGATCTGGTTACATGGTATTTCCCTATGTTTGCCTGCACTTCTAGTTGTCAGCGTATGAAAATGAAGAGATACGCACAGGTTGATATCCCCTAGAACAGGGACGAGCCAGGAGTCTAAGGAGTGGCCGAACTAGTAAAAAGGGAGGAGGCGATGTCAAGTCCGTGGCATCAAGTTCCGGACTGTTTGAATTATTCATATATTTTTAAGTTAAAAATATGTGAATGAATCTGAACCGTTAAATTTTAATCTAACAATTTCAGACCTGATATTTAGAGCTGACACTAACGAAAATGTTAGCGCCTTAAGTCCGAATTAGTGGGGTGCACCCTCTAGTATATTAATAATATATGACCTCTTACATATAAAAAATTTAACTAAAAATACGTGAGATTCTAGGGAAAGTAGTGAAATTAAAATCATGAAGAGGTAATCATAGCCCTCCTGTAGTTCATGCACGCAACTCCGTTGAACAAACACAAGCACCTTATACCGATTTTTACGCTAGATCAAACGCCATGTAATGCAAATAGAGTATGCTTATTCCAAGATTTGTCTGCCTTAATTTTTCACTATTTGTAGATTAAACAGCAAGGTCGTGGAATGCTTTGATTTATAACAGTTTTTCCACTATTAACAGAAAGTGAGTGTTTAAACATGATTAAACACACATCCATGTTGGTTTCCAAGCTTGGATCGAATTCTTGTCATTCTTATTTTGCTTAGAATTAACGTAGGAGTTTATGTTTATTTTTGAGCCAATGGCCATATTGTAATCCCTTTGAGATTAAGATTGAGTTCATTTTTCCAAGTTCTATTAGGGAGTTAGGAAACAGATTAATTTGTTGATTATTGCCCATAGCAGATAGCCGCGTAAACCTTTTGCAGACAACAGCTTGTTTAATTTATCATCGATCACTGCTGCTCTTCTGGATAGTTGTTTGGTCTTTTGCTGCGTTGTGGGTGCTGTTGATAGTTGCGTGTTTGGTTTTTCTCTCGTGGTTTGAGATGTCTTCTTCAAAGAAACGCAAGTCTTCTGCATCTGGGTCTAAGGCCAAGGTTCCTACTGCTCTGAAACCCTCTCTGAGGGGCAAAGATGCAGAGAGAGAGTTTGCAGATTATTTCTCTCATCGCCCAATTATTACTGAAAAACGGGTGTTTGTCACTGACTTCCCCGGCACTGATGTCTTCACTCAGTTCTCTGAGAGAGGCTGGCTTGGGTTCGAGTCGTTCGACGGTGTGGCTTACCCTTTACTGGTCCGTGAGTTCTACTCAAATTTACATAACCTGTCAAACAGTTCGACTGGTTCTGTTTCTTGTGTTTTGAGGTCCCGGTCTTTTGAATTCTCGGTCTCTCTCATTCGAGAGATTTTATCTCTTCCGGTGGTTCAGTCTGAGGAGTTTGACCCTCTCCAACCTTCCTGTGGTCTGTCTATGGCTGCACTTCACGGCTTTCTACGTGACGATGGTATCGAAGAGGTTGCTCATCCTCTTCATCAAAGCTTGTTGAGTCTTGGTTGTCGTATTCTTCATTTGTTTATTGCTGCATGGGTCACTCCTTCTGGTCACACATCTGATGTGTCTGTTAATCGGGCCCGTATCTTGCATGCCGTCCTTTCTGGCTCCCGGGTCTGCCTGGCCTCTACCATTTTCCGGCAAGTGCTTGCTGTCAAACGTGATCAGACTAGTGCATCCGCCCTACCTTTTGGTGTGTTGATTACTAAGATAGCTGAGAGGTTTGGAGTGCGGTTTTCTCCAAATGAACCTTCTGTTGGTTTACGTCCGCCGATAAATAGCACCACCGTGACTAGATCTTCGTCCCATACCCGACCATCTTCTGAAGCACCTTCATCCTCAAGTTCTGATATCCTTGATCGAATGGGAAAGTTGGAAGGTGAGGTACATGGTTTTCGACAGGACTTCCAGGAATTTAGACAGCATACCTCCGCGGCTTTGGCATCGCTTGGCACCCAAATTCAAGATCACATGAAGGTGCGTGAGCTGGATATAGCAGAGATTCGCACCTTGTTGGCGCTGAAGTATACCCCAGACATTCCTCGTCGCTGAGCTCTGTCATTTTAAGTTTTTGTTATCTCCTCTTCTAATGTATTTTTGTTATTACTTGAGATATGCAACAGATGTAGTTTTGTGGGTTGTTTTTGGTTGGTTTTGAAATTTAGTTAGCCTTCAGTTAGCTTGAACATTGCATGACAAAAAAAAAGGGGGGGGGGGGAGATATAATGGTTGTTCTTTTTGTCTTACTTCAAAACTCTCAACATGAATAGAACTTTTGGTTCTAAATGGAATGAAATTCTGTGTCTTTTCATTAGTTTTGGATCATTCTTTTTGGCTTATGAATTATCCCTAATTCTCTAACATGTCTTTCAGGTTTTTGGTACTAATAAACTGTTTTGAGAATATGGTATGTTTTAGGAATTTGAGAATACATCAATGCTTAAGGGGCATATTATAGATAAATTGTTTGTGTCATGTATTGAGTAGGGGAGTAAATCGGCCCGACCCGGGAATTCGGGCCGACCCGCCCCTAAGTCGACCCGACCCTGCCGGCCCAGTCGATCTTCGGGTCGGGTCAAGGGTTACGTCACCCGCCCCTGACCCGTCCTAACTAACTCGACATATTTTTAATATATTTTTTTATTTTTTTAAAGAAAATAAAAAAAATAAAACTCAAACAAACACATTAAAATCATTATTGATAAAAATTAAAATTTATTACACAACAACCAATTACATAATTAACATTAAATTTAAAATTACAATTTATAAATGTAGAATTATAAAAAAAATAAATAAATGATAGAGTAATTAATAGGTGCATCACTTCACGCCTTATACATCCCAACTAGGTTGGCACCTATAAGAGTGACTATCATTTACAAATATTACTCTATCTATACATAATTATTATTTATCACTAGATCCACTAACATGTTCTTCTCTTTCACCTAAATACATTGCATCAAAATTAAGGGCAAGTTGCTCCTTTTTGGCATCTTCCTGTTGTCTATTTTCTGTAAGATACCAATCTCGTAAACACATCAAGGTTTCTACTGTCAGAGGGGCCAGTCGACTCCTAAATTGACAGATAACGCGTCCACTAGCACTAAATGCTTGCTCGGATGCTACGGTAGAAACTGAAAATGCAAGTGTATCACGAGCTAAAGCTGAAAGAATTGGAAACTTTGATTGTTGTCCCTTCCACCAGACTAAAACATTCGGATGAATTTGAACTTGCACTTGCACTTGTTGATGCATCTGTCCGTCGGGATATTATTCTTCTCCAAATGGACGTATTGCCACCAAAGTCATGATGAGAAGAGGACGTTGTGGCTATAGTTGGTTGGACAGTTGTACGATTGCTATCATACCTGTAACGATCTGCATCCATATAGTATAATATTGTCCGCTTTGGGCTTGGTAAGCTACTTTCCGGGAGGTCACCCATCCTAGTACTACTCCCACTGGAGCACGCTTAACCCTAGAGTTCTTACTGAACTCAGTGCCCTTACGGCTTTAAAACGCGTTGTATTATATTGATATCGAATATTATATATATGACATTTCCTTCAACGACCCAGGCGATGTGGGATGTGAGGCATTACTTCTTTGCTTCACCTCCCGCTTCATTCTCCCGGAGGCAGAGTCCCTTATGGGCAGGTCCTTTACAGTCCCTCACAATCCCACAATCCTTTTCCCTTACAGGGCACGCGTCCCTGCGTGGCCTCCTGCTTCACTCTCTCGTAGGCAGAATCCCTCACAGGCAAGTCCCCCACATGTGGGGCCCACGCGTGATCCCACACTTCCGACTGGGTATTGGCTTTGATACCATTTGTAACGACCCGCATCCATATAGTACAATATTGTCCGCTTTGGGCTTGGTAAGCTACTTCTCAAGAGGTCACCCATCCTAGTACTGCTCCCACTAGAGCACGCGTAACCCTAGAGTTCTCACTAAACCCAGTGCCCTCACGGCTTTAAAATGCGTTGTTCTTATATGGATATCGAATATTACATATATGCCACTTCCTTCCAAGACCCAGGCGATGTGGGATGGGAGGCATTACTTCTCTACTTCACCTCCCGCTTCACTCTCCCGCAGGCAGAGTCCCTCCGGGGCAGGTTCCTCACAGTCCCTCACAATACCGACCCAATAGAGTTTGCATTTCCTGTTTATTTTGATATAATTGTTCTTGGGCACTTTCATGCCCATATATCATCTCTAATAATTGAAAGAATAGATTTTCTTTATACCTAGGGTCTAAAATAGTAGCAATACCAAAATGTATAGGAAGTGGGTTAAAATATTTATCAAAATTTTCCTTCATTACAACAACCAAAGAAAAATAATATTATTGGGCACCATATTTGTTAAAGATTTCATCAATAACCCCTAATTGATAAATAACAGTAGAAGAAGTAGGATAATAAATTTCACAAAATATTTTAGTAGCAACATCAAAAACATGTAAAAAAATCTTTATAGAAAATTGCATTTGTCCAATTAATTGGCTCAATACTATCTAATCCAACAACATGATTACTTAAAATAAATAAATCAATTACTTTTTGATATTTAATAGCAACTTTTAACATTATATAGGTTGAATTTCATCTTATATTAATTTCCATTGGTAATTTTCTAGGTTTTAAACCAATTTGATTGCATATGCCAGCAAATAGACTAATTCTTTTTGGAGAGCTCATGGCACAAACTACAGCTTTTTTTATTTTTACAATAGAAGATTCATAAATGTCCAATCCATCCTTTACGATTAAATTAAGTATATGGGCACAACAACGACCACCAAATAATGGACCATTTGCAGACAAAGCATTATTTAAATAATTAAAACAAACATCATTATATGAAGCATTGTCTAAAGTAATAGAAAACATTTTTGTAGATAATTGCCACGATGCAAGTTCATGCAAAATAAGTTCTACCACGCTGAATCTAGTGAATGGTTGTTCAACAAATTTAAATGAAATAATGCGTTTATTTTTTTTTTCTAATTTTCATCAATATAATGTGCAGTTATACAAAGATATTTAATATCTTGGCAAGATTTCCACATATCGATGGTCAAGCAAACATTTCCTTCAAAATTAGTAAAATAAGTTCTTAATTCATCCTTTTTTGATTCAAAATCTCGTAAAACTTTATTTTTTGAAGTATTTCTTGAAAAACCATGATATTGTGGTGTAAAACTTTCGCAAATAAATTCTTCAAAATGTGGATTTTCACTCATTGTAAAGGGTTGCTCATCTTTAACAATATATCTAACTAAATTATTTTGTGCTCTTGCAGGGTCATAAGAAAAAAATATTTAAATTATCCCCTTCATTACCTAATTGAGTTTGTGTTGTATGTGAAAAATATTGATCAATTAAACTATTAATGCGAGGATCCTGTTGGTGCCTTCTATTTAAATGTCTTTTTAAATGACTAGTTCTAGATGTATTTCTATCATCTAATAAATCCCCACAAATAACGTATTTAGCCTTATGCATTCCATCATCATGTGGAATTCTAATAAAAAAATCCCATACTTTTGAAGTGCCACGCTGGTGTTGGGCGTGACGGGAAGATGATGCACCAACATCACCAACTGTGGTAGTAGGTGTTGGTATTTGTGGATTTTGTGGTGATATAAATTGTTCCATTTGTTCTTGAGGGGAAAGGATATTGAGTCTCCACCCTCCAAATCAAAAAAATGAGTGTCCCGTGGATCCATTTAGAAAAAAATAATTTAATAAAAAAAATTAAATTATGAAAATTAAAAAATGTATGTATGCAAATTAAAAAAATAATTAAAATACTAACTTGAAATACTTTGAAGCCTTGAATCACTTGATCTTGATTCTTGAAAAATCTTGACTTCAAATTTGACAAAATGGAATGCACTTGAGCACAATTGAAGAGTACAATTAAAGAGCACACTTGAGTGTTGGAGAGCACAATTGAAGAGCACACTTGAGCACAATTGGAGAGAAATTTTGTTAATTTTTTGTAAGGGGTGAGTGAATGTGAGTGTGGGGTATTTATAATGGAAGAGGGTGGGGAAGTTTTGTAATTTTGTAGAATTTATTTGGAATTAAAAAAAAAAGAAAAAAGCGGCAGAACGGTAAAAAAATTAAAGGAATGGAGGGGTGCTGGGCAGTGGGCACTGCCTGGCTAACATAAAAATAAAAATAAAAAAAAAAGAGGAGAAGAAGACGTTTTGCCAAAGTAGAACGGTAAAAAAAAAGTAAGGGGGGCGGGGGGAGGGGGCGGGCCGGGGGCGGGGCGACCCAGGTTGGGTCGGGTCGAGCCTTGGGCCAGGTTAAGGGTGACCCAAGCCCTGACCCAGGGGGGAGGGGCGGGTCGGGGTGGGGCTCGTACGGAACAGTGGGCTGGGCTTGGGTCGAGTCATTTCCGAGTCAGATTGGGTCGGGTCTCGGGCCGACCCGACCCATTTACATCCCTAGTATTGAGGGGAGTCAAATGCTCAGTTTTGAGCATAGGGTTGCATCCTTGTATTTTGTTTGATTTTTCTCATGCAATTACAAAGGGGAGATTGTAAGGTTTAATTTTTGGGGTGTATCAATTATGAGTCATTGAGCGTATAATGTCTGTAAATTTTCGTATTAAGTTTTGCATTGATCAGGTTTTCTTAGTGCGAAAATTAGAATGGAAAGTTGACTTAAACCAAATTTGGTGTGATTGGCGCTTGAGCGGGATTTGAGCCGCCTGCAGATTTCTGGCATATGCTGTTTTGATCTTTCTTTTTTTTTTTTTTTCATATTGAGAATGGATATAAATATCATTATTTTGCCAGACCTAAGTTAACATTTTTGCAAAGTAAGAAACATATTGTGTAAGAGGCAATCAAAAGTGGAGATCAAAAGAAAAACATTTGATCGTTACTTCAAGGGTTTGAAGAATCAAGAACATCTCTATATTCCAGAAGGTGCTATTTGGGTTTAAGAACAGGATCAATTGCACAAGAAAAGATTAATTGTGGGTTAAAAGAGGTACTTAGAGTAGGACGGTTTTCAAGTTGAGTCATGTACGGTGAAATTTTCTAGTCTTGGATTTTATAGTGGATTGGTTTTTAGGAATAATTGCCTTATAGACCTGAAGTTTTTTTTTAAAAGGTAATTTTTAGATTTCTCTGGTTAAATACTGTGTTTTATTTACTTTCGTTTGTGCGTGTTTGTTGTTGAGAATTTCTTTATATATATTTTTTTTTTTTCGAAAGGGGATTGCACTGGCTCTCTCTTGTTCACTACTTATTGCGTATAAATCATAACGACTATCTGCACCCCTCTTTATTGATTGGCTAGCTACCCAACTTGAAAACTCAGCACATGAAGTTGCTGATCATTGTTTTTGATCAAAATGAGAATGAACACCAATGCTGTGGGCTATAGTAACACAATTATATATATACACTTGCTGTGTATACATCACTATTCATATGATTACCTGAGTATTTTGCCATTAAATGTCAAACAATGAAATAATGAGTTGCCTGTCTAATGCCAATGCTCATAGAGACTGGACGGGAAGAATAGTGAAATTTGTTGAGAAAAGTGCTTAACAATTTAAAGATAAGGGGGGGTCTCTATGCGTTATAAATGGAATGTAATAAATACAATGTAAAGAAACCATCATTGACTATAGCTTCATGATATGAACTTTGGCAATAGGCCGCATTACAATCTGAAAAGACTGGTCACTTGATTGTCTCATATGTTTTCAAAAGAAGTAGACTGCAAACATATATGAAGATTCAACAGAAAGTAAACTTGAAAGTGGCCTTTTGGAACATCAGAAATCATAATTGGCCTGATCATAACCATTTATCTTCAGAAGAAATCCAATAGCCAGCAGACCAAGTTAAAATGAAAGAAAAGTTGAGCTGTAATAATTTCAGAGAGGGTGACACGGCTAGACTATTTAGTATATATCTCTAACAGTTGATATATATAGAGATGGAGAGACACTTTGATCCATTGAATTGTGAAGAATAGTGAGGAAATCTGGAAAGTTGACAAACACATCTGTCGAAGGAATTGGCATAAGATATCACATGGCATGCCTTATTTATTGCAATACATGGTGTTCTACCACTTTGGACAAATACAAAAGAGAGATGCAGATATGTTGAGAAGCTGTATGTGGATATTTGCAAAGTTTTGAAATAATGTACTATTAAATTTGTTTTTTATTTTTAATCATGTGCTTGTACTTGACATCAAAGACACTTCTAAATCAAGTTGAGATTTTGAAGAATCCTGTTCATTCTTTAGAAGCACCGAACCTAGACTATTATTTGTCAGTGGCATTCTGTGTGCCAACTCACCAGCCAACCTAAGTACGACATTGTGTTCGTTTGACCCCATCCAGTTCTAAGCCTAAACAAATCTATGACACACAAAGTGGCCACTGAAAGGCTTACTTATTGAATATGTGGACTGTATTTGTTATGAAATTGTGATTTATGATCATTAGCTGGACAAGTAGACACAAAAATTGGGTAGGCCTCAATTAATTGTTTGCTCCGTTAAAACAAGTTATTTTGTTGGGAGGCACATCCATGTGATAGGCTCATGTCCTGTAACATTCAGTGGACCTCATCACCCGCTGCATTCAAGAATACTGGCCATTTGGCATTTGCAAATATATATATATACACACGTATTCATACTTGATGATCACCCACAACCAAAGCTTCTCTTGTTCTTTCAATTCTCAGAGATCATCACTTGCTAACTAGTTCACTACTCTAATTAGAACCATTCTTCCACTTAGAAATATCATGGGCATCAAATTGCCAGGAATTCTTCAGGTTATTCGACGAGTTCTTTCTACTCCACGTGCCCAAAGGCCATCTGGCTGTTTATGTTGGAGAAACTGAGAAGAGGAGATATATTGTTCCAATTTCGTATTTGAAGCATCCTTCATTCCAGAGCTTATTGAGCCAGGCTGAAGAAGAATTTGGGTTTGATCACCCAATGGGTGGACTTACAATCCCCTGCAGAGAAGAGGCCTTCATTGATGTCACTTGCAGTTTGAACAATACATAAGAAAGATCTGCAGAAATCCCAAAATATTAGACACACGTACAGGATGGGATATACAAAGACTAACGTCATCGATCCATAACCAAACATGTCCAATTTTAATTTTTCTTGTTTTTGGTCTCAATCCTAAATCAGAAGAGTTGAAGGACTTATTGCCTACTCAATGTAAATACATTTTTTTTTTTAACTTAATTGAAGTGAATTGTGAGTTGGATGTCTTCATCTTTTAATTGAATACCTTGTGTTATTAATCCAACAGCTCTTTGAATACAATTGCTTGTAAGTTGTGATCCCATTCCATAGTCCCTTATTTATCTATTATTTTTATTAATTAAGTAATTGTTACTGTATGATTAGGCCAAAGCATTAACTCATGGTTACTAATGTGCCAAATATATCTTTGATGTGGATTCCTCTGTATTAATTAGACATTTAATAGATAATAATTAATAAGAAATTATATATCAATTGGTTATTTTGAGGTAGCGATTTTTTCTTCATCCCTCTTTCTTTCATGCTCCCACTTAACCAATCCCATTCAACTAATAACTAGATATGAAAGCAAAGAATCGTAGCTCTCAATTCACTGAATTAATTAAAACCTACCAGAAATTAATCACATAGAAAACTCATATCATACCCATATAACACTTAGTATTAATACTAGTGATCGTTTTTATTTGACAAGAAGCCTAACAAACAAGCATTCCAGCTTACTTGGCTTATTCGGTAAAAATATATATACACACACTGCGCATATAATCTAAATGTTAGACCCTCCTACTATGTCCTTAACCTAACTTGTTAGTTGAATATGGGTTGCAATTGGTAGGACTTTGCATGCACCATGGATATATAAGATCCCTTTTGGAGAACATTTCTCAAGTTATTGTTTTTTCTAATTGCTAGCTTGTTTAGGGAGTTTTCTAGGAAGGATTTATTCAACTGTTATATCATCTGAAAAATCAAGAATATTCTCTTGTTACTAGTGTTTAGAGAGATGAACGGTCACATTGCCCTCTTGCTGAATACCTTAGTAATCAAGAGGGGCCTTAGGACGAATCGTAAACTCAAACATCTTGAGTTCGAATCGCTCTAGAATCATATTTGTGACTAAAGAGGTGATGTCTTGAGACAAGTCACTCGCCTCCAGTTTAGTAAGATCGGATGGATCCTATGACCCTGCTTACCTAGGTTTTGGGTTACCGAAGGAAAAAAAAAAAAAAATTCATATTAGATTGCTGTCTTCTTTGACTGATATTTGCTAGGAATAGACTTCAAATTTTTCATCAAAATAATCTTATCTATATAGGAATTGCAAATTATCTTCCAAGGATATCACTACTTCTTCTACAAATCCTTTGTATCTTTGTCTCTTGTTCGGTGGGATATACCTTTTGAAAACAATGGCTATTCGCATTCCTCGCATAATTCATGCTAAACAAATTCTTCAGAGGCCTTCATTGACAGCAAACCAAGCAGCAGCAGATGTTCCCAGGAGCTATTTTGCAGTTTATGTTGGTGGGAGCGAGAGGAAGAGATTTGTAATTCCAATATCATATTTGAACCAGCCTGCATTCCAGGACTTGTTAAGTCAAGCTGAGGAAAAATTCGGGTTTCATCATCCGACGGGTGGCCTTACCATCCCCTGCAATGAAGCCATATTCATCGATCTTACTTCTCGATTAGGTTGATAATGATCAAAGTTACAGCACAAAACTTGCTAACTTATTTTAATAATAGCAATTTTGCAAAGCATTTCTCTTTCCATCTCATTTTTTTTTCTACTTGTTGAGGAGGGAGGAAAAATTGTAATCAAAACAATATATATAGACATCAACGAAATTCTCTCACATTAATGGGCAAAAGCTTCATTCGGTTAAAATTTTTGTTTTTACAGACTTTGGGTTCTTCTTCCTGTCATCAAAGTACTCTTTGCAAGAACAATTAAGCAAGGATTATCTTGTAACTCATGTCTCCCGTTCTAATGCAGACAATACAACCAACCCTGCAGTGAATCCTTGAAAGGCTCCTTACCAGTGCCAAATACTAAAGAAGAAAAATTTGAAATGTCACTGGGAGTGGGAAAACGCCACGAAAAGTGAAATCAGAGCTTACATTTCCAGTGGACTGTGAAGGTATTAGGCATATTTTGCAAAGTTTATTGACTTCAGGAACTGTTAAACATGCTTAAATAGCATTCCCATTTGTAATTGTCATGTTTTCTCCCCAAATATTTGATGATATTCCTTGATAAACACTTTCTCCAAGTAGGCACGCCACGTGGACGCTTGGCACACCGAGAAGAGAACAGAACAGCCATTCAAAATGCCTCTCCAGAAAAATATGATGTTGTTACAAAGTCTTGAATTTCTAACCACGCAAATCAGACCTTTAAAATTTCTTAAAAAAAATTGGAAACCAGAAGGCAACACTGTCTCATTGTTTTGATGGTGCAAAAACCAAAAGTCTGACTGATATGAGCCTATCTTTTGTATATCATATCATATATAGGTCATTTTCCAAATTGATGGTTGAACATTTAATTTTCTAAGTATATCCCAATGGTAAAGCAACAAAATTTTATTACGCGAGCCGAGGTTTAAAGGCATTTTCGGTTCCTGCCAAATTTCCATGGTTTCATGTGTTAGGTTGATTTAGTGCTCCAATTCTATCAAACATCCCCTCATTTGGGGCCAAACCCAGATCCTCACAAATTGTTGTATTTCTTATTTAACATCATCATATGAGCTTGCTGGTCTAGCAGCACGCATAATGCAATATCCTATTATGTTGTAAACACAAACATCAACAAAAAAGGGTGTCATAGGTGTGAGAGATCTGATCCACATGTTATGTTCAATCAATTACTCTTTGATCTAACTTGTCAATTCCTTCATTCCATAATCCATAAGATAAACAGCAGACAGTCCTAAAATATGGCATATTCAAGTGGGCCTTTGTAGTTCTTTTTATGCACAGAAACAATCACTATCGTGTAATTTTTCTAGGAAGTAGAACCACGTGATTCTTCGGGAAAATTTTCTTCAGTAGTCTTTTTTCTGATTTCTTCTCTTTATCCCCAGCTTCATTTGTGGTGGTTTTTGACACAGGATTTGGTCTATAAACACCACTTTGAACATATGATTCGGTGTCACAAACAATTCTTGCAATTTACAAAATCTAACAGATTTATACATCTCCAAAGTTTCAGAGAACTCATGGGTATTCGCTTTCCTAGGATCAATCCTGATAAGCAGATTCTTTTCCAAACAAAAGGGGCTTTGGTTCGTGTTCCAAAAGGTCACTATTCTGTTTATGTTGGAGAGGCCCAAAAGAAACAATTGTGGTGGTGCAAATATCATACTTGAATCATCTTGTATTCCAAAATTTGCTAAGCCAAGCGCTGAAGCAGAATTTGGATTTGATCATCATATGGGTGGTCTCACTTTTCCACGCAGAGAAAGCTTTCATTAATGTGTGGTTTGAATGGATCTTGAGATAGAAGAGAAAAAATGCTAATATGGTTGGTCTAGGGTACATGAACTCTTCCAATACCATTAACTCAAAAGATTAAGTCATCCAATTTTGTATAGTAGCATCCGCGGGTTTGGAAACCCCTACTTGCATTTTTTGCATTTTTTTTATCACTTGTCCGTGCATTGTGGCAAAAGAATCACAATTTGTTGCCTGAACCAGAAAAAAGAACCTGTATTTTAGTAGTAGTATCATATTTTACTATACAGTGACTTTGTTGAGGTTGGGCTAGTTTCTTATCCTCAGCAGTTTTTCTTTTTGGAGCACCTGAGGGAACAATATGTCGTTCCAAATTGGATCTGCCAACAATTTTTGACTTAACAATCAAGTAGAATATAGGCATAATTAACTCAAATTCTTGCTGTGGTGAAATGTCCAATGACCTCACTTCTTATTTGAATGGATTGTATAATATATTTAAATGAAGACCCCCCCCCGGGGGGGGGGGGAGACAATCAGCAACCATCATGATTGACTTAGAAAAAATTTTCATAGAACTTGAATACTGCGGTAGTTAGATGTTTTTCCCCTTTTGAACAAAGACGAAGGGTTGGGATTCATACAATGGAGGAGGAATGACCAGCTGGGTTTTGGATAAAAGCAGAATGACAGGACATCTGTTGCAAATCTCATCCCTAGCTTGCGGGGCTTATCTTTTTTCTTGTGTTTAGCTGCCATTCTGTGAAATAGATTTGCTATGGAATTCCCCACTATTGATTATGATTATGATCGTCATCCGGACAAACAGACACAAAAATTGAGTAGACCTCTATTAAGTGTTTGCTCGGCTGAAAATTAAAAACAACACTAGTTGTTTTTGTTGGGAGGCACATCCATGTGATACCCTCATGTCCTCTGATCATCAGTGGACCACAATGCAATACTCCTCACCACTCACTGCATTTAAGAATGCTGGCCACTTGGCATTTCCAATATATATATTCCTACTTATTGATCACCCACAACCAAAGCTTCTATTGTTCTTTCAAGTCTTACAGATCATCACTTGCTATTAGTTCACTTCTCTAATTAGAACCATTCATCACTTGCTATTAGTTCACTTCTCTAATTAGAACCATTCTTCAACTTAGAATTATCATGGGCATCAAATTGCCGGGAATTCTTCAAGTTATTCGACGAGTTCTTTCCACTCCACATGTGCCCAAAGGCCATCTTGCTGTTTATGTTGGAGAAACTGAGAGGAGGAGATATATTGTTCCAATTTCGTATTTGAAGCATTCTTTGTTTCAGAGCTTATTGAGAGAGGCTGAAGAAGAATTTGGGTTTGATCACCCAATGGGTGGACTTACAATCCCCTGCAGAGAAGAAGCCTTCATTGATGTCACCTGCAGTTTGAACAACACATAAAGAAAGATGCGCAGATATCCCAAAATGTTGACACATTGGATGGGATATATAAGACTGACATCATTGATCCATAGACAAACATCTCCAATTTTGATGTTTCTTGTTTTTGGCCTCACCCAATTTTAAATTGGAAGAGTTGGAGAGATCATTGCCAAATCAATATAAGTACATTTTTTTTTTTTTTCACTTATGTGAAGTGAATTGGGAGTTGGATCTCTTCATCTTTTAATTGAACAACTTGTGTTATTAATCCAACAGTTCTTTGAATACAATTGCTTGTAAGTTGTAATTCACATTCTATAGTCTCTTATTTATCTATTATTTTTATTAATCAAGTACTTGTTACTGTATGATTAGACCAAAGCATTAACTCATGGTTACTAATGTGCCAAATATGTCTTTGATGTGGATTCCTCTGCATTAACTAGACATTAACAAATAATAATTAATAAGCAACTATATGTCAATTGGCTATTTTGAGGTAGTGATCTATTTCTTTATCCCTCTTTCTTTCATCCTCCCACTTAAACAATCCCATTCAACTAATAACTAGATATGAAAGCAAAGAATCAGATCTCTCAATCCGCTAAATTAATTAAAACCTACCAGAAATTAATCACATATAAAGCTCATATCATGCCCATGTAACACTTATTAATACTAGTGATCATTTTTATTTGACAAGAAGCCTGATAAACAGATACTCCAGCTTACATGGCTTACTCGGTAAATATATATACACACACACCACACATATAATCTAAATGTTAGGCCCTCTTACTTAACCTAACTTGTCAGTTGGATATGGGTTGCAACTGGTAGGACGGCGCATGCAACATGCATGTATAAGATCCCTTTTGGAGAACATTTTCTCAAGTTGTTTTTTCTAAGTGCTGGCTTGTTTAGGGAGTTTTCTAGGAAGGATTTGTTCAACTGCAACATTATCTAAAAGGCTAGGAATACTCTCTTACTCCTAGTGTTTAGAAAGATGAACAGCCACATCCCCCTCGACAGGGGGTGCAGGGGTAGTTCAGTAGTCAAGAAGGGTCTTGGGACAAACCAAAAATTCGAATGTCCTTAGTTCAAATCGCGGTGGGATTATACTCGTGACTAAAAAGCGGTGCCTTGAGACAGGCCGCTCGCCCCTAGTTTTGCAAGGTGGGATGGGTCTTATGGTCCTGCCTACCCAGGTTTCGGGTTACCCAAAAAAAAAAAAAAAAAACAAAGTTCACATTGAATTTCATATTTTTTTTTACTCATATTTCCAAAGAATGAACTTCAAAATTTTCTTCAAAATAATATTTTCTATGTAGGAACTGCAAATTCTCTTCCAACATATATTACACTATTATATACTAAAAGAAAAGGAGGGCGAGTTAGATGCCTCAAGCATATTTCAACCAACTGGTCAGCTACTCATTAATTGAGATGCTCATGGATTTATTAGGGGGCTATAAGGTCTTCAGATCTGCAGGCAAGGGAATACCACCCAAAGTGGTAGGGCATGATGTTTTTCCAATTAACACACAAAGGTGGTCTATCACACTAATTCTTGACAATCAGTTGGAAGGCAAAACCATATGATCCCTCATGCCACCTTGATCTATATATGAATAGGCATAGTCAGTGAATTCAAATCCAAACAAATCTTCTCCTCCTGCCAAGGATATCACTAGTTCTTCTACGAGCCTTTTGTTTCTTTTTCTCTTGTTCGGTGAGATATACCCTTTCAAAATGATGGCTATTCGCATTCCTCTCATTATTCATGCTAAACAAATTCTCCGAAGGTCTTCACCAACAGCAAACCAAGCAGCAGCAGATGTTCCCAAGGGTTACTTTGCAGTTTATGTTGGTGAGAGCGAAAGGAAGAGATTTGTAATTCCAATATCATACTTGAACCAGCCTGCATTCCGGGACTTGTTAAGTCAAGCTGAGGAAGAATTTGGGTTTGATCATCCTACAGGTGGCCTTGCGATCCCATGTAGTGAAGACATATTCAATGATCTCACTTCTCGGTTAGGTTGATAATGATCAAAGTCACAGCACAAGACTTGTTGGCTTATTTTAGCGATCACAATATTGTATAGCATTTTTCTTTCCATTTCATTTTTTTTTTCTCGAAAATGATTGCCTTGTTGGGGAGAGACGAAAAATGTATCAAAACAATATATATAGACGTCAACAAAATTCTCTCACATTGAAAGGCAAAAGCTTCGTTCAATTGAAATTTTTGTTTTTGCGTACAGGCTTTGTAACATTGCATGTCCACATTTTCTGTTGGATAGCGTGTTCCTTTCATCGAAGTACTTTTTGCAACATCAGATTTCAGAAGGGGGAAAAAAATGAAGAACACTCTGTTCTAGACAAAACAGAGACCAAAGAAAGATGAAAATATTCCATCTGATTGTTATATATTAATCCGAATCTATGTACAGCAATTTATATACAACTGGACTAACTGACTAACCAAAAAAAAAAAAAGAAAGAGAAACAATCTAATTGACTGTAACTAGACTCAAACAAATGACCATTGTACAATTGTTTTCTCTACTGTTCTTTCTGATATGCAAGAATGATTAGTTTAAGCAAAGGATCATAGCTTATGCTTCCCGTTCTAATGCAGTCAACACAACCAACCTTGTAGTAAATCCTTGAAAGGGTCCTTACTTACCAGTGCCAAATACTAGAGAAGAAAATTTTGAAATGCCACTGAAAGTGGGGAAAACGCCATGAAAAGTGAAATCAGAGCTCACATTTCCTATGGACTGTGAAGGTATATTTTGCACAAAGTCTATTGACTTCAAGAACTGTTATAAACATGGTTAAATAGCATTCCCATTTGGTGTTGCCATGTTTTTTTCCCCTCAAAACAGGCACGCCACACAGAGGCTAGACAATGCCTATAACAATTCCGACTTATATGGCACACCGAGAAGTGAACCGAATGTACCATTCAAAATGCCTATTCAGAAAAATATTCTATTTGTTATTACAATGCCTTTGAGAGATTTTATGTGCTAACTCACCAGCTAACCCCAGTAAGACGTTGCATATATTCATTTGACCCCATCCAACTTTAAGCCTAGACAAATCTGTAAGACTGTAACACTCACACTGACCACAGAAGAGATTATTTATTATTACGTGAACTGTATTTGTTATGAAATTTCCCACTATAGATTATGATTATGATCATCATGTGGACAAACAGGCACAAAAATTGAGCAGACCTTTATTAATTGTTTGCTTGGCTAAAAACTAAACAACACTAGTTATTTTTGTTGGGAGGCACATCCATGTGATAGCCTCATGTCCTGTGACCATCAGTGGACCACAATGCAATACCCTTCACCACCCACTGCATTTGAGAATGCTGGCCATTTGACATTTGCAATATATATATATATATATATATATGTATATTTCTACTTGATGATCACTCACAACCAAAGCTTCTCTTGTTCTTTCAAGTATTAGAGATCATCACCTGCTAATTAGTTCAGTTGTCTAATTAGAACCATTCTTCAACTTAGAATTATCATAGGCATCAAATTGCTACCAATTCTTCAAGTTATTCGACGAGTTCTTTCTACTCCACATGTGGCCAAAGGCCATCTTGTTGTTTACGTTGGAGAAACTGAGAAGAGAGGATATGTTGTTCCAATTTCATATTTGAAGAATTCTTCATTCTAGAGCTTACTGAGTCAGGTTGAAGAAAAATTTGGGTTTGATCACCCAATGGGTGGACTCACAATCCCCTGCAGAGAGGAGGCCTTCATTGATATTACTTGCAGCTTAAACGACACATAAGAAAGATGCACAGAGATCCCAAAACGTTGACGCACCGGATGGGATATACAAAGACTAACATCATTGATCCATAATCAAACATATCCAATTTTTATTTTTCTTGTTTTTGGTCTCACTCAATCCTGAATCAGAAGAGTTGGAGGCCTTATTACCAAATCAATGTCAATACGTTATTTTTTATTTATTTTTTTTTTCACCTATGTGAAGTGAATTGGGAATTGGATCTCTTCATCACTTGATTGAATAGCTTGTGTTGCTAATCTAGCAGCTCTTTGAATACAATTGCTTGTAAGTTGTAATCCTCAGTCCCTTATTTGTCTTTTTTTTTTTTTAATTAAGTATTGTAACTGTATGGATAGACCAAAGCATTAATTCATGGTTCTTCCTAATGTGGCAAATATATCTTTGATGTGGATTCCTCTGCATTAACTAAACATTGACAAATAATAATTGTTGACATATATAAGATATAGAAATTTACTTTACCTTTCAAAAAAAAAAAAAAAAGACATAAAAATTTAGAAATTATAATTAGGAAGTTCTTTTCCTTTTCATTATAGGTTTTCTTATTGTTTTTTTTATTCCTATTCTAATTTAGTTTCCTATTTCTATTCTGATTCTACTTTGGCACCTCTATAAATAGGGTTGCTATTCTATTGTATTCAATTCACACATTAATACAATTCTTTTCTTTTCAATATTTTATTTCTTCTTTTATTTCAACATGGTATTAGAGCCTATGGTTTTTTATTCTGGGTAGACTAGGTATCCAACAACCACATCTTTGGCCGCCAGTGTTGCCCTTCCTAGCGTCGTCGCTGCCTCCGCTGCTCCTTTACCCAATTTCATATCATTTTTTGTTTATTCCTATATCTAGTTTTTTTGGAATTTTTAAATTTCAAGTTTCTTTTTTGGAGATACTTCTTGTTACATCAGTTTTTCTATTGAAAACCTCGATCACTCTATTGGAGACATGCGCATGTTATCTTGCACTTTTGGCTTTTGAGTTTCTCTTTTGGAGATATTTGTTGCTGCTTCAGTTTCTCTATTGAAGACCCCAATCACTCGTTTGGAGACATGCACATGCTATCTTGCGCTTTTGGCTTTGCGTATCTTGGCCATTCAACACGTTTTCCCCTAATCTACATTTTTGTGACTTCAAGACGTGTTAGTAGATTTGGATCTACCTTTTTTTTTTTTTTGTGACCTCGAGGCGCATTAGTAGATTTTGGCTCATGATCTACATTTTTGTGACCTCGAAGCGCGTTAGTAGATTTGGATCTACGTTTTTGTGACCTCGAGACACTTTAGTAGATTTGGATCTACGTTTTTTCTTTTTTTTTTTTTTTTTTTTTTTTACCTCGAGGCACGTTAGTAGATTTGAGCTCGTAATCTTATGGCGTCTAATCAAATCTATGTTCATGATCTCTCAAGGCGTGTAATCTCTCAAACCTACAGCGTATTCGTAACTGCTTTCCAGTTCTTAATCTCCAAACTCAAGTTGGTATCTAATTTTCCATCTTGAGTTTGAGGGAGGTGTTGACATATATAAAATATAGAAATTTAGAAATTATAATTAGGAAATTCTTTTCCTTTTCATTATAGGTTTTCTTATTGTTTTCTATTCCTATTTTAATTTAGTTTCCTATTTCTATTCTGATTCTACTTTGGCACCTCTATAAATAGGGTTGCTATTCTATTGTATTCAATACACACATTAATACAATTATTTTCTTTTCAATATTTTATTTCTTCTTTTATTTTAACAATAATTAATAAGCAACTATATACCAATAGGTTATTTTGAGGTAGTGAACTTCTTCTTCGTCCCTCTTTCATCCTCCCACTTAACCAATCCCATTCAACTAATAACTAGATATGAAAGCAAAAAATCATACATCTCCATCTGCTAAACTAATTAAAACCTAATAGAAATTAATCATATATAAAGCTCATTCATGCTCATAGATATAACACTTCTAATTATACTAGTGATCTTCGTTTTTATTTGACAAAAAGCCTAACAAACTAGCACTTCAGCTCACATGGCTTGCTCGGTGAAGAAACACACACACACACACACACCACATATTATCTAAATGTTAGACCCTCCTACTATGCCCTGAATCTAACTTGTCAGTTCAACATGGGTTGCAATTGGTAGGACTATGCATATATAGAATCCCTTTTGAAGCCATGAGAAACATTTTCAAGTTATTTTTTTTTTCCTCTAATTGCTGGCTTGTTTGGAGAGTTTTCTAGGAAAGATTTTTTCAACTGCTACATCATTTGAAAAATCAAGAATATTCTCTTATTCCTGGTGTCGAGAGAAATTAATAATCACATTGAGACTGTGGGATAGCCTAACGGTCAAGAAGGGTCTTGCGACGAACCGTAAACTCACGCTGGGATCATATTCGTGACGAAACACACGATGTCTTAAGACAGGCCGCTTATCCGCAATTTAAGGTGGGATGGGTCTTATGGCCTCGCCTATCCCAGGTTCTAGGTGACCAAAAAAAAAAAAAGTCAAATTGAATTTCATCCTCTTTGACTGTTATTTCCAAAGAACACGCTTCCAAAATTTTCATCAAAATAATATTTTCTATATAGGGAAAAGCAAATTATCTTCCAACATATATTATATTATCATGCATACTAAAAGGAAAGGAGAGGGAGTTAGGTGCCTCAAGCATGTTTCAACCAACTGGTCAGCTCGTAATTAATTGACATGCTTATGTATTATTAAGAGGCTAGCAGCTATCACCAAACTTCATCAGTAAGGTCTTCAGATCTGCAGGCAGGGGCATACTACCCAAAGTGGTAGGGCATGATGTTTTTCAATCAACGCGCAAATTGGTCTCTCACACTAATTCTTGACAATGAGTTGGAAGGCAAAACCATATGATCCCTCATGTGCCAATGTCTCTTAGTAGACCCCTATTTTAATATCCCTTCCCTACTCATTCCAGATTTCCCACATAACCTTGATCTATATATACGTATAGGCATAGTCAGTGAATTCACAGCCAAACAAGTCTTTTCCTCCTGCAAAGGATATCAATTGTTCTACAAGTCGTTTCTTTCTTTTTTTCTCTTGTTCGGTGAGATACACTTTGAAAACAATGGCTATTCGCATTCCTCGCATTATTCATGCTAAACAAATTCTTCGAAGGTCAGCAAACCAAGCAGTAGCAGCAGATGTTCCCAAAGGCTACTTTGCAGTTTATGTTGGTGAGAGTGAAAGGAAGAGATTTGTAATTCCAATATCATACTTAAACCAGCATGCATTCCAGGACTTGTTAAATCAAGCAGAGGAAGAATTCGGGTTTGATCATCCGACGGGTGGCCTTACGATCCCATGCAGTGAAGACATATTCATCGATCTCACTTCTCGATTAGGTTGACAATGATCAAAGTTACAACACAAGACTTGCTAGCTTATTTTAGTAATCACAATTTTGTATAGCATTTTTTTTTTCATTTCATTTTTTTCTTTCCCGGAAGAGAGTGACTTGTTGGGGAGGGGGAGGGGGAGGGGGAGGAAAAATGTAACCAAAACAATACATATAGACATCAATTTGAAATTCTCACACATTAAAAGGCAAAAGCTTTTACGGACTTTGTAATGCTGCATGTCCATATTTTCGGTTGGATTCTTCTTCCTCTCATCAAAGTACTTTTTTGCAAGAATGATTAGTTTAAGCAAGGTTCATGTTGTAGCTTATGTTTCCCGTTCTAATGCAGACAATACAACCAACCTTGTAGTAAATCCTTGAAAGGTTCCTTTATTTGCCAGTGCCAAATATTAGAGAAGAAAATTTTGAAATGCCGCTTAAAGTCGCGAGACGCCATGGAAAGTGAAATCAGAGCTCACATTTCCTTTAGACTCTCAAGGTATATTTTGTGAAGTCTATTGACTTCATGAACTGTTAAGCTTGGCTAAATAGCATTCCCATTTGGTATTGTCATGTTTCTCCCCCCCCCCCCCCCCAAAAAAAAAAATTTGATGAAATTCTTGATAAACATTGTTTCTCAAAACAGGCACATCGCGCAGAGGCTAGACATTGCCTATAATAATTCCAACTTGAATGGCACACCGAGAAGAGAACCAAACAACAATTCAAAATGCCTCTTCAGAAAAATATTCTATTGTTAGTGCAATGCCTTTGAGAGATCTGATCCACATATTATGTTCAATCAATTAGTCTTGAATTTAACTTGTCAATTCCTTCATTCCATAAGCAACACAGTCCTAAAATATAGCATATTCAAGTGGGCCTTTGTAGTTCTTTTCTGCATAGAAACCATCACTATCGTGTAATTTTTCTTGGAAGCAGAACCATGTGATTCCTCAGGAAAATTTTCCTGAATGGTCTTTTTTCAGATTTCTTCCCTTCACCCCTATCTTCATTTGTGGTGTACCGATCTGAACATATGATTCAGGGTCACAAATAATTCTTGCAATCTACAAAATCTAATGTGTGGTCTCACTTGCCTAGGATCAGTTAAGCGGATTCTTTTCCAAACAAAAGGGACGCCGGTTCGTGTTCCAAAAGGTCACTTGGCTGTTTATGTTGGAGAGGCCCAAAAAGAAACAATTTGTGGTGCCAAATATCATACTTGAATCATCCTATATTCCAAATTTGCTAAGCCAAGCAGAAGCAGAATTTGGACTTGATCATCCTATGGGTGGTCTCACTTTTCCATGCAGAGCAGAAGCTTTCATTAATCTCGTGTGGTTTGAATGGCTCTTGACATAGAAGGGAACAAATGCTAATATGGTTGGCCTAGGGTACACGAACTCTTCCAATACCATCAACTCACAAGATTCAAGTTACCCAGTTTTGTCCGTGCATTTTGGCAAAAGAATCACAATGTTGTTGCCTGAACCAGAAAAAGAACCTGTATTTTAGTAATAGCCTCATATTTTACCATCCAGTGACTTGTTGAGATTGGACAGGTTTCTTATCCTTATTGGCAGTTTTTTTTTTTTTCAATTATTATTTATTTTTTCCGGGGAGGACCTGAGGGAAACAATATGTTGTTCCAAATTGGATCAGCCAGCAAATTTTGACTTGACAATTAAGTAGAATACGGGCATAATTAACAGACTGGAATTTTAAGAATTCTTGCTCTGGTGACACGGCCACTGATTTCACTTCTTATTTGAACGGTTTGTATAATATCTTTAAATGAAGCCAAGGGGAAAAAAAGACAAGCAGAGACAATCATGATTGACTTGGAAAAAAATTTAATAGAACTTCAATACCGGGGTAGTTAGATGTTTTTCCCCTTTGAACAGAGAGAAAGGGCTGGTGTTCATACAATGGAGGAATGACCAACTTGGCTTTGGATAAAAGTCGAATGACAGAACCCTGTTGCAAATCTCATCTCCAACTTGTGGGGCTTCTCTTATCTTTTTTCTTATGTTTAGCTGCCATCCTGTGACTATAAGGTCTTAAGATCTGCAGGCGAGGGAATACCACCAAAAGTGGTAGGGCATGATGTTTTTCAAGTAAGACCCAAATTGGTCAGTCACACTAATTCCTGACAATGAGTTGGAAGGCAAAACCATATGATCCCTCATGTGCCAATGTCTCTTGGTAGACCCCCATTTTAATATCCCTTCCCCACTCATTCCAGATTTCCCGCATAACTTTGATCTATAATTCTATATATATAGGCATGGGCATAGTAAGTGCATTCACAGCCAAACAAGTTTTTTCCTCCTGCTGAGGATATCACTAGTTGTTCTACAAGTCCTTTGTTTCTTTTCTTCTTGTTCGGTGACATATACCCTTTAGAAACAATGGCTATTCGCATTCCTCGCATTATTCAAGCTAAACAAATTCTTCGAAGGTCTTCCTCGACATCAAACCAAGCAGCAGCAGATGTTCCCAAGGGCTTCTTTGCAGTTTATGTTGGTGAAAGTGAAAGGAAGAGATTTGTAATTCCAATATCATATCTAAACCAGCCTGCATTCCAAGACTTGTTAAGTCAAGCTGAGGAAAAATTCGGATTTGATCATCCAACAGGCGGCCTTACGATCCCATGCAGTGAAGACATATTCATCGATCTCACTTCTCGATTAGGTTGATCATAATTAAAGTTATGGGACACAAGATTTGCTAGCTTATTTTAGCAATCACAATTCTGTAAAGCATTTTTCTTTCCATTTCATTCCTTTTTTGTTTTTTTTTTTTTTTTTGCCTCGAAAGAGATTGACTTGTTGGGGAGGGAAGGAAAAAAATGTATCAAAACAATATATATAGACATCATCGAAATTCTCACATTAAGAGGCAAAAGCTTCGTAAAATCGAAATTTTTGTTTTTACAGACTGTGTGATGTTGCATGTCTACATCTTCAGTTGGATTCTTTTTCCTCTCATCAAAATACTTTTTGCAAGAATGATTAGTTTAAAAGAGGATCATGTTGTAGCTCATGTTACCCGTTCTAATGCACATAATAAAACCAACCGTGTAGTAAATCCTTGAAAGGGTCCTTACTAGTGCCAAATATTAGAGGAGAAAAAAGAAAATATTTGATGAAATTCTTGATAAACATTGTTTCTCCAAAACAGGCACACCACGCAGGGGCTAGATAATGCCTATGATAATTCCAACTTGGATGGCACACTGAGAAGAGAACCGAACAACCATTCAAAATGCCTCTTCAGAAAAATATGCTATTGTTATTGCAATGCTTTTGAGGGATCTGATCCACATATGTTCAATCAATTAGAATTTGATTTAACTTGTCGATTCCTTCATTTCCTGAATCTTCATTCCATAATCAGCAGATAGTCCTAAAATATAGCATATTCAATTGGGCCTCTGTAGTTCTTTGTCTGCATAGAAACAATCACTATCGTGTAATTTTTCTAAGAAGCAGAGCCATGTGATTACTCATGAAAATTTTCTTCAGTATTCTTTTTCCAGATTTCTTCTCTTCACCCCCAGCTTCATTTGCGGTGGGTGGTTTTTGACATAGGATTTGGCCTACAAACACCAATCTGAACATATGATTCAGTGTTACAGACGATTCTTGCAATTTACAAAGTCTAATGGATTTATACATCCCCAAAATTTCAGAGAACTCATGGGCATTCATTTGCCCAGGATCAATCCTGTTAAGAAGATCCCTTTCCAAACAAATAGGACTTCGGTTCAAGTTCCAAAAGGTCACTTTGCTGTTTATGCTGGAAAGGCCCAAAAGAACAATTTGTGGTGCCAAATATCATACTTGAATCATCCTATATTCCAAAATTTGCTAAGCCAAGCGCTGAAACAGAATTTGGATTTGATCATCCTATGAGTGGTCTCACTTTTCCATGCAGAAAGAAGCTTTCATTAATCTTGTGTGGTTTGAAGGGCTCTTGAGATAGAAGGGAAAAAAAGCCAATATGGTTGGTCAAGGGTACATGAACTCTTCCAATACCATTAACTCAGAAAAGTAATCCAATTTTGTATCAGTACCATCTGTCTATGCGTTGTGATAAAAGAATCACAATATTGCTGCCTGAACCAGAAAAAGAACCTGTATATTAGCTATAATTTCATATTTTACTATACAGTGACTTGTTGAGATTGGACAAGTTTCTTATCTTTATTGGCATTTTTTTTTTGGGGGGGGGGGGGGAGGACCTGAGGGAACAGTATGTTGTTCCAAATTGGAACGCAAGCAATTTTTGACTTAACAATTAAGTAGAATACAGGCATAATTAACTGACTGGAATTTTCAAATTCTTGCTCTGGTGACTTGTCCAATGATCTCACTTGTTTGAATGGATTGTATATAGACCGGGGGGGGGGGGGAAGCCAAGCAGAAACCTTCATGATTGACCTGTTAAAATTTTTCATAGAACTTCGGTAATGTGGTAGATGTTTTTTCCTCTTTTGAACAAGGAGAAAAGGCTGGAGTTCAAACAATGGAGGAGGAACGACCAACTGGGCTTTGGATAAAAGTAGAATGACAGAACTTTGTTGCAAATCTTATCTCTAACTTGTGGGGCTTCTCCTATCTTTTTTTCTTGTGTTTAGTTGCCATCCTCTGACTTCTTGGCGATACAAGGCTAGGACATTAGTTGATGCTTACCAGAAATTTGGCAATGATGTATCTTCAACTTGATCAACTTGCCAACCAAAAAAAAAAAGAAAAGGGGGGGATCATGTCCTTGCTTGCACTACGGAAATTTCTTTCTATATCCATGGTATCAAAAGTCCCAATTTTGTCCCTAATCTAAGCATCAGTTGGTTCCACGATCAAATTTGAATGAGAATTTCTAACCATTCAATCCATTGTCCGATGTCTAAGTTGTGGGGCAAGATAGTATTCCAACAACAGAACACATTATAACTTCTGATACCCCAGTTTTTTGTATGATTTTGAAAACAATAACATGTGATCTCCTCTCTTGCTCCCCCAGTTTCTCATATGATATTGAAGACAATAACATGTGATCTCCTCTTGTGAACTGACTCTCAGCAAGCTTTCCCCACCACAACCATCCGTATGACTAAAACAACATACACGACAATTTCAACCAGTACAATATTGGTTATATATATACGAACTTGTACACTGGGGGGTTTAACCAACGTCACTCTTTCAATTCTTCTCTCAAAATTTTTAATTCTCTTGTCAAGAAGCTCATTTGGATCCATTCTAGCTTCCACCTCTATAGACAATCATGGGCGTCCTCCAGTTGCCTACTATTCTTCGTGCCAAGTCCATCCTCCACAGATCTTATTTCGCTGTGAGTAAAGCTGCTGCCTCCAGTGTTTTAGATGTACCAAAAGGCTACTTAGCCGTTTATGTGGGAGAGACAGAGAAGAAGAGATTTTTGGTCCCATTATCATACTTGAACCAACCTTTGTTTCAAAACTTGCTACAAAAGGCTGAAGAAGAATTTGGATTCAATCATCCTATGGGCAGTCTCACTATTCCTTGCAGAGAAGATACCTTCCTCAATCTTACTTCTCAACTAAATGGATCACGATTGTAAAAAGAAGAAAAAATCTCAAAGAGGAACCATCACAAACAACTCTGTAGAGCAGGAAATACATCTTTTGTTGTTGGTGGTGTATAGAAGTTTTGGAAGGAGAAAAGTCAGAAGCCTCCCTACATGAGAAATAAGCAATAAAATTCTTATATTTCTTATCTTAATTTGTTTCATCACTTCTTTGTTGTTCATTGCACTGAAGGCATCACACAAGATATTAAAATTAAAAAAAAAAAAAAACAAAACACTATATGCAAGGGATGTACTTTCTATAATTAAATGAAATTAAGGTAGTTTTCTAAAATGAACATCTGACAAGCCAAGAATTCCAAGGACTATGTCATGAAACTCATAAAATGAAGTTTGGACAAAGATATGCACTGTGTTGTAGACTCCAAGCAAACAATATGTTGTTCCCCTGAGTGGACCTCTCATTCTTTTCCTAGGATTTTGTAATTGTAAACAGAAGATAACAGTTGCAAATCTCATCTCTGGTGATCAAGCTCATAGATTCATCCGAGCTCAGAAACTCCACCTGCAAAACCCATATCCCTGCTCCTGAGTGGACCTTCTCTTTCTTTTCCTACAATTTTTCTGTCATTCTATGACTTAACTGTGACGTTATTGTAGATGTCAAGATTCCAAAGGGACTAACTTTAACCGATTGTGTCTTACAGATGCATTCACACTGCTTATAAGGATCATGAAAACATTTGACTTGGTGATTTGTCTACTCAATGGTTATGAAAGGAAACGAATAATTTGCATTCTATATTTCCCATTTGAAATACCAAATACGTCTCTTACTAACAAAATTCACAAGATTTTATGATCTTTACAAAAATACCAAGGCCGTAGTATGTTCCAAGGATTGAGCTGTTCGCCCATTAAAGTGGTACGTGAGCTGGGTTCAGAACGTTGTGAGACAGTTTGGTCCATATCTGGTATGGGCGTTAGAGCATCGAGAGGACCTTTTCCTAGTACGAGAGGACCAGAGCCAATCAGTTCCCTACCATCAGAACCAATACCAATATTTATTATCTTTACAAAAAAAATACCAAAGAATCATAAATAGGCCCCTACGAGAAGCTATGTTGTCTCATACCTACATCTGTGCTCGTTTTGAGCTCTATATATCTCCACAAAACTCTATAAATCCCTACAAAATTCAAAATTTCTACTCACTACACAAATTATGAAACTGTAATTTTTCCAAATTTATACTAACTTTTACGACTCCAAACAATAGTAAGTGGCTTCAAAAAGGTAACTTTCTTCTTTGTAGTTGGTTAGCATATATTTTAAAATTCAGAAATTCAATATTTTAGCATTTGGAAATTTATAAAAAAATAAAAATCAAAACTCAATTCCAGTGTTATCGAACAGCCCCCTATCATTACCATTTTCTGTAAAGATTCCAACTAACAAGGACAACTGAACATATCAGTTACAAATGAACCAATAACAAGAATCACACACGCATAATGTTAATTGCCAACAACGAAAATCAAATCATAATACATGACTAATGCAAGATAAATGGAACTATCAGTGATCAGACTGATCAAAACCCAAATATCATCACAATCACAAGAATAAACCTTTATTTGATTCAATAAGGTCAGACTAATAATAGCGATTACTGTCAGCTACAAATTCTTAAAACTCTGAATCCCCAAAAAGCACTAACATTATAACCTAACAAAACTTTGTCAAGAGGAACGCTAAAGCAATTCCTGACAAAAGGTCGAACTAAATAACTTACCATAACACAAAAGACGTATATATATGCGCATTACGATTGATTATGACCTGTCTTCTTAAGCGACGGCGACGGGCTGTTGCTTAGCGGGCTCGAGATTCTTCTTCGATTTCTGGTCCGAATCGCCGATAAAATCTTCAATATTGTAGATGACGGTGATGTAGAGGGAACAGCTAGGGCAGCGAGCGATCTCTTCGCCGAGCTTGAGCTCCTCTTTTGTGATCTGGAATAAGTCTCCACAGGGACAAGGGTACGTGAACGCCTGAAGCTCCTCCTTCCACTCCATGTCTTCGATCTCCACATCGTCGTACGACATTTTTCTTCTTCCTCGAGAAGGCTAAAACGCTTCCGCCTCTCTGTGTTTCGTTTTTAACTGTTTTTGGGAGGCCCAAGTTGCAGACGCAACGCCGATCAGGGATTGAAAGCGGAAGGCAAAGGCAGTTTTCGGCTTGGAAGCGTCGACGTTGGGGTTTTTAAACGGCCTGGCGTTAACCGGAAGCAATGTTTGAGAATTAAGAATTGGGGTAAATTACATCCACCATCTCCCTTAATACGTGAGTAATTATGTTTATTACACTTTAATATTTAAAAATTATATTTATTTTTTTATTTTAAAATATTATTAATATTAACTCAATTCATTAAATTAATTATTTAAATTTAACTTAAAATATTAAAATAATCAAATTTTAAATGATGCTCTTATTTTACTATTCTCTATTTCATATTTAAGTTACCTTTTTTTTTTACAAAAATTCTTAAAAAAATTTTATTTTCCCTTGTTTTTAGAAACTTTTGTTAAAAAAAAATACAAAAATTTAAAGAGTTTTTAGAAACTTTTGTTAAAAAAAATACAAAAATTTAAAGATGAAGAGATAAAATAAGAAAAATATCTAAAATTTTAATTATTTTAACATTTTTTCTAATGATTTTTAACGATTAATTTATAAAAAGAAAATTAATGTTAATAAATTACAAATATGAATAATAAGCATAATTTTTAAATGTTAAGAGATAATGAGTATAATTATTCAAATATTGAGTGAAGCTAGGTGCAATTTATCCTAAGCCTTGCCCAAAATTTTACTTGAGCCCCCAAACTTTTTAGGGCCAACCTATAAATGACTAACTGTGTTCGACTCCTCTTTGGTACATCTATCAGATTTTGGGGGAGCTAATCGGGAACCACGAGATCGAGAAAGTTAGATTAAAATCCAATATTTTAGATATCTTTATATCTTTTTGAAATTAAAAATAAATAAATACATTTGTACTGTTGAATTTTAATATAATAGATCCTTATTTTGATGCCATCGAGCTGAAATCAAAACTGATGTCGACCTCCCTATTTTAATTACTATCATATCAAATAAATTATCTCTATAAAGTAGAACCCTTAAATTAAAAATAAAAATAAAAGTTGGAAATTTTTGCACTCCCCCTTTCCCATAAAAAACCCTATAAGAACTCTGAAAATTATAAACAAAATTAAAAAATTGAGATATCCATGGAAACCTTAAACTAAATGACTCCAAATCAATCAATAATTATTAGGAATCAATTCTGAATATTTATCTAGAGATTAATTATTGAAATAGAAATTTTCCAACTCGGAGTTTATAATATTTACGAAATAATTCGTAGCTTGACCATGTCCCTCCATCAAGTGTCCTGCATCGAACCAACGATGTGTAGTGCCTACGCAACACGTAACTGCAAAATTTTATAAAGAGCTCAAGGACGGAGTTGCCGTCAGAAACTAGCATATGCTTTGCACTGGAAGGAAAAAAACATCAAAGAAGGTGAATATCAGAAGGGATCAGCCAAAAGCTTCACGCCACAGCTGGGAAAGGCTCAGCCACTCCATACAAAAAAAAAAAAAAACCCGACCATGAACCATTATTCTCTGTCCACCAGTTTTGCTTAACCACAATAGAGCTATCATACACCTTTTCGTTTTACACATTTTTCGTATTTCAATCTGCAAAGTACTGCTACTGTTTTGGAAATTCAAATTTTAACAACTTTTGACATTTTCTTTTTTGTTTTTTGCCAAACAATTGCTAGCTAGTTACAAGTTTTTAGTGTGTTCGGTAAAGTAAATAGTAATTTTTAGTAATTTTTAATAACTTTTTATAATTTTTTGATATTGATAAAATTTTGATAACTTTTGACAATTTTTAATAACTTCTAATAATCTTAATGATTTTTAGTAACTTTTGAATTAAGTAAGTTAATACAATTAAGTAGAAAGAAACAAAAATTGATGTTTTACCAAACACTCAAGGAACATTTTTAATAGTTTTCTGCTGATTGTTACCCCCCTTCTCCCAAACAGGCAGAGTCCCAAAAAAAAAAAAAAAAAAAAAAACTAATTTATTTATTTAGTATAGACAAAATTTTGAAGAGAAGTGGACCTAATCTAACCATATTGGACATGAACTCAAATATCAGGGAGCTAATCTCAGAGAAAGCCATAGATCTGGAAGACACTACACCGTCCAGCCCACCATAACTCGTTAGTGCATGGCTACAACATTGACCTCGACTGTAGATTACCAGCAGTAACACTGAATGTACCAGCAATTCTACATTATCACAAGTGAGCTTCCAGTGGAAAGGAGAAAGGAGGTTTCCTAATCTTTGTGGCCTGTTCAAAGGCATAAGCTATCTCAATCAGAGTTGGTTCACTGCCCTTCAAGCCTCCAAAACAGATCCCAAATGGCATTCCATCACTGTCATAGCCAGCTGGGACAGAAATTGCCGGGTATCCCCCAATTGCCAGCACCGGGGAGACGGCCCAACCCTGTCACCAGTGCATCCAACTCATTCTCCTTCATTAGTTTCTCAATACCTTCGCGAGACAGATTTTCCATGGTCCCTATTGCCTTCCTCTCTTCCTCCCCAATCCCATTTGTCAACTCTGCAGCAATCAAAATCTCTTGACCATATTCTTTGGTTTTCTCCTGCAATGACCCAACTCCATATTTTTGTTATCTTCAAAACAGAACCGATGAAAATACCACAAAAGCTCATCCAAGTTTCATGCTTTTTTTTTTGGGTCCAATAATGGCAAATCATAAACGCGACTATGGAAGTCCTATGGACTTCGAATCAAAAGTATAGGAAGAGAAACTATTCATTCCCAACACTAATATATAATGTATTTCTGGTAACTCAACTCAAATTTTTGTTTAAGCAAAGATCATTGATTGGACATTTACTTACCAGGTCAGGGTTGTTTAAGTTGAAGGCTATAACATCTGACAGTGACCTCACTGGACTAGAGATGACTCCTCTTTCAAATACTCATTTATCCCCAGCTTGAACTCAGCCAGCAAAGTCACTGCTTCACCACTTTGATAGGGATCCAAAATGACATCAACATTTGCAATCTCCAAATCATCCACAACAATTGCTCTACCTTGCCTTTGAATTTTCAGCGGAAAAAAAAAATTCACTATGAATGAATTATTCTACAGAAATTAAACATATTTGTTATATACACCATAACACTACAGTTTTACCTCAATATATTCAGATGATCGAAAGTTGGAACACCAGTGGATCTATTTAGAAGGGCCAAAAATGGGTTCCTCACCACCCCCAATCTTTGTCCTTTGATGACCATCTTTGTTGAGAAATTGTTTATAACCACCTGAGGGAATGAACTTGGCTGCTTCTTTTGTTGCTTTCAAAATCTCTTGGATCAATCCCACAATTGTGTCAAGAACTTGAACTGCATCGGCCCACCGTCCTGCCTATAGCCTGTAAGTTGTTCACAACCAAGGCACCGTTAACAACCCAATTTTTAGCGAAAAAACTTAATAAATTTTTTCTTATTGATTATTTGGTAAACACTAATTTTTACCATCTTTCTACTCATGTTACACGTAACTCACTCAATTCAAAATTACCAAAAATTCGTAAAAAATTACCAAATATTTTACCAAATACCTAAAAATTGTAAAAAGTTGTTAATAAATCTTTCTTATTCACTCTATGCATCAAAAAATTATAACTAATAACTTTTGCTACAAATATCAAAACTTGCTAGAACTTTGAACTTCCAAGCTACCCAAGTAAATTTGGAATCTACCCAAATCAGAAGTGCACTAAAATGTTTGCCCAGGGCATTAACATTAACCAACCTAGTACTCACCCAATGGTATCCTGCCGGGGTGACATGGGTACCACGCCGGCTCGGCTAGTGAGTCCAACCGTTGGCTTAATCCCCACAACTGAGTTGCAATCTGCAGGGCAAAGGATGGAGCCATCGGTCTCAGTCCCCAACGACACAGCCACCATGTTCGCAGCCACTGATATAGCAGATCCACTGCTGGACCCACAGGGGTTCCCTTCGCGTACATAAGGATTCTGCATTTGTTTCACACTCAAAATTACTTCCATCAAAAGAAGAGAAATGCTAAAGTAAAAATCAAATTTTGATAAAAAAAAAAAATCATAAAAGGTGAAAAAAAGTTAGAAAAACTAACTTTTAGAATTTTTTTCCAAAATAATTAAGTGGATAATTTTTTAAATTATTTTATGCGAATAAAAATATGAAAAACAAGATTTCAGAAAAACTAACTTTTAGAATTTTTCCCCCAAAATAATTAAGTAGATAATTTTTCAAAATTATTTTTTACAAATAAAAAATAAGAAAAAAAGATTTTATAAGAAGTTATAGTTCACCAAAAGTATAACCCATCAATTTATGGACTCGGCTCCCTTATAATTTTTGTTTTTATTATTTTTTTATTTTTATAAATCTCAACTGTCTATTTTTATTTAAGAGCTGACATTATAATTTATTACGGATCTCATTGTATTTTATTTTTTTTATTCTTGCATTGTAATTATTTTTATATTTATTATAAATTGAGTTTGTATTATTAGTTTTTAAATGAAATGAAGGTTGAAATTTACAAAAACACAAAAATAACGTAAACAAAAATTACAGGGAGCCGAGTCCTCAATTTATAAATGTTAGATGTTTACTCAAACGTCGAAAAACAGTACCAAGTAACTGATTCACCAAAACACCTTCAATATATATATATATATATATCATAAATATGTACAATTAGCTCAGTGTAACTGTTAAATTTTAATTTTTATGCATTAATTTTTTGAAAGTTTTATTATTTATATACCCAAGTTAGAATAATAAAAGCGGTCTTTAAATAAAGTAAAATAAATATATAACAAGCCATATCTATTAATTTATTGAATTATTATTAATAAAATTAATGAGTTAGCAACTTTTATTAGCTATTATTGATCATTTTTTAAGTCATGCTAATGATTCGATCATTATAATTATAATATTTTATTAGTCTTTAAAAAATAAATATATATATATTATATATATTCATTTCAAAAAAAAGTATAAAAATTTTGAAAAAAAAATTAGAGTCCGAAAAAAAATTATAAAATTTTATACACTTTTAAAATTGATTAAAAATATAAATAATTGAGAAAAATTGAGATTTTATGATTTCTTCAATTTTTTTCCCATTCTACGGAGCGAAACAAAAATTCGTTATTACTCACCACGCCCTGGCCGCCTCTAGCAGACCAACCCTCCGGAATGCCGGATGACCGAAAGCCGTACCACTCGCTGACGCTGGCTTTGCCCACGATTATAGCGCCGCCCCTCCTCAGTCTCTCCACGACCGTCGCATCCCGACGCGCCTCCGACCCCAGCAACGCGTAGGATCCGACGGTCGTGTTGAGCTTGTCTTTGGTGGCTATGCTGTCCTTGAGCAGCACCGGAATGCCGTGCAGGTTCCCCGGTGACCGAAAACCCTGATTTGCCCTCTCCCTCTCCCGGTCGGCCTCGTCCGCTTGATGCCGCGCGTCCGGATTCACCTCTATGACGCCGCGAAGCACCGGGTTGAGGGTTTCGATCTGGTGGAGGTAGAAGTCAACGAGTTCTGGAGGTGAGTCTCTTCTCGGTGAAGGCGCGTTGGATGTCGTCGATTGTGGCTTCCTTGAGCGTGAACTCCTGGCCGTCGGAGTGACCGACGTGAAAAGGAGGAGGGCAGACAGATCAATGGTGAGGAGGAGAGGAGTGCGAGGGAGATATTGATCGAGATCTTCATTGTTTGGAGACGTCGGCAGCAAGTCCAAGAAGGTAATCACAAAGAGATTGCAGACGGAGTAGAATTGGCACTTGTGCAAACTGAATCAAAGCAGCTGCAGAAGAATTATCTGTCGTGCTGAAGAAAACAAAAAGTTGAATGGAAAGCTAAAAGCTAAAGAGAAAGAAGTAACTATAAACATTATATCTGAAGAATGGGAATGTTGACTAGTGAGATTGAAATTTTCTGCTGATGGCCAGGTATGAGGCAATCAAGATGCATCTGATCAGGTTGGACTTTTACTTTCTGGTTCTTACCTCAGATAAGGACTTGGATTTTTGAAGGGGTTGGCAGGATCAGAAAAATCACGACGGTGTTTGGTGAAAAAAAAAAAAGTAATAAATTATAATGAACGTAAAAAAAAAAAAAATGTGTCATAAAGATGAAATATAAAATTTGAATTAAAAAAAGATATAAAAATAATTAAAATTAATAATTTTTAATATTACTAAACAGAATCATATCCAAGAAGGAGTTGTTGGTCGAAAAACTCAACCACTGTTTAGAAGATGCAAACGGTGGAAGACCTGACTTGGAGTGCATGCCGAGGTCATTGAAAGGGGCAATTTTGGTCATAGCAGAAGCGCGCCAACAAGAGTGCAGTGAAAGGGTAAAGAAATCCTCCTGTTGACATCACAGTTGAGCTCAAAAACATGATTATTATTATTATTATTATTATTATTATCACTGATATTACCTGTACTATGCAAGGAATTATTGGCCGAAAAAATATACTTGATATTAAACTACGATAACTGAGTTAAAAAAAAAAGATAAAAATTAATATTTTATTAAACATTCAAAGAGTAACTTTTAATAATCAAAAAAATTAATATTTTAACTAACTTTTAAAAAGTAAAAAAAAAAATTAACTTTTTAATAATTAAAAGTAAGAAAAAAATTAACTTTTTAATAGTTAATTTTTTAATTTTTTTTGTTAATTTGACATTTTTATCTTTTTATTAATTTAAAAAAATTAAATGTAAAAAGATAGATTTGACCATTAAAAAAATCAAAAAACTAACAAATACTCAATTTTGGAATCATTTAGTGTAATTTGACTTATTTTTTGAAATAAGTACAAAAAAATAGAAATAAATAGTATATATTGCGATTTTTTATAATTAAAAAATGATAAATTACACCTAGATCTCCTAAATATTAAACTAATTACACTTAGATTCCCTAAACATTTGAACCTTACACTTAGACCTCTTATCTCAAATATTTGTAACACTTAGATCCTTCCATTAGTTTTTCTCTGTTAACTGCGATTAACTGCGTTGTAAATGACGAAAATATCTCTGCTCCTGTCAACAACCTTAGGGGGTTTACATCTAATTAATCTAATGTTCAAGGCGTCTAGATGTAATTATTCTTATTTAAATGATTTATTTTATTAAAATATTTATTAAATTATATTAATTTTATTAAATCTTGTAATAATTTATTATTAAATAAGATTATAATGATACATTTTATTAAAACTAATTATTATTAAAAATAAATATTTATAACATTAAATTAATTATACTCTATTAAATTAATTAATCAAATTAAATTAATTGCTATACATAAAATTATATCACCAAACATATTTATGTTTTTTTTTTATGTTTTCATAAAATTATATTATTTATGTTTTAGAAATATCCAGTAAACACTTTTCAACTGGATATGGTTCAAAATAATTGTCCTATAAACATTTTCATCTAAAAATATATTATTTTTAATTATATCCATCCTTAAATGTATTGAACTAATATTTTAAATTATTTTTTCTTAAAAATCTACTCTCATTGATAAAAATATTCCAAATTATTTTAATTACTTAATTACATTTTTTCTATTTAAGAATTTTTTCTTATTTAAGTTTTATTTTTAATCATATGATTAGAGCTGTGTCAAATAAAAAATTAATTTAAATTAAAAAATACTTTGCATTTAAAATTTTTAAATAATTAATTTTTTAATTTTTATTATTTTTCTTCCATTAGACTCAATTTAATAGAGGAACTTTTTTTAAAAAATAATTAATAAAACAAAATTTTAATATTATTAATTTCATTTTTTGCGCTTTTATTAGTTTTAATTTTTGTAATTTATGAAAAATTATTTTGAACATGAGAGGATAAAATTTTTAAATTTTTAATTAATAAAAAATATTGATATTATCAATTTGATTTTTAATTTTTTATATATTTTAATTTTGTAATTTTATAAGCAGTATTTTAATTCATGTAAGGATAAAAGTTAAAAATACTAAATTTATTTTAAAAAAGTCTCCCCTAAAATAAGTCTGATGGAAGACCAATGTATCTAAAAATAGTTAAATCGTAAAAATTAAAACATTAATTATTTTTTAATTTTTTAGATGCAAATTATTTTTTTAATTTATTTAATTTTTCATTTGACATAACTTTAATTATATAATTAAAAATAAATTAAAATGAGAAAAATATGTAATTAAGTAATTAAAAATAATTTGAAACATTTTTATTAGTGAGAGTAGATTTTTAAGAAAAAATAGTTTAAAAGATTGGTTCAATACATTTAAATATAGATGTAATTAAAAATAATAAATTTTTAGATAAAAAAGATTTATAGAACAATCATTTTTAAGACATACCCAGTTGAAAAGCTTTTACTGAGTATTTTTTAAAAAACATACATGATATTATTTTATTAAAACATAATAAAAACATACACATATTTTTGGTGATTTAATTTTATTTATAGTAATTAGTTTTTATCTAAACTATATATAATTTTATTAAAAAAATAATATTAATTGATTCAATAAAATAAATTTAAAATTAATTTGTTAATTAATTTAATAAATACATTTAAATGAATTATTTTAATGTTATAAATATTTATTTTTTAATAATAATTAGTTTAATAAAATGTATTGTTAATAACTTATGTAATAAAAATTATTATTAGATTTAATAAAATTAATATAATTTAATAAAATACTTTAATAACAATAAATTACACCTAAACTTCCTGAACATTAAGTTATTTTAATAACAATAAATGTTACAAATATTGAGAATAAAGGGTCTAAGTGTAAAGATCAAATATTTAAGAGGTCTATATGTAATTAGTCTAATGTTCAAGAGATCTAAGTGTAATTTACCTTAAAAAGAATGTTTAGAATTATTTCTATTGTAACTTTATAATTTTTTTTACCTCATGTATAATAAAATATTCAGCACTCTTTGAATGTACAATTAAACAATTAGATAAGTTGTATCTCGTTATCTTTTTATTTACAATTATTTTTTATTTTATTTATCTTCAATTGTGTGCATGTGCTTGTGGGTGGGTTTGAGCGCAAGAATCCCCCCAACAGAGTATGAAATCATGTTGACCGTGGAACGGAGAGAATAGGCAATACCATGTGAGAGGAAATGAAGCCATTGGATTGCACTTGGATTTGGACTTTTTGCATTGGAGTGCAGACAATAGGTAATTTTTTTTTTTTCTTTTGCCCCGATGCATGCATTATTTTAAATAATAATAGTAATAATAATAATAATAATTAGAGGTGAAGACAAAATAATGAGAGAGTGTGAAAAGATTTATTTTATTTGGAAGAACGTGAATGAAAGGGAAGAGAAGAGTTTTTTTTTTTTTTTTTTTTTTTTTTAAGCTCCGTTAATCAAGTTTTCTTTCATTTCCAATTTAGGGTGTAATGAGTATAAAAGAAGGTAAATAAATAAATTGTATTTTCTCTGTCTTGTTCTTGATTTTTTTTTTGTTATTTTACACCAATGTTAATTGTAATAAATATATTTTAAAAAATATAATAGTATTTTAGATCATATTTTCTTACCTTATCTTTTATTTTCCTTCTCATCTTTCTCAAATAAGAAAAATTAATTGTTATATGGAATCTAAATCAATCCTAGCAACATAAATGAATATATGCCAAAAAAAAAAAGAATTAAAATCAATCATACAATATTTACTAGATTTAGTAAAATTACTTATATCCACGATGTACAATATAATTAATTTTTTATTAGCAACCTCTAACAAATTACAAAATGAAAGACAGAATCTTGAAAAAAACTTTTAAGGTACGTTTGGATTAAAAAAAAGATGGGAGTTAAGTGAATTCAAGTGGGGCGGAGTTAAGTAAAGTTAAAAAAACCTGCTTGGTTTGAAGGGATAGGTAATATGAAGGGGCGAAAATAAAACTTGCTTGGTCTGAAGGTCAAGTGTGGAGACGGGAGGTTTTATTTTATAGTTGCATGTTTATCTGCTAACCCATGGGGAAGCTCGTTTATCTTATTGTTTTAACTTAGTTTTAACTAATTTTCATGTCACTTCCAAAGTGTATGACAAAATGCTTAGGTAAGTTTTATTTTAAAAAATTTAAATTATTTTGTTTTCTTTAAATTGTATTACACCTGGATTCATTTGGTTTGAAAAAATAACAAAAAATTCTATAAATCTCTGTTAACTTTATATCACATCACTTTTTTCTTTCACTGCATGTATTACGAACTCTCAATTTATCTCAATTTTTCTCACTTTTTCTTACTTCAAACACACCCTATATTAGTCAATAAAAGAAGAATAGTAAATTAATTAAAGTAATTTCTTTTAAGGATAACCAATACCCACCATTTTTGTAAATTTAAATTATTGCAATAACACTATGTACTGCAAAACGCAAGCAACTTCAAGCGACTTTGCCAACAAGCTATCCAGTGGCTAACAAACTTGTCCCGTACCATGGGAGCAAACCCTGCACACCACCAACTTTCTTTATGTTCCCATCATATATACATGCCTAATTGGAAAGATACTGTTTTATTAGATTTTAAATGAAATATACATGACCCAAAACTCCTACATTAATTAATCATTCTCCCTTGTTTCCTTTATTTCCCTTCTCCCTTCTTTTCCTCTCTCACTCTCCCAAACTATATAATTCAAATTACAATTAAGGAGTATGTTGACTATAAAACTAAAAAAACTCATGTATTTTTGGGTCAAAACTTCAAGGGGCTAAAGTGTAATTACTTAAAAATAACTTATTACAATATAATTTAAAAAAAATAGTTATGATATCTTTGATTAAATAAATAGTTACATAAATTGGGTATCATTTCGGCAAGCTAATAGCACCACATCCTCTTGTGTGTTAAAAATAATAATAAAATAAAGAGAAATACTAAATGTATTTCATTTTAAACAAGGGAGGTTGATATTAAATTTGAAGTCAATCTAGTAACAACTCAATTCAGATTGTTGAATTAAAATCTAATAGTTCAACCACATCCATAAATTTTTTAATTGAAAAAATATATAAATATATTTAGACCATTAGATTAAAAATTCAACGTTTCAGATTGAATTATTACCAGATTGACATCAAATATGATATCAGTACCCCGGCTTGTTACCTCCTATCTCTTCTTCTCACAATGAATACTAGTTTTGTAAGTGTAGAAAGTTCATTGTCCTAGTTATGCTACTTAAATTTCAGAAATAGTAAATGGCGATGATCATGTCATGAGTTGCAAGCAGTGAATCTGCAGCTGAGTTTCCCATTCCCGGAATTAGCCCTTTTGAAGCGCAGAGCTGTGCGAAGAACTTGCCGAGTACTGGGCTCCATCAAGGCCCAATTCATAACTGAGATCACTCCAAGTGGATGATATGAAAATTGCATGGAGTTGTAGGAGTTGAGAAGTGCAGTTGTGCCTTCCCTCAAGAGAGTCCTATAAGGGTCTCCTCTCCCTTGCATGCCTTCCCAGAGGGTCATGTCCGTCCCATATCTTCTCGCTGCAATTAGTCCAAAAACAACAGCCACTTTCGCAGCCGGGTTGACTACATTCCAGTAGCATCTGTCCAGTTCCTATAGCAATTCACAAAGAAAATGCATCATAAAGATTGAGAAGATGGTCTCAAAGGACAAATTTTATCAAGAGCTCCTATTGTAGATGATGTGTATGTAACTGCCCAAAGATTCTTGGGCTAATTAGAGTGCCAGAAGCTAAAAAACAATCGCAAGAATTAGTAGGCTTAACATTTTATTGATTAGTATTGTTTTGGGCATAAAAAGTTACGGGACCTGTAATAACTTTCCAAAAACATAAGACCCACGACGAAACAACTGGGGTTTGCTCAGTTGAGACCGTTTCCGAGCTTAAAAACCTTTGTTTTTGTAGTTTTTAACAATTTTTTCATTATTGATCAATTGCAGACTTCTTTGAAATATTTTTTCCTCTAACTTTCGTTTGAAAGATTAGAGCTTTATTGCTTCTAATTGCCTCAGTAGACAACTTAAAAAAGTACGCGACTGTGCGTAACAGAACATTTTTCTTTAGCAGTAAACTTACCAGTATGGACAGGCAGAAGCTTCCAAGAATGGCATTGGAGGAAAAGGGGAAATTGTTGGCAGTGGCAAATGCTTAACCGGAGGAGGAGGTGTTAGATGGATTATTGGTGGCGGGGGCGATAGGAAGGACGATCTTGGACAGAAGGACATGGGTTGAGCGGGCTGAGAAAGCAGAGGATCCACACTGTACATTTCCATTACTGTCCCTGCAGGTCACTGCAACTTTCATTCCTGCAAAGAACCCCAAACACTAAATTATGATGTGTTAAGGGGACACTCCAAGACACTCGTCTATACAAGGTCTAGAGAGGGACAACACATAGGGTGTGCTTGGGAGTTGAAAATTCATGTGTTCTAACGAGTCTTTAAAATATGGGTTCTAAAATGTTCATACAAACTATGTTTGGGAGTTTTTAAGTGATAAATTTTCGGGTGTTTCATGGGTTTATTGAATATCTCAAAAGCCATTAGGTGTTTTGTTCTAATTTTTTAAATACCCCAAAATCAAGGGGTAGTTGAAGCGACTGTTTATTTCTCGAGAAAAAGCTATGTAGAAATTAGGTATAGATCTTACCATAGAGGGGATAATCGAATAGTGATATTTGGCCATCTTTACATTGGTTACAGAAGACTGTGCCAGTGACCATTGCCTCTGCTTGAGTCCCATGAATGGCTTCAGCAGCGAGCAGCAAAGATGTAAGCAAGAGCCTGAGTGGCCAATCCATGAAAGTACTTTAATTGTGAAGCTTTGAAATTGAGAGAGCAATTACAAGCACAGCAATAGAATAACGGCTAAAGAGAATAGGCTTTGCTTTGTTGAGCGATGAATGTGAATGAGGGGAAGGGGGGTTTATAGAAAAGCAGGAGGGCAAATAAAAGGACAGACAAAGGAGTAGCAACTATCGACTGCCTCCATTAATGAGGAGGCTTGAAAGTAAGAGCTAGCTGAATGCTAAGTACGGGAAAAAAAAAACCCATTTAAAGAGTTTTGACACCCTGCACTTATTAATGCTATGATCACCCAATCTTCATCCCTTGTCGTAAGTCAAGTATAGATTGCAAAGAAAGTTCAAATAGAGCATAATTGGCTTATATAGACATATATATATATATATATATGTCAGTCAGCAGAATGGGCAGGACTTGCGAGGATAGAGTAGTTCATGAAATTTTTTTCAACAAGAAATTTTTGTGCAACTTATCTGTAATGACATGCACTGATCATGGCTCCATACTTCGTTAGTGTGACAACTGATCACTAAAACACTTCTCTTGTCAATCAAAATGCTCAGAGTCATTCAGATGGAAGAAATGGATGCCAAGCTTGTGTGGGCCCACAGACCATCTGGGTATAGCTGTCCATACTGAGATTCATTTCATTTATTCCCATACACATAAAGAGGTCGTTTACTTTGAAGATGTGGTGAAGAATCAAGGGCACTGATGACGAGGATGAGTAAAAGAGAGAAATTGAAGAAGTTCGTATGGAAAAAGAAAAGCCTTTTTCTCACTTTACACACAACGCTGCAGACCAGATCCATCCCCCTTCCAACCAATATCAGAGTTTTCCCATGCCATCGAAAGAATTGTCTTACAAAGATATGCATTTATGATTTATGTAGCATGCTAGCCAGGGCACATGCTTATATAATAGCATGCCAGGGCGCATTTCATGATTTTACATGTGATGCGAGTATCAGTTGATCTTGCTTGTGTAGTAGGGCATGCATGTGACATGCAAAATTAGTTATAATAATATTCTCTTGAAGAGAAATATATTTAAGAATAAGATGATGTTATTATATTATTTTAAAATATGTCGGTTGTAAAATTTATATTTATTTATGGAGTTGTGTGTGTAAATTGTGAACAAATTACACGTGTTTAGCAAATCTGCTCGAGGTCACAAAATTTAAGACGTGACAAAATTTAATTTAATATAAAATATGATAGATAATAATGTTATACCATTCAACGAAAAATATGATAGAAAATAATTTTAAAGCTTTAAATTTTAAAAAGAAGCAAATCCAAAGTGCAGTGAAAATTTGAATAGACCCACTTTTTAAGTCCGGAAGTACGACGACAGAAATTTGAAATTCCTGAGGCATAAGTAATTTTCAAATTTAATATAAAGGTATAAAAGTAATTTAATAAAAAAAAAAGAAAGAAAGAAAAAAATAGTAACAACCTTCCATACGGTAAAACAAAAGGCATAGATCACTGCACGAGTCAGCTCCATTTATTCACATTGGAGAGGTAAATCAAAATCCCCACAAAGAATCAATACTCAACAAATGATGCAAACAAGACTTTGGGGGCAACACCCAACTAAGAGTCAATACTCAACAAATGATGCAAACAAGATTTAGGGGGTAGCAATAGGAAAGACGAGGGATAAACACAGTTTCTAACACCCAGTAAAACCAAGCCATTTAGGCCTTAAATAATCCTACTACTCAGAAGTATACCAAAATTGCCTCTATACCAACCTTTCACAGTAACATCATCAGTCTGGCCAAAAAAAAAAAAAAAAAGAAAACCAATTAACTCATCAAACCAAAACACTAGAACCTCCCAACATACTGATTCTCTCTTCATTCTTTCCTCTTTCGTTGGGGTAGCAAGTTGTTCAAACCTTACTCTTGCCCCGCTTCGGCTTCATCAGAAACGACACTTTCAACGTTATCAGCACTGCAAACAAAAGAAAACAATTAGCAGCTAAAACATCTATTTGCTTTAGTTTTCTGCTTCCCTTGGGTCAAGGCAAATCAAACATCTAAAATAACTGAAGATATATGACCATGCCATAAATCTATTGTAATTGAAAATAAATGAATACGGAGGTATTATTTTTTCCCCCCAAAATCCAATCCAGACGATTATGGCACATCCTCTACCACTCAATTAAGCAGAAGAAGAAAAAACTGCACGATGATGTAGAATAAAGGAAGTCCCTCGACCCATTTCCCAATTGAATCTAACTCGGAAATTATTCTACTTAAAAAGTAATCAATTGCAGCTTTGAAAACTAAGAACAGTTTGTAAAGCAAGCATTTCAACTGTCCATTCTGTATCACAGATTCATCTGAACACATTAGGGCTCCCACAGTTTCAATGTAAAATGTTTGCCGAAAATTACATTCGTCACGTTTTAGGAAACTATTTTTCAAAAACATAACTAAATTTGTTTTGGAAGACATTTTACATTGAAACAAATGAAGCCTAAATTCAAAGTTAGTCCTATGACACTGGATAACATTAGCTGAAGCAAAGTACTGAATAAATTCAAAGAAAATTTTTGCATTTGTGCAATAAAAATGTATAAGCAAACAAAGGCGTGAGAAAGTTCTGAAGGGCGCAAGAATGCAAAAACCTTGATTGCCCATTGCAATGGCCCACGAAAGTCTAACATCATTATGGTAACAACGTATCCGAGAAAAAGCAACCTTTTTTTTCTTGTCAATGGGACAAGACAAAAAGGTACATTTCCCAAATGCAGATAGAAAGAAGAAGGGAGATAGCAATGCACAAACCACATGTGCTCACCTATTGCACTTTGACGATGAAAATATGAAGAAAAAATACGAGCTAATTTCTTCCTATTTCCTACCCTCAGTCTTGCACCACATCATCCAACACACTAACATGCCACTATTCAAAGCCAAACAGGCACTTAATAATATGCAGAGAAAAAGAAAGAGTACAATCAGTAACATGTATAAAGTAAGCGGGTGTTTGGTGTGAGTAAATGAAGAAAAAACTTAAATCTCTACACAAGTTTGAAATTGAAGAGTATTGATCAACCTAGAAGAATAAATTTATATTTCTATTACCCCGTGGTTATTCTCACCACCCCTTTCGTTGCCCATCAGCAAAAAGGTATATTGTTACTTTCATATTAGGTTTTTACTTTCATACCCAACACAACTATTCTATACAGGTAATTGTTACTCTCCTACCAAATGTAGTTAAATTATACAGAGGAACTATTATGCTCACCTCAAACACAATATAATCATTACTAACTAAGTGCACTCTTATTATCCGAATACAGTTAACAAGAATGTATTACTCCTATAACAATCATTCTTATTACTCAATCATAGTTAACATTGATATATTACCCATACAAGACTATAATTGCTACTCCTGTAAAGCTTACCTTGTGACCTTTGACACCTCTTTTTTACATGCAATCCAAACACTTCCTAAAAGAATGAACTGCAAGAAGTACTTCACCGGAGACAAGTGGTTCCTTCTCATGAGGAAATCCAGTGTGTGCATACTCACATCTAAGTTCATGCATGTAGGGATGGCAATGAGACAAATCAGAGGCAAATATGACAATATCCGAATCCGAATTCCAAACCCTCCATTCACCTCCGAATCCGCCCCGAACTCCGAACGAATATTTTTTTGGAGCTCCATCCCCACTCCAAACGGAGAATGGATATATCCGCGAATATTAAAAAATCCAAACCCTCCATCTACCTCCGAATTCACCCCCAAACTTGATACATAACTTAATTGTATATATACCTATGACTACCAAATAATTCATCCTCCAAAACCAACATATTACATAAACATCATCGCAATAATAATTCACCAAAACAATACATAAACACTCCAAAAGTAACATTTATCAAAGTACTATTTCACCAACTGATACATAATAAAGAAATTTTGAAGTCTAACATTGTCCCAACTCAAAGTAGCAATACAAATACCATAGTCCATAAACAGTAATTATTAATCCCAATTTCTTGAATCTCCAAAAAGCATCGGATATCAGATTTGGGGCGGATCAAGATAGATCTAGATCGGATATCGGATTTCAATCCATCCTTTATATCCGATCAGATATCCGATTTTGTTTTTCAAAAAAATTCAAATCCGATCCCATCTCCTAAAAAAATCTAAATCTCAAATCTATTCGAATCGGATAACAGAATAGATTCGGACGGGGTGCGATTAAGAATTGCATCCCTCAATGCATGTTTAAAATACAATAAAATGTGGCTTTATTTCATAAAGCACACAATCCAAACACACCAATGTCCACATACAATCTTGTTGAGGAGGATGGGCCTAGAAAGGCAATCGAAAACTGCACCAAGAAGTATTTGCCCTATTTTGGCCTCAATTTTCTTCCAAGAGATTGTAGAAATTTAATGAATCATTAAAGCCAAAATAATAAGCTACGAAACGACTCATGCCCCCTCTAATTTGGAAAAGTAGATGATTCAATAGTTCACGCCTTTGCGTAAGCTTTGGGCAGGGGTTGGAACTGTAGACTTCTCCTTACTATGCAAGCCGTTATGACAGTTTATTTACCGTCAAAATAATCCCTCAGTGACCCAACAATATATGCTTAAAAAAAATTAGAGAGAGAGAGAGAAAGAGAAACTATAACAGTTCACTTCCCCTCACAATCAATCCTTATATAGTATATTCAAAACCCTTTGGATCACCAAGTTACAAGCTCAGCAACCACCATAACCCTTTTCATGCATAAAAAGTTCTGAAAATACAGCTGACAAGAATGAGGAAATAAATTTTTAGGTTAGCAATATGAAGAGATCAAAAAGAGTTTATCAAAACAAAATGGTAGCTCAATTAATAAAAACTAAGAAAGAGCATGTTCAGAATGGAAATCCCAACAATTAAGTAGCAATTAAGCCTTTTGGTAATTACGTAAGAATAAGATGGTTTCAATAATAGCCCAATTTAACTCCAGAATTCAAACAACTAACAAGAATCAAGTTCAAAACAAAAAATATGCATCATCATAATGCCACTCTAAATTCCATGCTCTGCCTAATAATATTTTCCCAACCTCGGTAGGCACGATCATCAGCCGACTCCAACTTCCTCCAGCCCTTTCCCTCTTCGGTCCGCACCTTCTGACATGGTTGACCCTTGTCCTATTTCCCATCTGCCGCCCTGAAAATCTCTTCTTTCCCGAATGAGGGGCGCATCTGTTGCAGAAACAACGTCCCTTGATTCTTCATTGGTGTCTAGTTTCTCGCTCAATGTTCCTTCCACATCCTGCCACCTTTTCCCTTCAAAACCTCCTCCCTAGGCCTTGCTCACACCAATGGGTTATAACCTCTTGAACGTCTTCGCCCGCGATGTCGCCGACCATTTGCTCGCTCCATCGCCCCCAGGCTAGCTCCTGCTAGCGCTGCAATTAAGCCTAGGACCTCCCACTTCCACTTCCCTCTTCGCTCCTCTTACCCCAAGTATCTGAATCAGCTCCGCCATTTGTTGCAGAATCAAAACCCCCTCGCCTCTCTCTGAGACTGTCAAAAGCACCACCAAACTTCCTTCCCTCCTCTTCTTTCTTCTTCACCCAATTTTCTGAATCTGCGCCGCCGTTGGACTCGAAACCCACTCGCCTATCCCGCAGACTCTCGAATCTCCGTCCCTCCGATGGGACAAAGCTCTTGTTCGATACCCAATTGTCAGATTCATCCGCTCTAGACTCGGAACCGAAAAACCCTCCTCTCTCCCTCCTCTCAAAACCATTACTAGAAACCGACTTCTTGGTCGACCCCCAGTCATCGACCTCATCGGCACGAGACGGCGCCAATTCTCTGCTTGAGTCCCTGCCAAACCCTCCCCCTCCCTGCCTACGCCCCTCGTCCGAAACCCTAGATGACCCCCACCTAGAATTCGAAGACTCGTCGCCGTTGGAGTTCCTGTTCCTATCGTACGACGAACCGTACGATCTGAACCCCCCACCGAGCCTGGACCGGTCTAGCTCCTCGGCGGTTCGCTGGCGCGGGCCGGTGGGAAGCACGAGGAGATCTTCAGGGGTGAGGCCTCTGGATTGAGTAGCCTGAGTAGGCTTGGTGAACTCGGAGAGAGACATGGCTTGGGGCTTCTTCTTCTTGGTCTTGGTGGCGGCCGCCGCCGCCAGGGAGGGGAAGTCGGCGGTGTCACCGCCGCCTTTGGAAAGACTGGTCTTGTTGTCGGTCTTTTCATTCTGCTGCTGCCGAAGAAGCTCCTCCTCGTGTTCTTCGGAATCGAGAGCCCACGCTCCCGGCTTCGCCCATGCGCTAGTCACCGTAGCCGCCATGCTTGTTTCCTCTTTCTCTCTCTCTCTTAAAACTCTCGCTCTCTCTCTCTCTCTCTCTCTCTTCGTTTGTGCGTATGTAGCTGTGTATTCCCCTCTCTATATAGCGCACAGTAGATAGGTTTTTGCGTTCGTTGGCAGCGAATAGTTCGCTTTTACAAGATGCGGCATATGGATCTGATCCTACGGTAGATGAGCTCGACTGAGGTTGACAACGTGCCAAATTGACCGTGGATGATCTCGCCTTTTGTTTACTTCTCTCCTTTTACTTTTATTTTCTTTCTAAAAATACAGCAGCACAACATTTCGAATTTTCTTTCTATAAAAAAACAGAAACACCGGTTGGGATCGGTTGTTCTAGGGTCGTGAATGGGTGGGTCGGACTCGGATTTAAATTATTTTATTTTTATTTTTTTTTGCCTTAATCAAGTTTAGATTTAATTTTAAGCTTTCATATAAATATATTTATTTTTATCAAAATATTTAATTATATTTTAGATAAAAATAAATATTTTTTAAACTTTAAATTTGAAACTTATTTTTAAAACAAATGGTGTTATTTTTATATTTTTAATTGACAAATTAGTTAACAAAATAATAATTTTAAATTTGTATTTTTAGGCATTTATGATTAGAATGTTAAATGTATAAGTCTAAAGTTTTTTCAGAAGCTTTCTTAATAATTAAGGAGGTTGGAACATACTTTAAACAGTATATCCTAATATCTAAGAGAAGTTAAGAATTTATTAAACTATTTTAGAAATAAAAATTATGCACTCCTATGAAAATTGGATTATTTCGAGGTGAAAATTTTAAAGATAAAAGATTATAAGGATAATTACTTACCCCAGTAGTAGTTGCTAGAGTAACAATTAACAAGTTCGTAATACTTATATTTAAATTGAGGAAAGTAAATATTATTCAATGATAATTATATGCTGTTTGGATTGCTAAAAATTTTGAAAAGGGTAAAAATTTATACTTGTATTTGAAAATAAGAGTTAATTGATTAAGGTAAAGTTAATATTTAATTTTAATAAAATATTATACTATACTAAAATAAATCATCATAATAATTGTTATTTTTTAGTTAATTATAATAGATATATATTAAAATATACTCTTAATAATAAATATTAATTATAAAAATAAATGTATCATAGATTAATATTTCAATTGCAATTAATTTTAATAGAATTATTATTTGTTAAAATAATTTTTATTTTGATATAACATTAAATAATAACTAATTTTAGATTGTTTAAATAATTGTTACTTTTAATAAATTATATTAATAAAATAGTAAATTATTATTTATGAGAAATAATTTGATTTAGTAAAACATTTTAATAAAATAAATCATTTTACTAATTAGTTATTCTTTATTAAAAATTTTTAATTTGAGAAAGTAAATAATTTTAATCATTTACTATTTTAATAGTACTAATTTAACAAATAACATAAATCGTTTTATTAATAAATTATTACTTATTAAATATTTTTTGATATATAATTTAATATATTAATTAATTTTAGCTTGATTAATAAATTATTATTTTTAGTATTTATTATAATTATTTATAAGAGAATATTACCTATAAATGAATATTTTATGAATGTAACGAGAAACAGTATAATTTCTTATTATTTCTTGTTACTCGCCTCCCACCACTAGAAATAATATACCGCTCAGTGTAATTGTTATCCTTTCTTTTAAACTATGCAATGAAGAACAAAAATTATTCCAATAAAATTTATTCTGTACTACCCAAAAATAAATATACCCTAAGGCTATTTTTGTAACATGGATTTGCGTACAAAATGAAGCAAAATTTTAGTTTTTTTTTTTAATGACTTAGAAAAAGAAGACTAAAATAAATTGATTTTATTAACAAAATTTAATTTTTAATTGGTTAAGTGAACAAAAAAAGAACAAATTATAAATTTTATTTTTTTTTCCCTCATTTTTCCTCTACCTTCCCAAATCCATGTTCCAAACATAGCATAAGGGTATTAGTGAAGCTTTAAAATTAATGAACTTTTACCATTGATGAAACTACTTTTAATTTTCTAAAATACCATTGAATCTCCTATCAAATTTAAATTTTAAATCAAATAATTTTAAAAAATTACCCCTAATGAAGTCATTTTACAAATCTCAAAATGTTTAAACACCACATTATTTTACTTTTTACATCCCTCGGGTCAAATCTTGTGTGTGTGTAAAATTATGTAAAGACAAATTAACAAATTTATTTAAGACGATATACAAATTATAATTTCTTTTTTTTTTTTTTTCAGTAAGATTAAAGATTAAGACCCCCACACCACAAAGTGTGGTTCTACCCATGCCATCCAACGATATTCTATTTCAAACTGTTCTCCACTCACGTGTAAGAAAGCATACTAATGTCCAGACAAACAAATGCATAAACAGCAGATCTCTTTCACTTTTCAACAAGGCTCATGTCATGTTACACCTACCAGCATAGCTTTAAATTTTAATCACAGATTGGCTCAATAATAATTACAATTTAATTTATTTTTAAATATACATAAATTTAGTTTTTTTTTTAATTTTTCTATAAATGTATCACCAAATATTACAACACAATTAAGGAAAGAATAATTCGAGTTGAACCCCAGCACAAACCATCTGCTAGGGCATGATCAATGAAAGCAGCAGCAGCATAAACGGACAAACAAAATTTGAAACATAAAACCTGTAATGAAACCATTTCTGGGCTTGATGTATGTATAATGTGTATCCTGTGCGAATCAACCTTCCTTGTCGAGAGTCGTTTGGCCTTCCTGAATTAGGGAGGAAAGAGGGCTTTGTCCCAAATTATTTTTAAGCCCCAGAATTTGAGGATATAAATTGAAGGATCGATCTTTACTCTGCAACTCAACTTGGCTAACGCTGGCCCGACTGATAGATTCATCGGTTTGGATTCGTGTCTCTTCAAATCAATTCAAGTATTCAATAATAATCCGAATTGTGCAAAGTGATAAAATGTGTATCATCAATATTCTTCATTGGTTCTTCACTATACCACGTTATGCTTCCTGCATTGAAAACCAAAGCTATTTGGATTAGTTCAAATTAACAGTAAGATTCTGACTGCATTAATTCTGGAGACAGATTGGAAAGCATTCTACCAAAGCCACAAGACAATAGAAGTCTAATTATTGCTACTAAATTTGATTTTGTTAATAATAGCACTAATTTAGAATTCTGCAACAAAGGAGAAGCAACATAAATTCATAAAATCAATAATTGGAGCATTCTTAGTTCACTTTTCAAGTATGTCTCCTCATCAATCACGCATGGTTGCTCTATCCAAAAGTAAATTTATCCAGACATGATATATGGACGGTATTATCTTCCCAGGGTACATTCCTGTTAAAGAAGGCCAAACAACCTGATATTTTTTTCCAACTGAAATCAACAAATACCTTGTTGGTCATTGCTTAGCCAATATAAGTATACATACATGTGTGCTTATTTATGCAAATTCTATGTATTTCTAGCAAGGCAATGAAGGAAAAGTACAATCACCCGTGCAAAACAGCCTGAAGCCAAGACTTGGCGGACTGGGTGACGAGGACGATGCAGCAGTTCAGTGTCTTAAGCAAAAATTGGACCAGAAAATATTATCTTATTCTTTGCATGATTTTTGTGTTTAGGGATATGTTTGGAAATGACCTTCAAATTAAACAGAAGGATGGCCACAGAAAAGCAAAAAAGTGTCTATTTGTACCTGATGCAGCAGATTGTTCCTGTTCTCTTGTTGCATGAAGTACTATATGTTCCTGAAAGCACAGTGATGAGTCACAATATCTCATGAGGCTATGTTTGCTTGCACTTTCTGACCTGACCAGTCCTGCAAGAATTATAGCAGATCAATGCTACGCTCATATTCCCCTCCTCCATCCCTGGAGGAAACGTATGCATCATCAAGTAGAAACTTCAAGTGCCTGGATCAGGCATCTACCCTTGAACATTTATTAATGCTTGCAAACAATAGTAGAGTCGTGAACATACATAATATATTGGAGAAAGTAATTTGCCGCATTGAATGTATCCAATGCCTGGAACAAAGACGCCATAGACATCAGTGGAGGTAATTCCTGTATGTTAGAAGATATATATTATAAAGTGCATGCACCAGTCAAATTTTCCAAGCTACCTTTATTATAGGAGAATGTACATTTTACGTTAAGGCTTAAACACATCATTGTTAAATTCTTCACAATTGGGCAGGTACATCAGATGTAAATTTTAAGCATGAAGAAGCCATATTCACAACCGAGGCATATTTACACACTGCCTCACACGCAGAGGCATAGTCTCCCAATTCAGACTCAAGGCTCCATCTGTGCATTTCAGTGTGTCTTTTTAGATGCACCAGTCAAATCAGATATCAGCTACTAGTCCATTGGGCTTGATCCTAATGAAATGATTACCCTTGACTCTCATTGAATATTGGTCATACTTGGTCTTGGGAGTAGATTTTTCCTTTTAAAAAAATCTTTGTCGTATTTAGCGTATTGCAATGCTGACTGCCCTAATACTTTGAAGATTTTCTATCATAATGTCAACCAATAAAAGGAGGTAAATTGAAACAAGACACCACAACCTTTCTTTCATCCATGCTAGTCTGTCTGAGCACAAACAAATTTATGTTAAGTCACATAGTATTTTAATTACATATGAACAGGACGAATATCTCCCATTATCTAAATATTTAAATAATGAGCATGGATTTGCAAAACAATGTACAAAACTTGACAATGTTCAATTACACTCGCTACGCATGCAAGTCGAAGATATCTCTTCCTTCAAGGGAAAGAAGGGAAAAAAATGAAGAATTAGAGAGAGATCCAACCAAGATAATTTACTACCATTAAAATTGGTTTAATTATCACCTGTTGAGATAATTCAACTGTGTGATCACACAGATTGCTGCAACCGTTAGAAATACCAAGTCTGAGGGTATGCCATTTGACTTATCCCTTCAAGTGTACCTTTATGGCAATTCCAATTGCTTTTATGCTTACAACCTGCATGATGCCCATGAAAAAGTTTTGAAGTGTTAAATCGCTTGACAGAAAGTTGAAGTATTTCTTGAGGATACATAAATCTCCAGATATACTGACTATTCCTTCAATCAACCAAACAGAATTACCGTAAGTTGAACCCATTAAAGAACAAATTCCCAAGTAGATCAGTATGTTTTCTGCCCATACCGAGGTTCACAACAGGCAAAATCAAAGCTAAGACTATTGACAATGCAGCTGCTACATAAATTAGAAATGCTGCAATAGAAAAAACAACTAGTAATCTATCTAAACAATGACTTCCTTTTTAATAATAAAGCTGACAATGAAAAATAGTTACCTGGTTGCGTCGCCAAACTCAGATTTCTTGTACAGAATTTGGGGTGTGGCCCTTCAGGTGCATGGATCTACAATCACCACCAACCCCACAATGCAAGAGCTACATCCAAGGAAACACCCATTTCTTCAGTCGTTCCTTCAACCTGAAGTGTGCCAAAACCAGCACTATTCAGATTCACAAACAGGGTAGTCCTAAAAATATTGTCCAAGTTCTATTTCAGAATTCCATCATTCGAAGAGTCAAAACTTTCTTATTGTTACTAACAATTATGCTCATAGCACGAGAGGGGTCACAAGGACTGCTGGAGCCATTAAACATAAGCCACAAAATTTGCGCCCTCTTCCCCCCAACAATCACTACACATCCATTAAAATTCAGAAGCACCATGTCACCAATACAGTCAACCAACCAGTTCTTTTATAATACTTATTTTCACTTTTCATAGAGTGTGGTATTGATAAGTGATTAATACTTATTCTTGTGCCGACACCCATCCCTGCCCACCCAAAGTGGTTCAAGTAAGTAAGGTTTGTGACCCTCCCACACCTCCTTACACCCCCCCCATAGGTAAGAATGACACTGTTACATTGCTGAAACACTACTGCAATAACCACTCGAATGTGTATAACTGTAGAAAGTAACCCAGAGAGAAACTATATTTTGGGATAGTTTTTCCTTGAAATATTTGAGTATACATCTCTGTGTTATTTATAGAGATACAAGTACTGACTTTCCTCATTTACATGGATGAGGTAACTACACATTTGAATATTTTGAATACACTCTAAACCTATTCAACATCCTTGTTAGATTATACAAGATCAGTATTGCTTCTTGTCCCTTGCTAGAATCTCGATGTCTTATCAAAGACTAGGTCTTCTACACGCCCCCCGCAACCGAAGTGGGAGGTCACGGACACTGAGATTGTTCCGCAGTAATGCAAAAGGTGTGGTGGAGAGTGGCTTCATAAGCATATCAGCAAGCTGATCACGACTAGAATGAAACGGACTTGTAAATCACCTTGAACCAATCTGATCACGAACAAAATGGACATCAATTTCGATATGTTTCGTTCTAGCATGAAACATGGGATTGGCACTTAAATTATTGCTCCTATATTTCACCTCCCTAAACACTGCCACAACCCCCCCCCCCAAACTCTTCCCAACTAGCTCAAACACTATCTCTATCAAACTAACCTATACCAACTACCCCATGTGGAAGGCACTTGCCCTACCCTACTTCATGGGCAGGGTGTATTTGGCTACATAGATGGCACCCATTCCAAAGCTACCACCGACTATTGATTCTGTGAACTCAGAAGGTGTGACTACAAAGTCACTAATGAGTAAACATGAACTCACTTTGCCGCTTTGCTGCCTACGTTTATATCTTTATATTTTCTATTTTTGTTTTCTATTTCCGTTTTTTTCACTTAAAATGAAAACTGAAACTGCGTTTGAAAATACAATTTTGTTTACAATTATTAATTTTCTATTTTCATAAAATATTTAATTTTATTAGTTTTTAAAAATTAATTGAATTTAATAAATATATTTATATTAATTTAATTTAATTATGTTATTTATTAAAAACAATTGAATAAAATATAAGTATTACATCATTTAACGCAGTAAGTATAAAATATATTAATTATAATTTAATTATATTATTTACTAAAAACAATTGAATAAATATATTCATAATCAATTTAATAATTTAATTACTATATTTAAATTTAAAATAATATTCATATTATAAATTAATTTAAATAATTTAATTACGATATTTATTAAAATAATTTAATAAATATATTTCCTACCAATTAATAACTAAGTAAAAGTTAATTATTTATATAAAAAATAATAAATATATAAATCTTAATTTACTTAATTAGTATTATGTATTAAAAATAATTTGTAGTATTAACAAAAGAATACCGTAAATAAAGATATGTATTTAAATAGAATTGTGAAAAAGATGGACAAAAGAAGTAAAATTAATAAAATATTGCAACACAAAAAATAAGTGAAAACACTTTTTTCTTGTTTTATGTTTTTCCTGTTTAGTTTCATTTTTTTTAGAAACAAAAAAATATAAACAGATTTAACAATATATTTCTGTATCAGTTATAAAGTTTGAAAAACATAAACGAAAAAACAGAAAATAAAAAAAAAAAACGTTGACCGACGGAGACCTAAAACTTTTGACCCTGTTTCAGGTGTTCTGGTTTCGTTTTTTGAAACCGCATCCTGTCACTTTATTTTTGTCTAATTTCTAGAAACGAGGACAAAAAGACCACAAAGAAGAGACCATTAAAATATGTTTTTCGATGGTTTTGATACCAAATTTGCAATTTGTTTTTTTCTCTTTATCCTCTTTTTCATTTCTTGTCATTCAAATATGCCATTAAATTATATATACTGCATCTGCATTTCTAGATTTTTTTATCACTATTTTTTGTTTTTTTTTTTTGTTTTTTTTGTTTTTTTTTTTTTTTTTTTTTTTGACATACAAACTAGTTTCATACGTTGTCGAGATGAAATGTTTGAAACCATAGCCAAATGGGGACTTAAATTCCCAAATCAACGTAATTCTCCAGAAGAACTGTCCAAGGTATTGTTTCAGCGAAGCTCTATTAGCTTCCATTAAAAAGTCCAACATGAAGCAGGAAAATTCATCTCGTTGATTCAATAAAATTCGTAAATTTCATCTCCTTTCTCCTAACACAGATCCTTACAATTTTAACTGAATCTTTGTTTAGTAAAAATCGTCTTCAACTTCAAACGGGAGCTTTATGAAATTCTTAACACGAATGTTAAACCACAAACAAACACACGCGTATAACGTATTGATACAATTGTACAACCATAGATATCTATATTTGATAGTGAATTGATTGTGAAGGACATAATTTAAAAAATCTGGAGGTTAATTGCGACAGACCTGCGGGAAGTACCAGAAGAAGCGGCACGTTTGAGACCTTTCTTATTCAGGATGAAACTACACCCGATGACAAGCTCGACGCCATTGCTAGTATCAGCCCTTTGCCATTGTCCGAAATTCCCATCTCTCTCTCTCTCTCTAAATCGATCGCAGCGGGATGAGACGAGGACAAAGTTCGATTTCCCGCCAAGGTCAACCGAGTTTCAGATACGGTACTTTGGATCAATACGAGGGAGGGGAGAGAGAGAGAGAGAGATTGAAAGGGACCATCTGGATTCTCGAGTGAAGTTTGTTCATGGACCTCTCTGTACGTCGTCGTTTTGTTCTCGTCCGAAGCTTCCCCACATCGGTAAAGATACGGAATGATTTCCCGCGTCCTGACCTTCTTTAATCATTACGACTTTGACGTGGTTGATTACTCATCGTCAGTTCGTGATCAGACGCAAACGAACCACTCGCGAGTTTGTCCGTGATCTGGATTAACGGCTATAATTGGTCGTCGTTTGAGCCCCGCATCTCCCCTCCTCGCACGCCATCTTAAACAAACTAATTGCTCACCGGGTCAAGAGATGGCAACGGTCAAAATTCTCTACAGGCCGAGCGATTCCTCAACTATCAAACATCAAACAAGTTGCTTGGAGCGGAAGCGCCAAAAAAAAATAAATAAATAAATAATAAATAAACAAGTCGTTTAATTTGTTAAAAATTATTTACCTTTTATTTCACTGTATTAATTACAAATTCATAAATTATCTCATTTCATTTTTTTTTTGTCACTCCACCCAAATTAAAATTCAGACAAATTTTAGGGAAAATACTTATATATTTTTAATTGCTTTGTTAAAAAAGATAAAATTATTAATTTTTCTTATTTAATTTTTCAATGAAATGGAAGAAAAAAAAAAGTACGTTATATATTTAATTCACATAAGAGGCGTTTAGAATTTAAAAAAATTTTAAAAATTAAAAATTAGTATAAAATAACATGCAGCAAAATTTGATTGAAGAAAATTAAGAAACTTTTGAAATTTTTTGCAAAAATTTGGAGCTCCAAATGGAGCTAGTAGAAAATTAAAAGTATATAAAATGAAAAATAATTTTTTTTATTTTTGGCAACATAGGAAATTATATCTATTTTCTCACTCTTTTTTCACATATTATAAAATGAAAAATAAAGTCAAGTTTTTTTTTTACGTGACATCTAATAATTGCTCAAACTCTTATGCTACTATTAGAAATTCTACTAACTTTTATTACCTTTTGTTTATTGATACATTTGGAGTAATAAAAATTATATATTTTAGTAAAAATTATAATTTTATATTTGTGTAGTATGTAAAAAAATTAAAATTTTATAGAAATTAATGGCACGATGTGGTGCTCCAATGGCACAAAGTAGCTATGTGAAGGATGTATAAGCGATGTTCCTTACATTAGCGGTAATGTTGAAGTTACTTGGCCAATGTATGCAAAGAAAACTTTGAATGGTGACATGAGTGGGGTCTTCGAGGAACACGAATAACCTTTGATTTTTTTTTTTTTTTCATTTTGTTCAGTTAATATACTGGGGCTGCGTTTGGCATAAAAAAAAATACTGAAAATCTCTATAAATCTCTAGACAATACCTTTATCTTTAATTTTGTTCTTCGCCATCACAATTTCAAAAAATTCTAATATTTCGCTAAAAAAAATAAAAATCTAGAGTATGTTATCCGAATACGTAAATGTTTTATACAATGCGTATTCTTCGTGTCTAGTAGTTTTCAACCGAGTACCATTGTCGCTATTTTTTAGTGAATATTGTTTAAATCCATGGAAATCGTTCCTAAGATTTGCGACTTTTTAGAAAAAAGTAAGCTAAATCAACTCAAACCACATTTTATCAGAAAAAAGTGATGCTAGACAATCAACTCAACCACATTTTATCTCAACTTATTTTATTTTTTTTACGTCAAATCGAAACTGTCGTTAGATATATATTTGTTTGGAATAAAATCCTCATCATATCCTCATTTTGTCTAGACGCCGGTTTCTTGTCAGTTGTCACACTTCACTCACCTACAATTAAAAAATTAAATATTATTTATTAAATTAAAATAATATTTTATAATATTTATTAAAATAAAAATTACACATTTTAAATCAAATATACTGTACCGTTAACAATACTATTATAATTATACAGAATATAAATTAATATAATAAATGATATATAGTAAATTTCTGACTCATAACAAACCTTCTCTTAGCAGTATTATTCTCTTTAACTGTTATTTCTAACTACTTTCCATGATAGTTTGATTGGTTTGGGAGTGGATGACTGAGACTAGAGGACTGTGAGCAAGTGAATGAGACCTCACCTACAGCACATGGGCCCGGCCGGGCCCAATTAATTACAAGACACTCCTTTAGCCTTATTTATTCGGCCCACCAGTAGTTCTCTGACGACACGTAAAAAAAAAGGGGGGTGACAAGAAGGTTGCAATCAATTCCATAACATTATTAGATTGAAATTAAATAATTTAAATTTATTAAAATATTTTAATTAAAAAATATATAAAAAAATTTAAATTCATATTATGGTAGTCATATTATGACAAAGATATTTAGATTTTAAGTTTTGATTAAATTAAAATATAAAATTTTAATTTAAAATATGATAAAACTATAAAAATACTATTAAAAAATATATACTATTTTATCAAATGACTCGCAAACATTCAAATCAAACTTATCTAAACTTAATCTCAAACTTGAATTTAAATGAAGGTCACAAACCCAGATCTTGACCCTCAAGTTTGAATTTAAATGAGTCACAAGCCTAATTTGGACCGGCCTAATTTGGGACCGGCGTTAAGCAACCCTACATATATAGATGCTATAAACAGGCAAATAAATACCCCAGCTGTTTACTTTGATTACCTCCCAACTTCATCATTATGGGGTTTAAAAAAATAATAAAATGTAAAAAAATAAATTTGACAGTTTAAAAAAAAATTTAAAAACTAATAACTGCAGCTCTCAGCTATCAGTTTTTTTTTCCCCCAAACAAACACTTACAGCAGGGCGTTCAATCCTTTTAGCTTTTATCTATTTATTTTATTGAGAGTTGCCATTTTTATCTATTTATTTTATTGAGAGTTGCCATTCAATTGGACCTCTCAGTTTCTGGGACCACCGTCCTTTTAGTTCTCCTTTTTTTTTTTTTCCCTCCCTTTCGCTTTTGGGCTTATTTGACAATTACCCACCAATGCGCATGAGTACAGTGAGGACAAAAATAGCACAGCACAACCATATGCGGTGGAGGTGCGCTACATCTGGCCATGGATATAATAAATATTACCCCATGCTTACCTACTCAATTTAAGATTCAATCAAAACTTGGTCAATCCAAATCAGAACCCTTAGATCCGTTCAGCAATGTAAATATAATTAAACTTACGCCAAAAAAAAAAGAGGGTAAATATAATTGCGTAAAAAGCAATTTTCCCAGAAAAAAACACAGGTCGTCTATGGAAACATTAGGTCAAACTCAAATAGGGTAACCTCAAGAGAGGAAGAGAGAGAGATCTACAGTACAGAAGACAAAATAGTGGACGAAATAAGCCTATCTTTTCTTATTGTAAATAGAGGCAGCTCGTTTAAGCACATAAAAGTCTCCATTGAACCACCATACCAGATAAAAGCGACCCACACTCAAACCACAAACATAAAAGTTCCAAACTAGAAACGCTAGACAAGATCTAGATCACAGTGACAAGACTTAAAGGAAAAACCAAGTCTAAGAGATAAAACACTGCCGAGATTAGATAACATCGGATCACAGATCGGGGGCTAGTTTAAGAGAGTTGACCACAATCAGCGATCTTCACGGGCTTTGAGGTCCTTCCAGAGCTCGATCCGACCTTCTCGACCGCCTTCACCACGTCCATACCCTCCACAACTTGGCCGAAGACGACGTGCTTGCCGTCGAGCCACTCGGTCTTGGCGGTGCAGACGAAGAACTGCGATCCGTTGGTCCCGGGGCCGGCATTCGCCATGGAGAGAATTCCAGGACCGGTATGCTTCTTGATGAAGTTCTCGTCGGCGAACTTGGAACCGTAGATCGACTCGCCGCCGGTACCGTTGTGGTTGGTGAAATCGCCGCCCTGGCACATGAAGCCGGGGATCACGCGGTGGAAGGTGGACCCCTTATAGTGCAAGGGCTTGCCGCTTTTCCCGAGGCCCTTCTCTCCGGTGCAGAGGGCGCGGAAGTTCTCGGCGGTGCGGGGGGTGGTGTCAGCAAAGAGCTCCATCACGATCCGACCGGCCGGAGCACCGCCGATCTCCATGTCGAAGAAGACCTTAGGATTTCCCATTATCTCAAAATCCCTCTCTGTTCCACTGCACTGCCTTATGTGTACCTCGTCAACTACAATGTGTAGGGTTTAAGCGATAAGGGCGAGTTTATATAGCTGTCCTGGGGGATTATCCATGGAGAGTTGATCTTCACCGTTGGTGTTTGAAACGTGTCGCAATCCGGGAAAAGCATATTTGAAAAGGATAACCAGGGTTAGTTGTGTCTAAACTAACCGTGGTTAGTGAAGATTGGATAATGTGGTATATGCTTCCATTTATTCGGCGAAGAGGTGAGGATCTGCTGGTCAATGGACTACCGTGGTCCACACACGTGTCACCTCTTGCTCGACTGTAATTTTCACTTATTATTACGTAATTGTCTACACACATATATATAATCTGTAATGTTCTAGAATTTATATCAGTTGCCAGCGTCAGACAACACCCTAGGTTTAGCAGTTGAGTGTTGGCGTGCTCCCTCTGCATTTTATCAGTAATCGTTAATAACAGAAGAGAGGAGAAAATTGTGAAGATAAATGGTTAAAAACAAACAAAAAAAAAAAAAATATAGAGTGACAATAAAGCCGAGGTAACGTTTGAAGTGAAAAAAATAACCCAAAAAAAAAGAAAAAATATATTGGACGATAAACTTGATATTTAGTGTTTTTAAGTGTAAATTAAGTTTTTAGAGGATGAAGTTGTATAATTTTAAATTTTTGCAGTAAAAAATTAGAGAGAGAAACTGTGAGAATGATTTTTTAGATCCGGTTCCCACGAATTTATTTCAAAATCTTTTTGAAAGTTATTGAACATTTTGACTTCTGCCGTAAAAAGTTGAAGAGATAAATCATGAGAATGATTTTTTGGATTCGTTCCCACATATTATGTGAGATTTGTTGAAATTTATTTAAAAGTTATTGAGATTTGTGAAAAAGTTATGGAAATTTGTTAAAAAAAGTATTAAAATTTGTAAAAATTTATTGAGATATATAGATATATATAAAAATTTACAAAAAATTCACGAAAGTATGAGGTGATTAAAATATGTTAGAAAATTTTAGAAATTTTTCAAAATTTTTAGAAATTTTTATTGATTTTTAGCAAATCAAACGATGTCAAAGTGAGAAAAAAAAATGATTACTTAAGGACAAAATAGTAAAAAGACCAATAAATTAAACTGAGAAAAATTAATATTCTCTCTACATTTTATCTGCTCCTCACGCAGCCCTCACTCTTTCCCTCACATCCACCTCTTCGGAACTGAGCGAATATCGAACACAAATAAAATCACATTTTTTTTTAAACCAACCTCTATCTTTGAATCAAAGATTTGTTTTAATTAAAAAAAAGATAAAAATTCAAAATCTTCTGATTATTAAATTGTGAGAGAAAATAAAAACATATAAATATAAAATTTTAAAAATTAAAAATAATTAAAAACAATTATATTGATAAATATATTTTTTATTTTTTAATAATATATATATTAAAATTTTATATTTCTTTCCTTTTGGGGGGGGGGTAATTTTTACTTAATCCCACTCCAAACTCTTCATTGTACAACAGAAGCCAGATAAAACAAAATACAGCAGTAGTCAAAGTAGTACTCCAACCGCGAGGGTGCCAATGAAAAGATTTTCTGGCCTCGCCTTGTCACTTGCTTCGTGAATTCTCCATCATCTAGGGCTAAGGATGAACGTTCGGGATACTTGATGATTGATCCACAAAGACATAAGATGAGCCTTTCGGATATTTTCATTATTACTTGTGTTTACCGTAAACTTATCTCAAAACTTACTCGGTAATCTTTTACCACAACTTTTTTAACACTCAATCCAAAGTGGGTATTCACGCTTTGATTGATTTCATTTTAACTTCTAACTTCATTTTTTTCCATCTTTTGTCGCATTATATATTTTTTTTGTACTAAAAATTAATTTTTTTTAAAAGAATATGCAGCCTATTTTTTACACTCAATCCAAAGGGTATTCAAACTTTGTTTGGTTTCATTTTATTTATTTTTTTTTAACTTTGACTTAAATGACTTTATATCACCGAAACTTAATTTTTTTTTTTTTTGGTAATTTAGAATATGTAGCTTTCAAGCGTGTCAATCACATTTGTAAAAACAAAAACAAACATTCACGTCCATTTAAGTAAAAGCTGAAAAAAAAAAAAAAATTAATTTTTCATTACTTTTTTACAAAAACAGATGACTTTTACCAAGTTGGACATGAATTTTTTGATTTTTTTTTCAAATGCAACTACATCTTTTTTAAAAATAAATAAATTTTAGTTAAAAAGATCCATATAAGGCAATAAAAAAATAAAAAAATAAAAGGCCGCTAGCAACTAAATGAAACCAAATAAAGCCTCATGTTAAAAGAGAAACAAATCCCAACATGGAGAAGATAAGAAACCATCATCAATCTGCCACGGGGCCCCACAGAACTAATCAATCATGTAAAGCTACAAAACTGATACAGCTCCCCTAGCCCAAGAATATTGTGTCGCCAAAAGGAACTTGTCATCTCACCAGACGATACAGAGACTTCAACCTTGGCTGAAAGAATATCTCACAAGAAGCCCTCAGTTTGCAATAATCCGGGATATATATACAATATTATGTGCTTTAAGGACTTCACCGTGAGCCTTGTCAGAAAAAGCATGTCCCTCCGTGGCTGCAAAATAATCAAGAAACAATGAAGTTAGGACTAATCATATGAAGCCTACATAAAGGGAAACTATGTTCTGTGTGGCTGTTAGGAGGCAGAGGTAATGATATACCTTTCATTAACAATTTTAGTTCCTCTGAAAAATCTTCAACATGTCCCAACACCGGTCTTATCCCACAAAATTTTGCTTGAAACACAAATTCCAAGTACAAGGCCATCTCTGTTATCTGCAGTAGAATATACAAACCACCCTGAACCTTGATCGATACCTTCTTCGATTTGTTGGGCTTCAACACAATTCAGTGAACCAATGGCAATTTCCCTGATCCTGCATTCCCCAAGGACAAGAAGTCAACTAAAGCTCTTGGAAACATACATGAAGTTGAAGACCTGGAACTAGAAAACAATACAAGGACACATGAATATTTTTTACTCAAATTTGTTCGATTTATTTGATATGGTGGTTTGGAAGTACACACAGCATAAGTCACGAGACCTTGCTCATGTTTCCATGATCAGACATCGCATAATTTTGAAAACATGAAATTAGTAAACAGACTAGAGATATCAATTGTACCTGCAAACCATGCAAGATCTCAGGCATTGGAAGCTCTGGAAAGCGGGAAAGATCAACAAACCCCACCTCCTCTGCCCTCTAACCGCACCCTCAGCTTGTAGGCATAGAAATTTCAAAAGAAGAAATGCGATTCGATACATCAGAATTGCAATGGCATCTGAGAAATATGTCTGAGAAGCAGCCAAATCAGCAGTTTCAGCTCCCTGGTCCTTGACTACAAGAGCAGAAGCTTTAGATGGACACCCCAGAAAACCTAGGATTTAGCCCACAACCAAGCGGAGAAAGAGCAAACCAGCCATGTCTACTGTTAACCAGTGATGGTTTCTTATACCACTCAACTCCTCCTTTAGGATAGGGTGACAAAAGAGAGGTGCTGTTTTGCTAGACGATTCTCTGAGGCGTTGAGTTCCCCTGCTAATGAAGGCCAGTAATGGATACTTCTTTCCCTTAAATGCGAATCAATATCCTTCATGGCCTTCATCCAGGATGTCCGATGCTTCACTAGAACACAGATTAGCATAAGTGTATTCTCTGTTTCTTTGAGAGCGCTTAAAGAAGTTAGTGTTTTCTGAGACTGAGCCCGAGCCCCTTTTTTGTCATGATCTTCAGATGGAAAGTCCGGTGCATTGAGATAGTAAGAAATTAGGTAACCTTTCTCTGAGAAGAAGTAAGCGATCACGTAGTCCACAATATCAGCATAGGAAGAACTGTCTCCCAGAGAGAGTACCATTGAAGTAACCACTGCCAAGCCGAGTCCCCATACGCAATGAGGCTTTTCAATTTTTTCAGACGAGTTGAAGAGGCTCCCCTCACTTTGAATAACAGAGAAATTGTTACCTTCTGATAAGTCGGCAAACAACTCTCTCAGAGATGAGAGAAAACCTGAAGTGAAAAGCATCTCCGCACCTTCTCTGACACGTGCAAGAGTCAATAGAAACTTCAACATTACAGGGACGGAGGAAAGAGAATTTCTATCTTTAGTTTCAGAACTAGATGATTTAAGTGGAGATGCTTCTGTATGATGGGAAACCATGTATTAGGTGTCAACAAACCTCTCAGTATAAAGTCAATAATAGTCAGGGAGAGGGTACAGTGTTCAGCAGGTTCAACACATTTGCAAAGAATGGGTAGTAGCCCTAAGCACACATTAGATATCTCAGCAAGGGCCTCAACGTATTCCATCTCCACTGCCCCACCTAAATGTGAATTTTTACAGCTTGACTTGACTGATGAGAGAAGCAACATTAGTAGCAACCTCATTGCATTTTTTACACCAGAAACTGTTGGCCTGAAGTCACTCAAAATTTTGAGGCCAGAACCTGAAGTTTTAATACACGTACACAAGCTGGTGAGGATAAAGTTGAGTGTGCAAGTCTAACAAGATGAAGTATTAGTTCCCCTTGCGCTGCAATGAAATCAAGGATATCTTCAGAAGCATCGGGATGTGGAACTAATGAGTCTATCGTAGCCTGTAGACATTGGCATCCTTGATCTATGCATGACTCAATTAGTTGAGGCATTTCCCGATCAATTATTGCCTTCTTCCCACTTGACTACATGACAAAGTAAACATTAAATTGAGAATGTCAAATAGGTTCAAAGCATTCAAACTATGAACTATCAATACAATAATGGAGATGGACTTGACATAAGGCTAATCAGTGACAAGCAAGTGTTATAATCCATGGATATGATCTCCTCAAACACTATCTTTAATTTTGATGACTAGAGATTACCAATCCTAACTAGAATTTGTTTCTCCAAATGATGGCCTTCTGCATCAGTAGAAAATAAATAAATAAATAAATAGTCTCACACAAAAATCCAATTGATTAAGCATCTCTAACTACCTTTTTGGTTTCGTTCCTAACGAACTTGTATCTCTCACCTGGTATACTCTTTCAATTTTTGCAATGTTAACCCATCTAATCTTCAAGTTGACAACCAAAATGACTCCAATGACAGTAAATCAGTTACAGAGAGCAAATTGCCAAAATGGACAAAAGTAAAAATAAGGATTAGAATTCTGAAAACTCACATTTTCCCCATTCATGGATAAGATAGTTGTCAATGATTTTAACGCAGAAAGCTTAGAACTTGTGAGCAACACCATTGAATTAAGATCCTCCAAGCAAAGCAACAGTGTTTCTGCAACAGCTTTAGATGCTTTCCACTCAGAATAATCCCACAAATCCAAACCCAAGTCTGCTCGTAATCGTAAGAAATCAAACAAGTAAACATTCCTGGCATGTGCAAAAAGGTCCCCATCATACTTATGCTTATAAGTATGCAAAATGCTTGACTGGAGCAGATACTGGGAGAGTTCTTTGAATGGCCCAGGATCAATTGTACGGCCTTCAAGCTCTCCTTGTAGATGATAGTAAAGATCACTGAGTATCAAACTATTCAGCTCCTTTCCTTCACTGAAACAAAAAGAAACAACACAGAGAGACAGATTAAAGAGGAGGAGAGAGTTTAAAAAAAAAAATCCATCGTCTGGTGGGTAACAAAAACAGATGGTACAAGAATCTTGCGTGCCAGATAGACTAATAAATTAGATCTTACAATCTGAGTTTACTTCATATACGTGCTTAACTCAGGAGACAAACCTGTAACCACGCTGTGCGTATTGAACCACCAATTCTGAGAAAGCAGGCAGCTCAATCAACTGAATATAGAGAGAGAATAGAAATTAGTAAAGTGACTTATAGGAGAAAGGGGGGATGGAGCTATGGAAATATATGAACAGAAATTAATGAGCTTAAACCTCGAAGGATTAAACAATGTAGATCTCTCCCTCTCTCTCTATTTTTCTTTCTTAATTAAAACTATATGATGCATAATTTTTCATATGACTATGCAAAGATAAGAGTGTTTCCTCCTTTTTTTTGTTCGCAGGTAAGTAGCGAATTGAAAATGGAATAAATATACACATATTACAGTGATGACTATACCTTTTTCAGCAAGATGCAGGTCTTAATGAGCTTAAAACTCAGAGGATTAAACAATGGGCATTTCTTTCTTTCTTTTTTTTTTTTTTTTTTTTTCGTTTCTTCTTAATTAAAACTATACACTGCATAATTGTTCTTGTGACTACGCAAACATCAACAGAAAAGAGAGTTTCGCCTTTTCTGTTGCCAGGTAACTAGTGAATTTAACATGGACTAAATATAAATATATAAGGTGATGACCATACCTTTTGCAGCAAGATGTGGATCTTATCAATTAACGATACAGACAAAGTCCCTGTATCACTGGCTTTTAATTTTTCCATCACATGCACAGATAATAAACCTGCAGCAATCTGTAGAGTTGCACATTAGAAAAGCAACGACGAATAGAAATACTAGTAATATTCATTAGCCAATGTCTGCTCACCTCCACAATGGAAAAAATGCAGCAGCCAAAAGAATAATAATAATGAAAGCTCAAAATAGCTGTCATTTTGTTGTGTACTGTGTGCTATATAGACTCTTCAAAAATTGTTATGGACCCACATCATGTTATTGACACTCAGGTAAGGATTTGGATCTGAGATGTGCCCAGCAAATCTGATTCAAATCCAATATAGCACCTATGGGTACATAAGAAATGTATTGAATCGATTCTTTTTAATTCCAATCGCAACTCCGAATATGGAATTCAAAGGGATCAAATAGAAAAGGATACTCTGAATCATAAAACTATAATGAAATATACGATCAACCAACTTTTATCGAATTTGCAAAAGTTGGACAAGCACTGATGAGGACCATGTTCAAGCCCACGGAGGAGTCCAAGTCCACCAAAGAGTACTTTTAATCCTACTTAATTTAGGATTCCTATTCAATTTACATTTCTTTTCAGATTTAGTTTAGAACACTCTTATTTGTTTCCTACTTAATCTAGGATTAGTTTATTTGTTTCCTACTTAAATTAGGACTACCCTGTTAGCTTATATAAAGAAGGTAGGAGAGCAATTTTCTTTAGTTTTTATTACTCAATAAATCAGAATTTCTCTGTGGAGAGATTATTTTTCAGATTTAGCATTCTGAATTTTTTTCTTTGTGTTGACTCAAACGTGAACGATATCATGGTCCATTCGTCGCTTGTTCTGCATCAAGCACAGATGCACCCATTTAAGTACGGGTAAGACATCTTGTTTGCATCATAACTATATGCAAAATGATAAATATAAGCAACACTGCCATTTTATGAATATAACTTTAAGCCTATAAACAATTTTTTAGGAAAAATAAAATAAATATTTAAAAAGTATGAAAATCAACTGAGCTCCAATTCCAATGCAAAAGAGTTGTAGATAAACGTGGCACTTAAAACACCACCTGATCCATGTACTTGGAAGAATCTAGAACATCAGAAGCTCCAACAGGATGGACACATACAGCAACTTCATATAAAGTCAATTCCCCCCGGGGGGGGGGGGGGGGGAATGATCATTTAAAAAAAAATTCCATTCTTAATTTACAACATTCAAAATGGAGGTGCATCACGAGCCCTGTATAGCTTTCTAGAGCAAAGATCAATATACCCCTAACTTGGCATATGTTTTGGAGAAGCCGAAAAGAAACACCATTTGTTGCTGCTTAAGAACAGCTATATAGAGATGACTAATTAATTTTAAAACCTCAATTAGATAATACCCAAGACCCAGCTCAAGCCAACTGAAAACAATACTACTAATGCTACACATTAAAAGGCATAAGCATTACTATTTCAGTTCAGACCATACCACCAGAAATAAAGTACACTCCAACACTAGTCAAGAGCAAGCGCTAAAAAAATGCACCCATCAAACATCACATTTTACACTCAAAAATTGAATAATGTCTACCTCAACATGCTGAAACAAATGAATTCACTGCAAGGAAAGTGTAGAAAAACAAAGGGAAAAGGATATTAGTCTCAAGACCCAGCTCAAGTCAACTGAGAACAATACTAACGCTAAACATTAAAAGGCATAAGCACTATTATTTCAGTTCAGACCACACCACCACAGGTAAAAGTACACCTGAAAACTTGTCAACACAAGCACTAAAAAATATTCCTATCAAACATCAATTTTACACTCAAAAATTGAATAATGTATCCTCAACATGCTGAAACAAATGAATTTGCTACCAGGAAAGTGGAGAAAAACAAAGGGAAAAGGATATTAGTCTCACCTTTGTACGAAGATATATGTCATTATCATATTCGCATGATGCATATGACCTAATCAGGTTGCCCAAAATTGAGCCGTCATGCAATGTTGACAGAATATCCTTGGCACCAAGCAGTTTTGCATCTTCGGGTTTTTCAGTACCATCTGTTTTCTTCTCCATTCTATCCTTTGCCATATCAGTAGTTTGTTTAAGCATCTCTGCATGTAATAATTTCTTCTGCAAAAATGTCTCAAAAGCCAAAATTTGTACAACAGCGGACTGGCACTGACACCTATATGCTATGCTAAGAACCTCCATTTCGCTTAGACTTTCAGAAAAGTTAGCTTCACTACTAGAAGTTTGCAAAATGTTGGACAATTGCCTCCAGAAGTTCTCTGACTTTCTCAGCCAGTCCAAAATTTTCATAAACAGAGCAGCTCCTTCCCACAATGCCTTCAGGAAATTTAGCACATTCAGCAATATGCGGGGATTGCTGGAGGGAAGAAAAACCAATCACACCAAAGAGACATTAGAGAACACAACAAACAAAATCTAACCCACAGGACTACAGCGACAGCATAATAAATAATTTAAGTAATACCTGTTGATAAGATCATTGGATTGTTCAACAAATTTAAGAATTGTAACCATAATACTTGCTCCCATGGAGCCCAGTGACCCAATGGTAGCTTCATTTGCTTGCTTGACGCCACTGGTATCACTTAGTTGGACATCTGTATTTTCCTTAGGAACAATTACTGCAATAAGAAAAGCAGGCTGTAATAGCAAATGTTAGTAGGGAAATGACCAAAGAAATCTAAAAACAATATTAGACTATTGAGATGAAAGACTGATTGATAGGAAAATAAGATGACATGGTTTTGAAAGGCATTACTATAGCTTTCAGTAAGCTGAGCTGAGTGAAGTTGTGCGATTGGTTTTGAATGTATAACTATTTTCTGGTTTGGCAGAGAACAAATCAACAACTTTCTTTTCCTCTCTTTTTCAAGAAATCAACTCTAACTTTAATCATTTAATCAAGTTTGTGGTGGATCACATGGAAATGACTTCTTCAGTCAGCTCTAATTAAAGATAGATCCATAGCTCAGTCCAAAGCATATGTTCATTCCTGCAGTCTTGAGTAACAGCCTCCTGCTGTTAATCACCTTCAACTTGGACCAAATCACTCAATCATACTAATACGTCATCTTAAAAATACTAAAACATGTCATCTTAAAAATAATAAAACCACCTTAGTCGACTTGCTCCATTTTGACCGATTTTGACCTTGGTTGATGTCCCTTCTAACTTCTTAAAGAGTCATTTGTTTTTATTATTCATCAACATCCATGTCTAAACCACGTCCAATTTTCTCAACTGCTTATTTTTTTTTTTAACATAAAATGGCATAGCTTGGATAAAGTTCAACATAGAGAAGTTTCTCTTCCACTTGGAAGAATTACATGATCATGCAACCAAAACACCATTCATCTCATCGATACTGTCCAATTTTACGGAAAACGTCCTTGTAAAATTGCCTTCCTTATAGTTAAGAGGAAATGGTCACTCCAAGGCAAGATCTTCATACAAAATTGGAATTAACCCCCACCCTAGTTTTGCTTATTCGAGGTCTATTGTAAACAACATGCACAACTAGATATTTTTATATGCCTTATGTGGGTAAGTTAATTCTCCAACACATGAAACCTCGGTACACAGCCGAAGGATGCCTAGCCTCATAGACCCATGGTAGTCTCCAACCTAATTTCCACATCTCCATCGAAATTTTGTCTCCATACTCTCCATGAGATTTACTTTGGCTTGGGGGAAGGCTAAATGATCCCCACACTGAAGGTAAGTTCAACTAAGGGTGGCCACAAACCAAGTTTTCCTGAGCTGCTCCAGCTTAGTTAGGATGAGGCTCTGCTTAAGCTCAATTACTGACCTAGACAAGACAAATTTGAACTCATTTCATGGCTTATTTAAAGTGCAAGGTCGAGTCATTAGTGTTGGCTTGAATCTCACTAGTTGGCTTGAAAACAAAATATATGTTTATAATTTCATAGACCAAGACAATTGTTTAGTGAAACGATGCCATTTTGATTTAGTTGAGCTATTCATTTTATCTTATAACATGTTAGACAAAAACAAAGCTTTATTTAGTAGCTCAATTCACAAGCCGAGCTCGAGTCAACTAAATCTCAGCTCAATTCCACCCCTACCTTCAACCCATGAGCGGACCCCCTAGCATCTCATGGTCCTCCCCTTCAGTGCAAGACCATGATGGACAAGTAGATTGGTGGCTTAGAGTTAATATATCCTTCGAGACTTTCTCGTTGGTCAAGAATGTATTAAATGACAACGATCTTTGTAATGTCTAGTCGTGCAATAAATGAAACCATTACCTAATCAAACCAAGACCTCAGTAACCTCCATAGCTTGAACCTTCATTCAAATATACTTTCCTCCATCAATCGTATAAGACACACCACTTCAACACTTCACCATAACCAAAACATTTACTATTATGCTCTCTCTCGCTCCTGAATTCCCTAGCACTCACCCCCTTTGCCTCCAGCAACTCTCACCATTCACACTACTTAGCATTATTACCAAACAACCAAAACCTCCAATTTGACTCCTACCATCCACAACGATATTCCAATTAATTATGGATCCTTCAACATTCTATCAAGCACATACGAAAATCATCAGTGCATGGCTCTCTCCGCGATGAATAAAATCCAATTGCAAAACATTAACATTCAAAAACATGTAATCCCTTTAAAATATCAAACCAATTACAAGTTGAATTGGGAAAAAAGTAACACAGTTACACAATTGAGGAATTCCAACTTCCTTTATTTACTTGGACATTTAAGCAACGGAAATTAAATTCAAGGATGAATATATGCCAATGAACCTGGTAATTTGCTGCCAACGTGAGCAGCTTAACCATAGCAACAAAGAGATCTTCATTTGATGATGACTGCTCACGCAAAATGCTATGAACAGAATGCCTAAGATATGTGATCTGGCAACAAGATTAAGAATGGTAATTAGTAACAACTAATCTAGTCAATTAATTTTCAAGCAAACAATCAGATGGTTCTTTAAACAAAGGGCATTAAACAAACAATGTAGACCTGCTTTTCATCCAGTCCAAAACATACATTCCCAAGCACATGTGCTTGTGAACAATCTGCAAGAACTAACAAGACAGAGAGTACTTTTGCAGCTCCCACTTGTATTGTCTGTATGGTCAATTAGAAATTATGAGTAAGAAACACAACAATTAAATAAATAAGAATCACTAAGAAAAAACAGTAAAATACAAGCTATGATCTCATCACAAAGCAACAACCACAAGCTACCTCTCAAGGACAACATATGACAGACAGACCATGCAAAGAGATGTCATACATTCTATTGCCTATCTGGCAATATCTGTACATGAAGTACATAATCCCCTGTTGATGAGAGAGAACAACCATACCAATGTAAGCCTACATGACCAACAACTAGCATTCCACATATATCAAGAAATAATTGAACTTAAATGGAATTGCTGATAAAAGTTGTATATATCTAAAGGGTGCATTTGAACTAAGCAGATTTATAGGCCAAAATTTATGGGAATGGATATTCACATAGAGCAGATATGTTCCCCTTTCCACACAAACAACCTAACCAAAAGGCTTTTATGCGTGCACACAGCATTTTATTATTTACCCTGTTCTGCAATGTCAACAAACTTCAATCCTATCAGGGACAACCTCATCCACACTAAGAAAAGCATGCATGATGGAATTATATCAAAATCAAGAGAAAAAAATATAGTTCTACTTGTCAAATATATATACACATATATAATTCTGAGATCTAAAATGCTTTTATATTTCATCTATGAGAAGGAAGTATTAGCTACCAAGCACGTTCTCTTGGAACTTTCTAAAAAATTGAAGAGACATAGGTTGTCATGAAAATTTGTTTATGCACAAAATAAGCATAAGCGATTCAAAATGATAAGTACAGAGACAAACAGAGAAATGTGAACAACCAAAAGAATACAGGACATCAAACAAAAAAATGGCTAATGAAAGAAGTAAAAGGGAAAAGTAGTATCACAATCTACATATAGTGCCTACACGAGGGTAAAATAACATACAGGATTACGGAAGCATGACAGCAAAGATATCATGGCAGTAGGAACAGGAATTGGCTTGGTTGCAGATGACAACACTGCTTGGTGAAAGACAGGAAGGCTGGGCAAAATATCCTGAAAAAATATCAAAGGTGAATTTTAGACATACTTCATCAAGAATGCATTTATGCATCTACAGATGCCAAGCCATAATTAATTACAAAGGAATTGAATATTTCTAAAGAGAATAAAATCTATTCTTCAATGAGAGATAAAGCAACCTAGTGTGCAAGCATGCATGTAAAGCAACCTAGTGTTCATCAAACCTCTCTGGCAACAGATATCCACAAAAGCTGGAGAAATGAGACAGGGAAAACAAGAACACTTCCTATTTAAGCAAGAAAATATAACAGGGTATGCTATTGTGACAATCCTACTGAATTAATTCAACCACGCTACAAATTGGGTGTCTACCACAGGTTATTATTCCAAGCACCAACTAGCTGATGTACATACAAGGGAAGACCAGACCAATAAGCTAAAAAAACAATCTTTCTTGCATGTGCAAGCCGCAAGGATCACAATAATGAAGGGTTAAACCCTGGAATGTACCTGGGAAAGATCCGAAAGCATGCTGAATAAGATATCCAATACAGCACATATTGCCATTTGCAGCCCCTCTATCTCCATCAACTCACAAAGACGGCTGATGTACATTTTCTGCTTAAAAGTAAGCAGCCTTTTAATGTGAAAAACAAAAATCTAGCACCAACAATGAACAACTGATATCATATTGAGGAAAAAGCAGAAGACTAACCTCTATGGCCTGTGCAGTTGTACAAACAATGCGAAAAAGGGCATTGTGGATGGAAGAATCACAAAACAGAATATCACGAACAACCTCACCCATTTTCTGACGATAGGGAAATGATGAAATGCATGTCTTCATCACTTCAAGCACCTATAATAAATGCAGCATAAGAATCTGAAATTACCAATATTTGAGAGCCATTCTATAATTTTAAAAATCACAACAAAATCCAAAACTGGACATTTTGCTAATGTTGCAAGGTCCAATGCAGCATTTCTGTAATAGGAAACCGATATTTCGTACTTGAATTGGGTCAGACAATCAATATTGGACAATAAATTAACATAAGCCAGATGTCTTAGGAGTATCCAGGAAGTAGAGGGGTGTACAGTATATATAGCTGAAATTTTCAATGATGCAGTATGAGTAATCCTGTCTGAATCCAGTTTTTTAAAGAACAATTAATTAGGTCAAACAATCAAGATTGGACAATAAATCAACATATGCCAGTTGTCTTAGGAATAACTAGGAATTACAAGTGTTTTACAACATATAAAAAAGATTAAATTTTCACTGATTCTGTATTAGAATCCTGCCTGAATCCAGTCTTTTCAAGAATAATTAACAATGTAGAATCATCACCGATACAACACCAAAACCATTACAGTACACGTGATTGTGCACTGCAACAAGACATCAACAAATAGATACACATTAACAAAACATGCATGTTGAACAAAGCATAAAATGCATCCACCATGCCAACCATAAACAGTGGACATATTGACCATAATTCCCACATGACCCTCATTTTCATAAGTATAATTTCATAGAATCTGGAGACAAGGCAAACAATTAACAAAATTGATAAATTAGAAGAGGTAAGATAGTTTCATAGTTATGCCATGTTCAAATCCACTAACACAACCCCCCCCCCCCAACAAAAAAAAAAAAAGAAGCAAAGAGAGCATTTAGCTTCGGAATTTAATATTTGACAAGAGCAGAAGATGAAATGCATTTTGAGATGTTAATGAGAGTTAAATAAATAAATAAAAACTGGAATTACATAAACGATTACTGTCACAAACACCTCACAGGAACCCACAAAAACAAAATGACAGAGATCTGAAATAATATTAAACAACAGAAATTGGAATTAGTCTTTCCAAATGACTGGTTTCTCCACTTTAAAAGGCAACTCAACCCTTTAGTATCACCCTGACAGAGAACTCTTGTCTTTCATAATTGCATTGCCACAGGCTCTATTGCCTTAGGCAACGCCGCTGCATTACTTTGGGTTCCCTCCACTTTCTTCAATATTAAAATTGTAGGCTAACTGACTAAAGGAAAAAAAATAACCAAGCAATTCAGGTATCCATCTCCATAGTTCATAAAACAGAAAATGGGACATATTCCTACATTTTGTAATAAGTAGAAAGACAACAAGAGGTACCTTCAATGTCACCTTCCAGCGAGCATGCTTAACCTTGTATTTCCAGTACTCATGATTAACAAAAACAAATTGAAGGGAAAAAACTACCAGAGCCAGAACATCATCATTTTCTACTCCTGTCTCCACAAGCCGCATGGTGAAGTCCAGAACTGCAGAATTGAAATCATGCAAGATGAGGGGAATAAAAAGGTGGGAGTAAAATTATAAACATCTAACGCATTAGTAAGTAAAACCAGCTGGAGCAAATATGTATGCACATCATATAAATGTCATAAATACTCACAAGATCAATGAAATGAAGAAGACAAATGAAAGTTAAAACTCCAGAAATCTGATAATTGTTTTCACTGCCACCATTAGATATAGATGTCATAAATGTTCTTAAAATAGTAAAATCAGACCACATCAAGGCCATAAACAAATGTTGCTGGCAAAAAAGTCAATAGCGGAAGCTGTAAATTATCTAATGTCTAAAATCTGAATTTAATGCTACCTGCCCAAAATTTGAAGCTTTCTTACATTTTATTTTATTTTTTTGGGTCCATGGTAGAAAGTCTAAAGGAGTTATTTTTAGTAAACATCGCACAACGTCATAATTTGTAAATGGACCCAAAGAAAAAGCTCATCAAGGCAAGTGAAAGCACCTTATTCCACGAGAAGCAAAGGAGCTTCAACCAGGCAGATATAAAGCCTCACGGCAGGTGCTCTTGGATAACTCCATAATCAAGAAAATTGTGCCTTAACCAATTCATACTTCAAAGGCAACTTTGTGGGGAAACAAAAAAAAAAATAAAAATGAAACACTTCAATCAATCAATACCAAGAAGTCGACCTACTACATTTGCTCCAAATTAACAATACTAATCGAGCTAGATGCCATGCTTTCCCATCTTCCTTTACCAGCCTTTCAACCAACTACACGCTCCCAGAAAGCCTTCAAGCACATGCTTTTAGATAACTCCAGAACCACGAAAACTATACTTTGAACAATGCAAATTTCAAAGGAAACTGTGGAATTTAAAATAAAAAAAAAATAACCTCTAGCCTATCCATACCAAAAAGTTCACCTACTACATGATGGAGATCATATATGAAGACTTGGGTATCTTAGAATTTATTCTCTAGGTTATTTTTACCATTATCATTTAATATTGTTGGGGTTTTATTCAAATTTTATTTGCTGGCCTAGGGTTAGCTTATTTTAAGGCTAAACTTGTATTGGATCATTAGTTTTTGATCAAGTGAATTGAACGCTGAATCTAGTTGTAGTTTAGTCATAGTTTCTTTCTTCCCTCTTCTCTTCTTATTTCCTCTCCTACATCACTCCATTTGCCACAAATTAACCATAGTAATCGAGGTCTATGTCATGCTTCCCCCCTTCTTCCCTTACCCAGCCTTTCGACCAACTGTGCACTCCCGAGAAAGACTCCAACACATTCCAAATATAGTCAGAATTAAAGTCTAAAAGTCCCTAACAATTACATGATGAAGTAGAATGAGGCACAGACTCATCTGTCCTTTTGCTTAATAAAATATAATTAACAAAACACGTTTCCCAATCAATTTATAAGGATCTTTTGATGAAATTCACATCACATGTTCATAAGCACCCTATGAGACAAAATTGGAGTCCAAAACAAACCAACTCATTCACTGCCAATCTTCACCCTAAATTTCCCACCATGAGAAGCTACCCATAGTCGTCCCATCCATTCAAGCATAAGATTTTTTATTTGCTTAAGAAAAATAATCATGAAATTTGATTGTCAAAATTGAATTTAACCACCATTCTAAATTAATAAAACTATGAAACCCATATAATGTCCATCCATGTCACATCACTTTGATCCCATCTACTAATTTAAAATTATTTTAAAAAATTATTATTACTTTATAAATAAATATTCAATAGTTTATTAAATAGGATTGCATATCCATGTTCGCAACAAAGGCCCAAAAAAGAAAAACCTATTCGAATCCAGCTCTATATCACCAGCCAACCAACTAAACTACATGCACAAGAAACTGTCCTTCAACCTATACAAAAGAAGTTTCAAATTTTGAAAAACTCCCTAATTTCTCTCCCTAAAAATAAGCCAACACAAACAAAAAGGAATAGTTCCCTACTCTTTCTTCGCCTTTTGAGTGTTAATTTAGCTAAAATCTGCTTTCAACAGAAAGACATGCTCACAATGTTTCATGCCCTACAAGAATTTTAGGATAAGATCACAAAAGGGATATGAAATAAAAAATACATGACTCTGAATACTAACATGCAACAAGAAATAGAAGTCAACAACACAACGGATATACTCGACAAAACCACAAAATTATAATATGATATTAACTCCCTAATTTTGAAACAAAATAGAACAAACATGCAGCATGACAAGCATGTGAAGTTGGGGAATGTGCAGGCCCATGGACATGATAAAATAAATATCATAACTCAAAGGCCACAGCTTCTCCATCCACCTCTACCCATGAGGAAGTGACTACTTTCTGAGACCCTAAACGGTATGTGCAAAAGATATGGTTCAAACCGGAAGACAAGACTAAAAGAACGATCCTCAGTCCAGCCCATGAAATTCCATACCAAAGCCTCCATCGAAGAGTGTTTAGTTTCCAAATTCATTATAAGTTTGACCTTAACCAACCAAATATTCACCAACACATGCTACAACACTTCCTAAGACAATTCAAGATGCAATAAGAAATCAAAGTAGGCATTCAAGTGAAGAAAATTCCTGAGAACCTTTTGTGTGAGGAAGCAACAACAAATAAAAGAAATGTTGTATGCAAACACAAAATTTTAGACAGAGAAATACAAGTCACAAAGAAAATCATAGGAGACTTAAACAGCATGCCTGAAAGAGTTAATGGGCAGCAGCTGTCATTATGCTCACAGTCAATCAGTAGCATATTTGCAAGTCTTCCAGAAAGTAACCATGAGCCACTGGAATCACACATGAAACAAATAAAAAACAGAATTAATTTAAATGTGTCACACCTCAGTGAAGGTCCAAACAGCACACTAGTTGACACCATTCAACGTATACCATATATTGATTTGTTACGTAACTAATAAATACTTGCAAACCCTTCCCAGAAATGAATGCAGTCCAAAATGTTTATCCTAAACAATACTTGATACCAAGAGTAAGAAACAAATAAATCAAAGAAGAGAAGGAGAAACAAATGGATTGATCAATTATTCATCACTCTCGACTCCTTGAAAGAAAATATTGACGTAAGAAATTAAAAAGGAATGACCAGCACATTTGATTTGTCTACCATTCCTGTTAAACTTAAAGATGATAATTGAAGTTACAACACAAATCCTGACTGTTGCCACCCATTGTAATAGGATATATGAAGATCACTCAAACATGCCCATCTACTGTCCTTAATGATCATGCAATCATCAACAAAAAAGAAATGCTATCATACAGAATAAAGAGGAAAAACCAGTTAACAAAACAAAGAGTAATGCAACAAGTTAAAAAAGATGGGGGGTGTGACGAAGGAAGTTGAAAGGCTCATGATTTCCAAAAATGCACTTTAATTTTGGAATCCCCAAAACTGCACTAGTAGCGTACAAGGTGCGTTCCTACAGAGTATTCACCTTGATAAACCATCTAAGCGAACATTGAAGGGATTAGTCCTTAAGGCCACATCAAATATATTTGTGTTTAGAACTGCTGCAGCAATATGAGATGGTGAGCTGCAATAAGGAAAATAGAGCAAACAGCATCAGTTATAGCATGAAACAAACAAAAAGAAAACCAACTAACAAGATCAGAATTGAATTGAAGATCATACAAAGTCATCTTTGTGAGGGTAATAAAAGTAGTAACCAATGAGTGCATGAAAACCGGTGGTTTGAGTTTATGGAAGGGTATTTTTAACCAGTGGAATGAATTTCAAACGCAGTTATTCTAGTCGGACTAAGGAATCGAGTTAGTATTAGTCATCCATGGCTTGGTGTCACAAGCCAACCTTCAAGGATGGGATAAGTCTCTTATCTTCTTGTCTCGTGCTACCCTAAACCTTTACGTACATATTGTATATAAGTGTTTTGTGCATGAGTTGTGTCGGGCACGGGTAGCTTCACGCAAGTCACAATGTCTTGTACTAGAGTTTAAGTAGGCAAAACCCTACCAAGGAGATGCGTCATCATTATTTCGAAGGGCTGGAAAATTAGTTGAGAGTCTATTATAGATGCATATAAAAGATCTTGAGGAGATTCCTTGTAATTATATTTGTAGACTCATTAAGACTCCACCAGCAAGGGGAATATTTCCTGCTATCACTTGTAAGAAAGTTTAAAATGCATGTATAGAGAAGGGTAAGCAAGGTGAGTTCCTATATTCCTTGTTGTAAGCTGCTTGCCTCTCATTTAATTGTAGTCTGGATAGTTTTCCATCAATAGAAGTCCCTTACTCTCATTATAGCTGTTTGTCCATTTTATTTGTGTGCGCTTGTGCCACTTTGCAATGCTAACTTGCGAGGCTTCAGGACGTGTGATGTGTTCTTTGTGAGGTAAAATCTTGGCTGACTAGCTTGGAAGTGACCAAGACAAGTACCTCACGACCAACACTAGTGCCAAAGGTGTTGGTTCGTGACACTTGACGGTGAAAGGATGCATGATTTCTTTCCTGATATTTTTGTATTAGCAGGAATAACAATGCACCGTTTAGCATCTTTCCCAGGTATTTCAAATGTAAATCTTCATGGAAACTTGCATGATTGGGGGAACTGGACAGTTTTAAGAATCTAATTGCTTTCCTAAACAATTATAATGTTGATGGAAAGGATGGCATTGGTTGAAAAGCATCAAAATAAGGTATTTTTTATGTCAGGTCATACTATGAGATCTTGATTGGACGGAGGATAATTTCCCTGGAAGAACTCACCATTGATAATCATATTGCGAGGAGGAAAGTGGTTGATTGGTGTTGTTTGCGCAAGAAAGATAGTAGTCCCTTGATCACCTTTTTATTAATTGTTCACGGTTTAAGGAGTTTTGGGATATGACCTTCCATGTTTTAATATGCAATGGTGTTTCGTAAGGAGACAAAACAAACGTTTATGTCATGATGGGATATTAAAAATGCTAAAAGGAAGAGGAAAGTTTGGAGTATTATGCTTTTTTGCTAGGTTTGGTTGATGTAGGAAGAGCAACTAAAAGATCTTTCCAAGATATTGAATTTCTACCGTATGGATTCAAAAGTTTCTTTCGATTGTGGTAAACAGCAGAAGCCCAGCTAAAAAATAAACATTAACCGAAAGTCAGTAAAGTAGTCAACCAACAACTAGTTCATCAGTATTTAATCCAATGCAACCTGCTCATTCTCAACTTTTGTTTTCATAAGCCCAATAACAAAATAACCATTGATCTAATTCATATAAGTAGGTAAACCAGCAAGTACTTCATCAGTCCATCCAATGAGACCTGCTCATTCTGCTTAATTTCACCATATTATGTTTTTCATAAGCTTCAAAGCTTTCAGAAGTTATACCCCATGGGACACAATCATGTCACACTATGACACCAACAATTAGTAATGTATGCAAGGGATTGGACCAATAGAGATAGAAATGAATTACCATTTTAACATCTTTGCCAATATATTAACACTCATGGACATCATCAATGCACCACTGCTAGTAGGAGAAATTTTTTTGACCAAAGTGGCAAATGATCTCAACCACATGGACACTGCAATCCAGAAGAAAGAGAACCATCACTCAAAGATTGAACATCAAACTAAAATTGAATGACAACAAAATTCAAAATAATTTATAAGGAGAAGTAAACTAACAAATTATTAAGCCAATATTACCACACACACTTCTCTGCATCCCCATTCATGCGAGTGCTTTCAATATGACGGGAATTCCCATCCCCAGCAAACCATAACATGCAGCCTACAAATTATACATTTTTATTCAATAAAGAAAATACTAAATACACAAGAAAAGGCAGGTGAAATAAATCAAAATTTGTAGTTAATTTGTCACATCAAACTAAACAAGGAAATCATTGCTGCAGACGTCCACATTTATTCGTGTAAGCAAAGGCCTTAAGCACTCTAGCTTCTCCCACATGAGAGTATCTACTCTTGTATGCATTGTCATATATTACCAAATACCAAGACTAATGGGTTGAGATTTCATGTAGATAGGAGCTCACACCCTATGGTGAACTGTTGCTCCATGGTGAACTAAAAGTTATTAGACACTTATCCACCACAGGGGGGGGGGAAGTTACCAGAAGAAATAGGTGAATCAGACAAGGCCACACTAGAAATGAGTGTGGTACATGTCATGTTGGTATCATATTGCATATCTGTATCCATGCTTCTTAGTTAGTTTGTTCTGATGTGCAAAACTTGCTGCAACAACAATTGCAATTTAAAAACCATAGTTTGAATAGAATAACCTGAAAGCAATCTGGAAGTTCAAGAGGGACTATATCTTAACTATCATGGCTGCTTTTAGATAATTTGATGTAATCTAGCCACATTTTATCAAAAACACCACAAAGGATCTAGCCATTGTACTATTGATCAATTAAATTAACTCTCAATAAAGTTTTAAGTAACTAATGCAATCCTCGTTGAACTAAAAGGATGCCAATGAATCCTGGCAACATGAAAAATCTCAAAACCCCCATCTCTGAATTTGTCAAATTTATTACCATATTGTGCTAACAATTATATGTTAGAAATTGCCCTAGTGCATAGCATAATTTGCAATAAACACCACAGCAAAATAAGACAATTAACCAATACATCAACAAACATTATTTGACATGGAAGAAATGATTCTATAAATCATCAGATAATACAAGAACTATAGATAAAGAGATCATTATTTTTCCAGCACATTCATCAATGCATAAGTGACAGTATTAGCAAGATCTATTGACTGGTCATTAGCCATATATAACTTCTGCAATTGTGTGTGCGCGCCAACGGCAGAGTAGAGAAAGCATATAGTTCAGGCATGAATCCACCAGCAGTCAAAATTATGATTTCCCAAAAAGATTACCATGTTAAAGGACACCAATCGACTAGCAAGTCCAGAGTGACAAGGACATTCCGCAGTGCCATCCAAATACAACTCTTGAGCCAAATGCAAAAGCAACACGAGCACCCCAGATTGTGTATACTGCAAAAGTGTGGCATGCGTCACAAAAAATGAAAGGTTCACAAATTTAAGGTCCAAATGCTACATTAAAAAGGAAATGGGGCACGCAACACCAACCGCTTTTCCTTCCTCATTCTGATATTTTTGGAACTCGCGTTGGCTTGAAATACAATTAATCACTTAAGTGGGACTTGGGAATATGCAATGGCTAAATTAGTAATATTTTTGAACTCGGTTCGGATTGAAATACAGTTAATCATTTAATTCGGACGCAGGAGACAGAATATGCAAGGGCTAAATTTTTAGTAGGTTTCATGGCAAATTCTCTTATAGTGGGGGCCAGATTCTAAGATATTGTGGAAGTATCCACATAACAAAATTCATGTGTCAACTGAATTTTTTAACTAGCTTGCACAGGGACATAAGCTTCAGACCGCAATCATGTACAGGGGGGTGTTGGTTGACAAAAAATGGGTCAAGTACAATAAAGTAGAAATATGTGACAATAAAGGTGAAATGTGAAAAATTTTAATTGTAGGAAAGTACAAAAAGTAGGTCAAATTGGTGATTTTGGTTGTTTTTGGTGGCACCAAACAGGCCTAAAAAGCCAGCATGCTTGTGCATATACTGTATTGCTGCACCTTTCATCTTCTAGTTTGAACCAACTAGAGTATTCCGGATAGGCAACCAACTACACCAAATGCATTTATATACAAGAACGCTATCAAAACGGGAAAAAAAAATAAGAAGGAGAACAAAATACCATTACTAACATCAAAGGTAGAGTCTGTTATAATAAATGCACAGAGAGTTAAAAACTAATCTAGAAAAATCAGTACATTGCCAAAGTATCGGACACACACTACAATGACATGACAATAATCGACAGAGAGTCAAGAGACTATAGCCCATAGGGCAAACTAAATTATCAATTTACCTCCCACCGTATAAGAGCAGTATTCGCTGTCAATCACTTTCAGGACATGACCCCGTGTGTTGCTAGGAATTAGCAAACCTCAACCCCGGTACACACAAAGGCAGGGGGTTTCAACAATCTGAGAAATTTTACGATCAAGGAATCATCACCTATCTCAACAAAGATGATATACCAACAGGCTTATCAAGAAAATTGTACCTGTTCACAGTTCAAAAAGAATCCAAAATATATCCAGAGGGAATCAATAGTTAAAGACTATCATATACAAGAATCATCAAGCCATTTTCCATACATTTCTCACAGAAAATAGCACAGAAAAGTTTCAAATTTCAGGTGTTAGCAACTTGAACAATTGATACAATGAAAGCTACCCACAGAAAATATATTACTTCAATAATCTAAAATACAACCACCAAAAGTCAGAACCAATTATGTGGCTCCAATTTAAAGTGCAATAAGTTATCCTCCCCCCCCCGACGTGCCATTTTTTCGATGGAGTTTCTTGCACCTATTAATTTTTTATTTATTTTCTATTTTCATTTATTTAATTTCTATCTACATCTCTTCTTCCATTTTTGAGGCAGCATCAATCAAAACCAAGCCCCAAATCTGGATGTGGTATGTTGTACAGTCTGAAGAGTTTAGAGGCTTTATTAAGCCAACCAGATAAATCAATTAAATTTTAAAGGGGCTACTGAGGTTGCTTCAAAAAGAAGCACGCAGTCAGTCAAACAAAGTCCCTACTACTAACAAATAACACATTGCAATTTACAATTTATAATTTCTGTTCTCTCACTGTCAGAGAAAGGTTGTCTCGCAACTTACACGCATTCAGCAGGCCAAGTTCCTTCGCAGAGGGCTGATAATAAGCGAACAAGTTCCACAGTCCTAAATGGAAATTCAACCCTCAAGGTTGCAAAGAGACAACGGATAGGACCATCGATGAACTGTCCTATCCACAAACTGAATACAAAGTGACTCCTGCGTCATTCAGGTGAATGCCTCAAATAAACAAACCTATAAAATTTCAATGAACTTAACCTTTAATATCTAAATATAATCATTCTAAACCCAACCTCTCCTCGATAAATTTCACAAAGTATATCCAATATTGTTTAAGGGTTGTTGTCCTCCAGCTGCAACGTAAAGCAAGCAGGTTAAAGAAAAGGCATTACATATACTCCTTACAAGTGAGATCACACACATGAAATGTAATGTTACCTGGAGACTGATCTCATATGATGCAATGAATGCGGAGACAAATGTCTCAAGACACTTCGATAACCAGCAACAGGACCCTGGAAAAGATCATTTGCAAAATTAAATGCAAGATCTATTTAACTCAAAGCATAAATATACTACAAGCACGGAATCTAAGAGAAAATGATGCACCAAGAGTATATTCATGTAACATTACTTGGTGTGACAGAAGACCTTAAATACTCATAAATTGTCAACTGAGAAACTCACATCTGAATCCTTCAACTATCACTTTGAAGAATTTCAAGAAAGTAGCTCAAGATGCAGCCTCAAACGCTTGACGCACATAACCAACATGATCACTGTCCTTCATTACGGAATAAAAATTAAAATAAAGTCACATCATAAATACTTGGCAACTGTAACCAACATGACCCAAAAAAACGCTTGCAGATTAAAAAGCAAGAAAATAGATTTCAAAATAGAAATTGGAATAGATAATATATGAATCACACAAAAGGGATGTACCATTAGCACGTCATTCTCTTGTTTGCCTGTTAGAGATGAATGAGACAAAGAAATACTGCCCATGACAGAATTAGGGGGCCTGCTTCTTTCATTTCGAAATCGCTGAAACTAGAAACCATTGCATCCACTTCTGAATGTCACTCAAGGAAAAAGCAGTAGAACCCTGAACTGAGGAAAAATAAGGCCAATCAATGTAGTATAGACAAGCTCAAACACAAGATACCCCTCAAAAAGAAAAGAAACAGATAAACATCTTATGCAAAAACCACAGATGAAGATAGTCTCAGAATATCATCTAGTTTCAGAAAACTACTAAATACAAGTTTAAATGATTAGAGACAATAATGAAGTGGTTGAAAATCTGTTTCTCCATTCTCCACCAGCATCGGGTCACCCTTGAGCTGCTTCTTGATGAAATATGAAAGACAATGCAACACACAAATGCAGTGATGCTGATAATTAGTAGGCGAGAGAGAGAGAGAGATACGCAGGATTCTTGTAGGGCCATTGCATTCATTTGGTATAGGAGTTACTCTTCTGATTCAGTTTATGCTAATTCAACTCATCATTCTTTTTTCCATACTCTCTTCTCTATTGCAATTGTTTTCAGTCCTCCAGGACACAAAAAATATGGACATGAAAGTACTGAGTTTACCACTACAAATTCAAAAAATAGGATGCCACATCTGTGGAAGGATTTTAAGTAATGGTACAGAGAATGATTTTTTTTTAATAAACAGCAGTATCTAGAATGATAAGCTTGCCCAATAACGATACATCACAATCTGAATTTATGTTGAGCTCAATAGTAGTATTAAGAATCTTGAGATCAGTTCATCAAGGTAATATGAGTGAGGATGATGGCCCTGCAAGACCACGGGTATCTAGGGTAATTTTTTTTGTACCGTAAGTGAAAAACACAATGCCTCTTTTGGGACATCATATTCATTTTGACTTGGAAGAGGGGTAGAAATGGATTATCGACAGGGAATATGAGGGGATTCCATGCTTGTGGATTTGGATTGGGCCTAGAATTAGGAAGGGTAGACTGGACCAAACTAACATCCATACTTTCCCCTTGATCGAGATGACCCTTCAGATGATGAAGAGCCGCCAGACCCTTGACTGGTTTCCCATTTCTCCAAAGAATGATCCTACTCAACCACAAGGAACAGTACCAACTTCCCATTGACCTTAACATACCTTTTGCGCAACCAAAATTCATGTAACGGGAATAACCTCAAACACAAATAACAAGAAAGGAAACTAACAGGTTGATGAAACCTGAATGGCATTTCATCATGGATCATTTGGAGAAGATTTTCCAAGTCCAAGGTTTCAATAAGAATAAGTAGCAACTGAATTTTAGCATGATAAATGGACTGCAATGCTTCAGCTGATATAGCCAGCTTCCCAAAATTAGAAGACCCAGATATGATTCCCTGCAATATGGTGCCCTTCAGTAATGATTGTGGTGAGAAAGAAATAACATAGAAACCAAACTAAAAGAAGGAAAACACCATACTTATAAAGAGAGAACATTCCTTTCCATTGTTTCCCATTACAAGTACAATATGACTCATATAAGCAAGGAAAAGAATGTCAAGGACTAGATTGTCTTCAACCAGTGTCTCCTCAGCCCACAAAGTGAGAAGGTCAATATCCTGCAAAACATCTCCGATGACGCAAATCAAAGCTCAAATACAAAGATTAAAAATAAAAGTGAAAAAAGGAATGAGGACCTAAATGGATTGAAACAACCACACAACAATCAGCCATAGCCACTTCCATTAGAAAAAATATTACAATCCAAAAACCAGAAATAGAAATAATATAAGGGGAGAAGGAACCATCCAACTTGAAGTGAAACAGAGTACATTCACACCAACAATTAAAGCCATTCCATTCCTAAACAAATGCATATGGTCAAAGAAAAGTCACTAAGAGACCACAAACATCTGCCAAGTAAGAAGTTCTGCTCTCTGTGTTTCAGTTTCATTTAAGGTTCTAATGCACTTGCATAAAACGTCTGTTTGCAAAAATTAATTAAATTAATTGAAGGCCTTTGAAATGGTACGTTTCACCAGTATAATACTTGATAAGTAAGAAAAACTGGTAACTAAAAACCAATGCCTCCTTACTTGCAGCAGAAAGAAACTGGAATGAAAACTTCAAATCTGTTTCCACCACACGAAATCAAGCCTAAAGTTACAGTCACCAAATCCCCCCACCAGGCACAAAAAACTAGCGGGAATCGAATGAACCATTTATTATATTTTTAGTGACCAGCATTCCTTTTTTCTATAAGACGCATTCCTATTGATAGGCACCAAAAAGGCTAGACCAATCCTGGAATCAAAGCATTCTGGCCTCTAGCCTTGCTAGAAGTCCATCACTTGATTGATTAGCAAATTTTATCTACCACAGTCTCCCGTAGAAGCTATGTTTGTAAGAACCTCAAAAGCCATTTTACACAAATTAACAATGAAGTGAACAGATATTTCAAAACAAACCTTATGCATATGATCAGGATAACTGTACAGAGTATGAATAAAAATAGCTGAACCAATACAAATACCATGTGATCAGGATAACTGGATAATAGAAGATTTCTGAGGACAGATAGTAGTCTGCTTTCTAACCCATCAGACACAAGTTTTCTTGCCTCTTCCCTGACTGCAATGCCTTCTTTGGATGTTCCAAGATTCACTGCATCAGAAATACCAGTATTAGGAAGCACACCAACAAGATAAGAATATGTACTTACAAAATCACCTAAGAAGCATGGATACCAACATGACATAATATGGAGGCATTAACTCATGATTTTCAAAAAATGCAAGACACAACACAGCAAGAACTGTCAAAATATATATATTTTTCATGTCTTAGATATTAATACTTTAATCCAAATATAATAGAATAATACAACATAAATCAAACCAAACCAAGCCTTTTCTCACAAGGTGAGGTCGGCTATATGGATTTGTCGAAGCCAATTAGATCTGTTTAGGGGCATATCCTCCGATAGATCTAGGTAGGCAAGGTCATGTTTAATAGTTTCTTTTCAACTTCTCTTGGGTCTTCCTCTACCTCTCCTACTCCTGACAATCTCCATATTTTCACACCTTCTAACAGGTGCCTCCGCTGGATGCCTTCTAACATGGCCAAACCATCTTAATCGGTTTCTCTCATTTTATCTTCAATCGGTGCTATTCCTACTTTACCCCTAATCTCCTCGTTCCGAATCCTATCTTTCCTTGTAATCCGCACATCCACCTTAGCATCCTCATCTCTGCAACTGCCATCTTCTGACCATGATTATGCTTTACTGCCCAACACTCTGATCCATATAGCAGCACTGGTCTAACCGCCACCTTATAATACTTTCCTTTCACAAATACAACATAAGACAAACTAAAATTAAAAACCATATATTTCATAGCTTAAAATCAACAAAGAAATAGCATCATGATCACATTCCATCCAACATGATAGTGTCCATATTTTATAGCTTGAAAGTCAACAAAGAAGTTACATAATAATTACATTTCATCCAAAATAATAACTACAAATTATCTTATCAAAACATTGTTTCATGAATCCACAAACTAAATGTTTACGTTCCATCAAATCATTCAAATATAAAATAACAAACAGATGGTTTTTTTACTTTTATTTTATAATTTATCTTATTCACTAGCAACCCCATTTAAGACTTTCAAGTGCCATAAAAGTGACCCCGTCATGTCCAAAATAAGTAATGAGCCCATAACATATCCAAAATGCGTTTTGAAAAAAAAAAAAAAGAGATAATAAAAAATGCCACAAAAAATGACACAAGAAAAGTGAGTCGAACACGTGTCCAATGTGAGCCTGTCGCATGTCAGTGTCCCTCATGAGTCTGACTCAAAGACGACACCCTTGGCGGTGAGTCCAGGCTTCCCAATCACCCAAATAAGACCCCAATTGTTTATTTCAAAATGACTTAGTGTGCAAGAATGCCAGAGTTATATCCAAACAGTACAATGTAGATATTCCATTTGGGTGTTAAGCTAACTTGCTACAACAATTTAACCATTCTTGACAAATTGCAACGTGAACAATCAGCTGATAGGATATAGCCTATGTGTTTGCAACTGCATCCTGCGGCACTAACTACTCTTGTCCTGGGCCAAATAGATTGTTGGCAAAGGAGCTCTTACTACTGAAGAAAGCCAAATTATGGTCATAGAAAATCAAAATATTTGAAACCTTCAAGCGTGTGGATTTTTGTTATTTTAATAGTTTCTAAGGGTGTGTTTGGAGTAAGAAAAAGTGAGATAAATTGAGAGTTCGTAATGCGTGCAGTGAAAGAAAAAAGTTGATGTGATATAAAGTTAACAAAGATCTATAGAGATTTTCAGTGTTTTTTTGTATGCCAAACAGAGCCTAAAAGTCCTTATTAGGATAGATGGTGAAATGGCTAATTAGATGGCGTGATTGAAGAGGATTTTAATTGACTGAAGGATATTTAGCAATTAGCTTGTTAATTTGATTTGATTAAAAAGTGATTAAATCTTTATTTTGTGTGTGTGCGCGCGCGCGCGCGTGTTATTATAACAATACATACTAATCTATTAGCCTATGACTAAAAAGGTCGAATTTTGGACAACCAAAAATATATATATATATATATATATATCTAGAGTTAGTCTCTTTCTACCTTGTGGACTCAAGGAAACCGTAATTGACACTAAGAGAGACCAAGCAAGGACTTCAAATTCCTCCATTGCAGTTTTTTGCTTTTGCAGTGATATTAGAAGCCTGGATTACACTAGTCTAATGTCTAATAGGCAAAATAGAGACAGCTTCATCACATCTGAGTTAGGGGCAAGAATTATATCATATGAGATTATTAACCATAAAAATATTTCTTGGAATGTTTTAGGTGTTGAAAGACTTGGATAAGAGAAAAATAATGAAATCCAAAGAAAACATTATTAGTTTGCATGCAGGAAAAAAAAACAAAAAAAAAAAAAGAAGAGAATTATGAGAGATTAGTCTTTAGTATTTGGAATAGCAAATTTGTCCATTAGATCTATTTGGAAAACAATGAGACTGCAAAGCATATGTTGATTATGTACAAATTGGCATGTTCATACATATAGGAGGCCTTTGTCACTACAACTTTCTATGGTCAACAATTTATGGCGAGATGACAATATATTTGAAGACTTTAAGGGGCCGATTGGATGGTGCTAAAATTTTAGAGGGATAAGTTTTAGAGGGGGTATAAGATAAGAGGAGATATTATTTTTAGAGGGTTGGCCCACATTGATGTGATGTTTATGAAGGGGGATAACTTTTGACTTGGTTTGGATGTTTTATAAATAAGAGAAGGTAAATGATGATAAAAAGAGTCAAATGACTCTTTTGCCCTTGTGATGTCCCAAACTTGGTTACCCATTAAATTAAATATTAAATTACAAAACCCACTCTATTTAATTATTTTTGGACAATTTGAAGTTATATTATTTATTTCATTGAAAATTTAATTTTTTATAAATTTATTTAAAAAACTTTTTTTTAAATATGTACTTTTGAATGGTTGGTTATTATCCAATTTTTTTAATTATGTTTATTTTGACTTGTTGGCTTATCTATTATTTTTTTATTAACATTATATTTATTTTAATCAAGTTAACAATACCATTAACGAAGGTTAAAAAGGTCAAAAATTTATCCACTTGAAGGGGGATAATTTTTAGCTAGCCCAAACCCTAGCTAAAAATTATCCCCCCGCGGGGGCTAAATTTAATACCATGCAAAATCTAATCCGGGGGAGAAAGGAAGCATTTCGGCTGCCAAACCAAGCAAAAAATGTGGAGCCCACGGGCAAAATTTTTGCCCCCCTTCTTTAGCTGCATCCAATCGGCCCGTAATGTCATTCACTTTCTCATTCAAAGAAAGGGTGCAGTCATCTCTCTTTAGCCATGAGGCGCTACATGGCAGTTCTCAATTTTATTTTGTCCTTTGAGTTGACCGATTTACCATTAGCAAGAGCATTATATATACCACACAATAAGAGGGATTTGCCTTCATTGTGGAAGGATCATTTTTTCCAAATGCGTTTTGTAGTTAAAAGGCCAACATCAGATCATTAATGTATAGTTTGGGCAGTCATAACATTCATAATAATACGGCAGTCATAGGCAGTCATGACATTCATAATGGTAGGAGTCCACTTTGATTTGAAAATGTGGGGCTCAAGGTCGATGAATTCTTTAAGCTAAGTTGGAGGGATTGGTAGTTGGGTTATCAGGGAAAGAGGGATTGCTGGTTCCTTGATTACAAAAAACCAATGGTTTCAATTTCTCTAGATTTTTCTCCTATCCACTTAATCTCTAGTAGGGAAAGGGTGATTGTGAGCAATGGTAAGATTGTTCCATTGTGACCTTTCAACCCCAGAATTAACCTCGCTGCTTGCAAAGGGAAAGCTGCCTACATTTGCCCTTCTCTAGATCCTACAATGCAGGAGTCTTATGGGCTAGGTTGCCCACTCAATCTCTTGTAGGCAAGTTATATTTACCCTTCTCCTATCCAAAGTATCTACTAATTCTCTTAGTTTTCGTATTAACCAATATTCCAAGTTGCAATATGTAACCTACTATCTTAGTCTAGCTTCTTTACCCACAATTGTCCGTTAAGGTGCGGGAAATCTTGCCTACTTCTCGTGACAATTTGGTGCCAATGTAGCGCTTTACTTTGAAGTAACACCCTATCAAACCATTGCCCATCTTTCACTACACCCAAATTTCATGCAGTGCGTCACAAGTAGAGGATGCCCGACGAAATTCTCATTTAGATTCATATTCATAAGAAGTGACTCTGTTTTGTGTTGCTCGTCAACCTATCGTAACTCTCCTTCATCCAAGCTTGAGATCTGTGTGTTAAAATAAACATTAAGCATGCATAGGAATTTGTAAATGAGATAAAGCCCTAAAAATGAATTGAATGAAAAGATTTTAATATGCTCCCCAAAACTCAGACATAACTCCAAGTGCGCCCTCCTACTTTTTATTTCAACTGATTAGACATAATAGAACAGATACAAGTTTGAATAAAATAACTTGAGAACCAATGCTTAAAATCCAAATAATATGTATTTAATTATTTTTGTATTTCATTCTTTATGTTGACCAAACAAAATACCCTCAATTCCATCAAATCAATGCATAAATACATGCACATACACAATTATATATCTAGAAGAACGAAAGTGAATGCAACCAAATTATGCATGTGTGTGTGTGTGTGTGTGTGTGTGTGTTGGGGGGGGGGAGAGAGAACAAAACAAGCTGCACAATGGACTTATTGCAGTTATATATCTAGAAGAACGAATGTGAATGCAACCAAATTATGCATGTGTGTGTGTGTGGGGGGGGGGGGAGAACAAAACAAGCTGCACGATGGACTTACATGCATGCATCACGATCTGACGAGTACACTTCAACAAGCATTGCCGTTCAATGTAGTATTGAAGCATTACCTACATCAACATCACGGAGAGAAGGGGAATGAGAAAGAAGAAAACTGAATCTCAGCTGGGATGATCGTTGCATATGAAAGGTTCCACTTACAATTGATGTTCCATAATAGTAAGCACGTATCAAACAATCTCAAGTTTATTAATCACATTTTACAGAGATTATGTAATTGATACTGAGTTGCCTTTTATTACTCTAATTGAACAAACCTCAAAAATCCATAATGGTTTGATCAGGTTGTCAATGAACACAAAAGAAAGGAAGGGGTTTGAGGAAGACGATGCTTAAGTTTTTATGGGTCAATTGATGATAAGAGTGTTGAAAGGGGTTATAGGGGGATTCAACCAACCAACTACAAACTCGTCGAGATGGAATCAACTCGACCAACTTAATTCACTTCCAATAAATATGGATGTCAAAGGGAAGGATAAAATCTAAGGGGGACGAATATTTATTGTTTTTTATTTTATTTTATTTTATTTTGGGGGGGGGGGGGGGGGACGATGTCCATGTGATCAACACAAAGTATATTATAAAATGGACACCTTATATTATATGAAAACTATAATGCTAAAATTGAAAGAAAAAAATGCAGTAAGCCACTTAGCAATAGAAATATGCATTATATATATGACATTTTTAAGCTTTATCTTCTACAATAAGCAGAAATATATAAATAATAAATTAGATTACAAATTTTAAGTGGAAGCCAGAGCTGAAAAAAGAAATGTAAAAGTGGCCAATGAGTTGCTGAACTACGCAATCGTTTTCAGCACTAGCCTCAATTCATGTCGCAAACAATCTATTGACATTGACTCCCTCAAGGGGTTAGGGCAAGGCTTTCTCATCAGTTGCGGGGTTTTGTGGTGCAAAATTGACTTGGCTTCGCCAAATGGCCTTATCTCTAACAATATGTATAAAGGTATAAATTTGTTAACATGTTCTTGCCACATTGTGCACTATTTCTTTAAGATTTGTTATGTCAGTATGTCCAACTCGTGATTCTACTCTCTAAATTCAGGAAATTCTAGAAAATTACAAGTAATCATAGTGTTACGTTACCAATTGTCCCAAAAAAGCTTAAACTATTAGAAAATGTCCCAACAATATATATCAAGCTATTTCAACACATATTAATTGTGGTTTCCTACTTAAAAATAAAAAAATGAAAATACAAAAAAATCATATTAATTTAGGTTCCTCATACCGTTCTTATTTTACTTAAAAATATATATATTGTGATCCCTCACCCGCCCCCCAAAAAAAAAATTAAAATAAAAAATAAAACCACCTGCACTTGGATAGAAACAAGGAAATAGATGCTCTATTAGAGTTATTGAGGTGATATGGAAAATGGGATTACATTTATTTACACAGCATATTTGTGGTCGACTTGTGTGAAAAAGTGGCAAATGGAGAGCATTTTCATCAAATTTAGTAAGACTCAAGTTGGAAATTTGAATTATTAAAATTACGACATTTTAGTTTCTTCTAACATGGTTGGTAAAAGAAAGTTAGCAGACAGGAGATCCCTGTATGTGTAACAGAGTGTGGTTTGATTTTTGAAATTGGAGGGGAGTTCCTGTTTGCAGCCCCATAGAGGTGTAGTGTTATTAAATAAATACTAGGACAAGAAAGAACAGTAAGAGCAGGCTGTGCTGAGTGCGCTAAATTGGAAATAAAAACTTTATTCGGATGTAATCAAATTTTGGATCACACAAAGCTGATATGAAAGAACCATACTAAGAAGGTAGAATTGTGTGTGTGTTTTTTTTTTTTTTTTTTTGACAAGTAAAAATTTTTATCTAAATAAAAAAGGCCTTAAGAAAATGCCAAGCATTACAAAAAGGTCATATTCAAAACAAACTGACATCAGATCTACAAAATTCTTTTATGAATTTTGTAGAGTCAGTGACAGTATAGTTCTTGGGCAGGATCTTTTGTAGAGCTGATGTCAGTTTGTTTTGAGTATGACCTTTTTGTAAAAAGAATTTGAGTACGGTTCTATACCCGCCACCAACTACCTCTAAAGTGTAGATAGAAATGAGCTCTTCAATTTGTATGAGACAACTCCATCCCTTGAAAAGTTCTATTATTTCTGTCCTTCCACGTCACACAAAATATGCAAAGGGGAATTACAATCCAAGCCGTCCCCCCCGTTCAACCAACCTTGAAGCTCCACCATGCCCACAAGCTGCTATTCGAGTCTTCTGAGAACACCCATGACACCCCTATGCTTGACAGAAACACATCCAAAGGTTTCTAGCCAACAAACAACAAATGAAAAATAATCAATAGTCTCCCCCACCTCCTTGCAAAGGTAGCATCTATTTTGCTACTCAGGAGAATCTACCTCTAACAACATACTATGCAAAAAACGCCACCTTAGATGGCACTCCCATCTTGCATATCTTCCCCCTTGGAAAGTTCTCTGCCCTTCTTCCCCTTAGGAATTTGTAGTAGGACCTCACCTCAAATTCTCATTCCGTGGAAAGGTTCCAACGCACCCTATCCTTCCCATCTCCACCTTTAAGAGGTTAGAAGGTAGAAAATTTTTAAGTCATTGGAAGTTAAACGTTTCACATAATTACAACTACAACATTTTTTTGGTAAGTAATATCTAGCAATGGTTGTTTACAAATCCATATCAAACAATTTTGTGAGCAATAGTTGAATGTCAACAATTAAATAAAGAGATCGTAGAAAAGGGAAAAAAAAAAAGTAATAATTAGAACAATTAAATAAAGTGTGAATTAAAAAAGAATAATTACAGGAGGAATGATGGAGGAAAAAAACAGCAGAGGGCATATACTAACCAAATGAGGAAGCTCATGAACTGCACCATCAATTGCCAAAGTGTCATGCTCACTTGACCTTTTGACAAGAATATATGCTTGAACCTCATCTAAACACTGAAATGAATGAAAAGTTATTTCATTTTCTCAACAAACAGATGAGTAAATTAAATATGAATAAATCAAGCATGCATTATACATAAATTAAATACGAATAAATCAAGCATGCATTATACATAAATTAAATATGAATAAATCTAGCATTGCATTATACATATCATAATACCATACCTACACAGTTAAACAAAAAACAAATGACATCCATCTGTTTCACATTACAATGGTATATATCATAAATGGGAAAGCACATTCTTCAACATGTTTATGATCAGAAAACCGAAGGGCAAGATCTGATTTTAGTAAAAATGTCGTTGATTATCTGGGGAAAAAAAAAAAAAAAGAACAAGAACTTTAAACGAAGTTCCTATGTTTAAAAGCATGGTATTACAATTTAACAAAAACTACGTAAATTAAACTAGGTATCAAAAATAAATAAAATACTGCCAACCTTCTAACAATGCCACAACTATTATTCTAGCCCTTCTCAGGACCACCAAGCACATTAAAAATATTACCACCGCCAAATGCATTAATTCCAACTATGTGGGTTCCCATATTATAAGACACAAGTTTAATTAACATAGTTGTTCCATGCTACGTAGGAAAAATCTAGGGGATGAAGGGCATTTTAAACACAACCACAGAAGTAATGACATTCTTACATTCTTAGAGCCAATAGGCACCGGTAATCCCTTCAGAGTTGAAACTGGGTGTGTTTGGGATGGTATAAAATTGTATAAAATGGTAAAAATTAATGTCTCATATTTTGTGCAGTAGTAGAGAATTTAAATTTATTGTCTCATAATTCGTGTTTGTAGAGATTTGTAGAGTTTTGTAGTATTTTATTTTTAACTCCAAACGGGCTAACTGTCACCTAGTGCGAGAACTACTGAAGTGGCCAATTGGGTCTCCATTTTTTATTTTTATTTATTTTTTTTTAAACATTCTAGATATTCTGAAAATATGTAACACAATGGATAGTCTACTGCATTTCTCTTAAATGCCCCCGTGCATAGCTTCGATGGTTAGTGAATTAATCAATTCACTGTAAATCAGCAATTATAGTCAGTTCCCTTAATTCTCATTTCCCACCCCCACTGCACACCCTTGTATGTATAAAACCAATAACTTCCAAACAAAAGTCTAACTCATCGTATAACCAACAAAAGAACTTACCAAAAGTGAACTAATCTTCAGCGCCGTATCTTTCAATTCAGGTTGCACGGTCAAATGGTGTGACCCCACGTTAACTTGGCGAGCATTCAAAGCCTCTCTTGATTTCTCATTTGGGGGCTTGAAGCGAGATACCGTCTCCAGGAGCCACGCATGATTATCTTTCAACTTCTTTACCTAAACAATCACCGATTCACATTCGTAAATAATAATTTACATACACACATCTATATATGTGGGCGAATATAAATTTGGGCAATCTGAACTGGTGGTAGGTAGGGGTTTCTTTACCAGATGCGGTGGGAGGTCGGAGGAGGGAGAAGCGTTTTCGAGTTCAGTGAGTAAGTGAGTAAATGAGTCCCACCAGAGTGAGGCGTCCACGGACTTAGTGGCCGTCGACTGCTCGGTAGAAGTAGGAGTTCTGGCCATGGAAGGGGCTTGAATTCCAGTGAGGAATTGGAAGAAAGAACTACGAATCCGAAACCCTAGCTTTCGAGCTTCCCTATCGAAAGCTAGGGGGGAGGCATATGTAGAAAGAGAGAGAAGAGAGAGTGAGATCGGGCAAGCCCGCGCTTTTGTGCTTCGAAGTTGAAAGAAATATTTTCTTTACTGATGCTCACTGGCAGGGGTTTGGTCTGGGGGTTTACAGAGGACTAGGAAGGAGGCGCAACGGTCTCTTGGACCAATGGTGCTATGTCGGTGAACCGTCTAAGCGCTACGGCAGCATCCAACGGGTTAAGACTTAGCCCCAAAGCAAAGCCAACAAAGCGGACCGAGAAAAGGGATCCACTTCAATGAGTCGGGTCCAAAGGCCCCTTCGGGGCTCCCCAAAGGCATTTATTCTTTTCTATTATTTATTTGAAACTCCCCGTAGACCATATTACCCCTGTTAATATATCAAATTACCAAAAAGATGCTGTTAATATTATAAAGAGGTAATTGCTTTTTTATTTCATGCACTAATGATCAAAATTACTTACATTTCTTAAATTTTTAAAATCTATTTCTAGATTTCTTATACTTTGCATTAAAGTAAAAATGTTAAAAAATTTGTCAAATTTGGCTCCAAGTAAGTCTAAAAATTATATTTATACTCTTATATTTTATATTACTTACATTTTAATCCCTGATTCTATTTAATTTTTATTGAGTATTTTTGTTTTTCACTTAAAAATTTAACGCAGTTTACAACTTTACTTTAACCCAAAATATAATTAATACAAATGTAGGGTTTTTAAAATTTAGATGTATAAATTATTTTCACTTTAAATATAGTAGATAAAAAAATAACTATCTCTATTAAAGATATCAAAATTATCCGAACTCAACCGGTACTAGTTTCACCAGTTCTAGTCGAGAATTGTATGGAGATACTAATAACAGAAACGGAGGTAAGTATAGGTGTAATAATCCACAATTTTAAAATTTTAATATATATTATTTTATAAAAAGAAATAATAATAAATGTATATAGATATTTACCAAAAAGTTTGCGATTGGTAAAACTTACTTTGTAATCATTTTGGACATATATATATATATATATATATATAAAAAGAGAAACGTGGCACTAAGTTAAAAAAAAAAAAAATTGCTAAAGCCATGTGGAGCTTCCTTCGTTTTTGTGGCTGCCACCTGTATGTATATATAATGAGACATATGTCACATTTTGATGATTGGTGTAAAAAAAAAAAAAAAAAGCCTTAAAGTGGCTTGAAGCCGTGGAACTCAGGGAAGTCATTTTACTTTTTCCTTCTTAACGGGACTTAGTCACCAGGTATCCAACTTATGTATATATATATATATATATATATGATACATTTTATGGGTCCATGAGAAGAAAACTGATAAAGAAAAAAAAGAGAAAAAAGAAAAGGAAGAAAGAAAAAAAAAAAAGAAGAGAAGAGAGAGAAAAAGAAGCAAGAAAGTGATATCTTAAATTTATGAATAGCAGGACTTTGATATTTTCAACATCATGATCGTCATGGTGGTACCGAATTATGATTATTCGACCCATAATAGAAAAAACAAAGGAACAAAGTTTTAAATTTTTTGGGTTTTTTTACAATTTATCCTTTTTTTTTTAAATTGAAGTAGGGGATTTATTTTTATAATTGAAATTTAGTATTTTGTATAAAGGCATAATAAAAATATATAATTTCATTACATGATTATTGTGATAATACGAGAGAATGTGAAATAATGAGTTATGATTAATATTATAATTTTGTGCACTTTTCATGAAAAATATGTTAAGGTGTTATAAGGGTGGCAAGAGAATAGCCTGCGTGGCAAGTTGAGGTGTTATAAGAGTGGTAAATGAATAACTAGTGTGGCTTGTTGAGACATTACAAGGGTGACAAGGTATGATAAGGGTAACAAAGGAATATCCTGCGTGACATGTTAAGGTGTTACAATGGTGAAAAGTTATAAGGGTGGCAAGAGAATAGCTTGCATGACATATTGAGGTATTACAAGGGTGGCAAGATGTTATTAGAGAGGCAAAGGAATAATATTGTGTGAGCATTTCACTGCTTATTGATTTGATTTGTACTACTATCGTCTATTTTATATAATAATGACAGTTACTTTGAGCACTTAAATTTTGTCTTTGTATGAAAATACTTGCTGATATTATTTGAATATTTTTCTTGCTGAATTGAGTAGCTTACCTTGTTTCATCAATTTTTATACAAAGAAGTTGTTCAGTAGTAAAAAGTGAGGCTGACAGATATTAGCGGCCGACAGGGATTGATGATAAATTGTCAGTATAAAGTTTAGCACATGTATAATAATTTTTTGACAGTTAAAGTAAGGAAAAACTTATGTAATAAGTTTGGTTATTATATTTAAATTTTCCTATTAAAATTCAAGATGTTACAACAGGGATTTTAAAATTTCCCCGAGCAGGGACAAGAACGAGAGTCTCTACCTCACCCCACATTTGTTTAAATATTTATTTATTAATTTATACATTTTTTAATATTTATTTAATATACAGGAAAAATATATATTTTTTATTTAATATATATAATATTTATTATATATATAATATATAATTTATAATTGTTATTATATTTAGCAGGTAAATAATGATAGAAATGGGAAATCCGTTATTTAGCGAGAATGGGTATGGGAAAATTTTTCATACTCGCTTCAGGGATGGAGACGAATACAGCAATAGGTATTGCTAAATAGGGACGCAGAGAGAAAGACCATACTTGTTCCGTTAACATCCCTAATCCCTGTCATACGAAAACCTACAAGATTTTACGTCTTTTGAATCAATTTTTGGTTGATTGAAGTGATATTTGATGGTTAAAAAGGTGTTTAAAAAAAATTTGTTTCTAAAAGTACTATTATATCAAACAAATTTTTAGAAATTAATTTTAATTTATAATCTTCTCTTTTAAATCAGTTGACTCAGAATTAATATAAGTTCTAAAATTCTAAACTTAAAGAATGAAACTAACCCTTCATGTAGATATAAGTCACTAAAAAAATGGATTTAATCGGAATGAGTAACAAAAATGTGTTAATTCGAAAATTAAGTAACAAAATGCGGAAGAGTTGATAAATTTAAAATAAAAAATAAATTAATTATTTGTGTGTGTGCGTGTGTGTGTGTGTTTTTTTTTTTTTGTATAAGTTTGACATGTGTTTGTATTTGTTTCGTTTTCTTATAAATCCAAAACGAATTATTTTACAATTGATGGGGAAATTTAAAAGGTTTTTGTTTTTAAGTGTTTGAATGTTGAATGTTAATTTTACGTTAAAATTTTGAAATTTATTCACAATTAAACTTTTTATTTTTTATGTTTTATTTTTGTTTTTATTTAAGAAATTAACCCATCTGTTGTATTTTTTAGTTTTTTATTTTTAAAAAACTATATCGATCATTTTGCTATTATTAGGATATCTGAAATTTTTTAATATTTAAATATTATGTATTTTTGCATTAAATGTTTTATTATTTTCTTTTTTATTTATTTTTAATCAATTATGAAACTAAATATATTGTAAAAATTCACAGTAAAGCGCAGTTGTTCTGCTAGTTAACCATCATTGTCCTCGACCAGTTAGTTTCACTACAATCTAAGCTATTCATTTTCTTTTTACATATATTTTTCCATTTTAATCTCAAGTCCCAGACACGGTCACACTTAAAATCTTAAAAAATATTTATTTATTTATTTAGTATAAGGCAAATTTTTAAGAGGAGTAGGCAATACATCCAAATTGCAAATCAATTAAGGGTACTTAGTTTATAAAAAAAATACTAAAAAAGTTAATTGCAACTAAATTTTTTTATTTTTTAATTAAATTTCGTCACGTATTATTTTTATATATATTTTTTTTTCTTTTTAGCATCCAAACACCGCCTCAAGCATCAGAAAAAAGCAAATTTCGGGGCAAAGCCCAATAGATATTGATAACATTTGTAACGTTGCAGAAATCAAATGGCCTTCAAAGCTCAAAGTGAAAATTCCATGTGCTAGCCGGAAGTCCCCAGTTCCACCAACGATAGGCATCACACGCATGGAGGATCGAGTAAAGGCTCATGAGGTATTTGGATGGTAAAAAAATTACGGTAAAAATATAAATTTGATATAAAAGTGATACGTGGTAAAATTTATTTTGAAAAAAATATAAAAAATTGATAAAAATGAGTAAATTTTGATTAATTTTGATAAATCAAACACTCACTTTGTGAACACTTATTTTCACTTATTTGAAAAATTATATCAAGATTTTATTAATTTTGGTGTAATTTTCTTATAAATATTACTTTTGTTGCATTATTATTTTTGTTTTGTATTTTTACCTTTATCCTTATTAATCTTAGGAGTATAATTCTATCCATATTAATCATAAATTTTGAATCCTCCCCTTTATCACATTGTACTTTTGCAATGTTGTTTGCAAGCCCATATCAAAATATTGGGTGCAAAAGGCAATACCCTCGCCCCCAAGGCCCCCACCCCCGCCACAAGGGAATGGTAGAGAAGGTAAATCGCGGTACACGGCGGCCTCCTAGACAGGAAGATCAGTACCTGGTGCCCACAAGGAGCCACCCCCACAAGAGGGTGAAACTCCAACACTGCGGCTGCCAGAACTCAAACATGCATCATTGGGTGCAATCTCCTGCCTGAATATCAACCGTGCTACGCCGTATCAAAATCTTGATCACACAATGCTTGTTGTTTTGAAATTTGATAAATGTACTATTATTTGACCATTTTTTTTTTTTTTGAAAACAACATGATTGCTAGTTTTATTTTTTTTTAATAGTAGATAAATATATATTTTTTAAATTGATGAAGGTTAAAAGTTGGATTATTATTTTTTTTTTGAAGATTTTTAGATTTTTCTTCTTTTTTTTTTTTTATAAAATTTTGACATACAACGTTTTAGTTAATAGTTGAATGTTTAGTAGAATTTAATGTAAAATTACACTTTATCGGTAGTGGATCTCGAAATATATGAAAGATTCTCTTCCAAACAGTACATATGACTTTTATTGAATACAACTTTCTACATAATTTTATATGTCTCTATAATTGAATGTTTAGTAGAATTTAATGTAAAATTACACTTTATCGGTAGTGGATCTCGAAATATATGAAAGATTCTCTTCCAAACAGTACATATGACTTTTATTGAATACAACTTTCTACATAATTTTATATGTCTCTATAAGATTAAATATGAAATTCTATTTACTTACTTTAAATTGAGGATCTGTTTCCCTCCTTTCCTAACTAGGTTAAAAAAATTATATTTTATATATCCATATGATTGAATTGTTGGGTTTCCAAAATAGTGTAAAAATAAAAGAAGTGCTTTGAGGCCTCCATAGCTAGAGTAGGAGTTGGATTTTTAAGGCCCTGTTTGGTAACGTTTCTGTTTTCTGTTTTTCTATTTATATTTTTAAAATTTTGTAAACTCACAACAGAAATATGTTTGATAAATCTGTTTACGTTTTTTTATTTAAAAAAAATGAAAACTTAAACAGAAAAACGTAAACAGAAAAAAATGTGTTTTTACTCTGGTTTTCTTTTTTGTTGCCGATATTTTGTCAATTTTAAAACTTTGTCTATTTTTGTTACATTACATAAAAATAAATTATTTTATTCAAATATTTTATTAAAATAAGTTATTTTAATAAATAATATAATTAAATTAATTATATAAATTAATATAAATTATTTTTAATAAATAATAAAACTAAATTAATTAATTAATTTAATTTAATAATTAATTATTGCTAAATTATCTGAAATAAATATCATAATTAATTTATTTAATTTAATAATTAAATTAATTTATATAAAATAATTAATAATAAATAATTAAATTACATTAATTTTTAATTTAATTTAATTTAATAATAATTATTAAATTATTTTATATAAACATCATAATTAAATTAAATTATTTATGATCTAATTAATTTAATTTATATAAAATATATTTTATTAAATTATTTTAATAAATAATTAAATGAATTTAATTAAATTAAAAAATAATTTAATTTAATAATTAATATAATTTATTTATTTATTTCATATAATTTAATAAATAATTAAATGAATTTAATTAAATTAAACAAATAATTTAATTTAATAATTAATATAATTTATTTATTTATTTAATATGAAATATATTTTATTCAATTATTTTTAATAAATAATATACTTTAATATATTTTATATTTTTTGAATTGAATGATTTTAATAAATAATTTACTGTATTAAATATACTTTATTAAGTTCTATTAATTTTTTAAAATTAATAAAATTAAATATTTTCTAAAATAAAAAATTAATAATTATAAACAAACTTACATTTCTAACCGTAATTTCAGTTTTCATTTCAGAAAAAATAAACGGTAACAGAAAACAAAAAATAGAAAACGGCAACAAAAAAATAAAAAAAATAACAGCGTTGTCAAACTGGCCCTAAATAATTTAAGAAGTTTAGGTGGCATTTAGTTTAATTGTTTATTTTCTATTTTTTATTTTCTATTTTATGCTCAAAATAAAAAAATAAAAAATAGTCTATTTTTTTTATTTTGAAATTTTCTTTATTTTAAGTTGAAAACGCTCAAAATGACTTTTTATCATTTTTTATTTTATGTGTAAATTCATTTTTTATTTTATTTAAAAAATTTCGAAAGCACAAATAACCAAATACGTTATAACTGCTTTTCTTATTTTTAAATAGACAAAATGACAAATACACTTAAAATATAAAATTAAAAATAAAAATAAAAAAATAAACCAAATAAGTCCTTACTTTAGTTTACTCACATTGAATAGCCTCCCGCTATTAAGAGAGTGTTTGAAAACTAAAAACTCATTAAAATTTATTAATTTTTTATAATTTTTCGATTAAATTTTATTATATATTATTTTTACATTAATATTTTATATTTTTTTCTTTTTATCGTTCAAACCCCCTCGGGGGGGGGCCTCCAACACCCCAAAATCCTTCTCTTTATTTCTTTTCGAAGAAAGAGAGGGCGCTCGGCGCTCCAACTAATGATGGAAAAATATGTGGCCTCTGCAATTCTGTGGGCCGGTGTAGCGACAAATGCTGTCCCTCTACTTGTACCCCCGGAGTGATGGCGATGATGTCCCTTCACGCCATTCGAAACAGATGACCACAAGAAAACGTTTCGTGGCAGGCGTAAGTTACTTTTTTGAGTGCGTTTGGTTGCGATTTAACTTCTATTTTTTTTCTAGTTTTTTATTATTTTACATGATTTTTTATTAAAATCTAATTTCCTTAAAAAAAAACACCTTTTAAGTGTGTTAATTGTATTTATAAAAAAAATTAAAAAATTCATGTTTATTAAGGTAAAAGTTTAAAAAATAAAAAAACTAATTTTTTATTCTTTTTTATCCAAACAGAGAAATTTTTTTAATTATTTTTTATAAATATAATTAACACGTTTAAAAATTATATCTTTTACAAATTAAGAAAATTAAATTTTGGTGAAAATTTTATATAAGACAAAAAAATATTAAAATAAAAAAGTTAGTAAAACCTATTAAAGTTAACTGAATTTATGTCCTACCAATTAAAATTAATTCGAGAAAAAAATGAATAGGCAAGAATGATATTGTTATAATCTTAATTTTAATCATAAAAACTTAAGGTGAAAAAATATATTGAATCGTATTAAAAAATTAAAAAGAGGTAAATTTTTTTTTTGACAAAAAAACGAATTAAATATAGGTCCATAAAACTTGAAAGTTTTTGTGTAATTTTTATCAGATAAGATAAGATTTTTATTTATTTATTTATTATTATTTTGTGTGTTTTCAAGTGGCAAGTAACAAGTGCTTTACGTCATTCGGTTTATTTTTATTTGTTTGTAATTTTTTTTTCTTAGTGTGCAACATTGTTCTTTCATTTCCATATACTACATTAGTTGAGTATCATATATATTATTGTACTTGTTGGGCATAATAATACTAAAGCTGTACTCTTGCCGAATAGGTTTAGTCTGGTGCCATGTGGCGTGGTGCCGAGCAAATTCACATAAGCCACTTAGCCACTTTGCCGAGCATGTTCCGTTGGACACGTGGCATCCCGCCGAACAACTGATTATTGGCACGAGGGTTCCACGTGAGTGTTATACGTGAGTACACGATTTAGAGTTAGTGCTCCAAAGAGTACCTTGAATCTCGACATCAATAAACAATGTATAACCACGTGGCTATAGCCGAGGAATCTAGTTTGCTCGGCCTATATGTCGATGGCCAGTAAATGTCAAACCTAGGGCCCACAGCCTTTAAAGAAGGCTCATGACCATAAATGCACCTTAGTTAGGATTGAACTAGGTACTTGTCTCTGGAGATGTAACTAAATCGGTCTATCTCGTCACGATTCGGTGGCTGATGCGACAAGAAGACAGTATGACCCTGAAATTCAGGTTGTAATGCCGTGTTAAACCACCAGAAGCATTAAATGAAAGGCACGGTGTATTTATGAGGGGTCTGAGGCATTAAATGAAGGGGAAGGGCATTTAAAGCAAGAGTGTAAAAGAGGGACACGGCAGTGTGCGTAATGTCGAGTCATAGGTATGCTGTAATCATTATTCAGACCACTATATATGGATATACAACTGAATCACAGAGGTAAGCTGACTATTGCCGACTTATGCTTTGACTCCTTTATTTCCATAAAACTTCTTTTGAGCGACTTGCTGACTTAATCATCGGAGGGTTTTCCGGCCTGAGACCTCCCCTCCGGCCGTCACCTTTCTTTCTGTCTTTGTTCGGCAGGTCGGCGATTGCATTTCCGGTTGGCGTGGTCAGCAGTTCCGGCGGTAATTTCTACTGCCGAACAGTACTAAATTGATTACTGTAAATTAAATATAATAGTTATGATAAAAATTAAGAAATCGACAATAAAATGTTATGAATATATTTTTAAGTTTACAAAATTTAATATCAATTATATAGATCATACCAAATATTATAAAAATTTCTATTATAACATTTGAAAGATAATTTTTCACAACAATATATCATTACTACAAATATCTATTACATTTATATTACATTTGATAGATGAATAATTTGGTAAATTGTTAGCCATCAATCTTGTGATTGACTTATTTTAATTATTTATCTCGAAATAAACAATTGAAAGGTAACATCGGTATTATTATTTTTTTATTACTAGACCATCTTTAATGCTTCTTATTGCAAGATGAGAAGCCATTCTTCTAATGACTGTTGCAAATTTTTGCTTTTGAAAATTTCTTCCCACAATTTAACTATAAGGTAAGTTTCCTTTCACTTATATAACATAATCGTATCAAATTTGAAATTGTAAATGAAGAAATTGTGATATAATAAATTATATTTTCATGTGATAAATTGTATATAAAATCTAACAAATTTTCAATTTAATTTTTTGGATCCACAGCATATGATATGTATAGTCTAAATGTATATATTTAGTCATTTTTATAAAGAAAAATAATCACATATATATTTTCGATCAAACATCAAACAAGTAAAGTACAATTAGTCTCCTTCTTTGGGGGTACAACAAAATTGTAAAATTTAATGCAATATCTATGTAAATTTCTAATACATTTATATTATAGTTGATAGAAGAATGATTTGGTCAGTCGTTAGTCATTAATCTTGTGATTAACTTATTCTAATCATTTATCTCCTTACAAATCCTGCAAGATTCATCGAAATAAATAATTGATATGTGATGTTATTATTATTTTTAATTATTAAACCATTTTTTAATATTTTGACTACAAGATGAAATTTCATTCTTCTGTTGCAAACTCATGATTTTGAAAATTTCTTTCCACATATTTTTTAGCTGTAAATTAAATTTCTTCCACTTAGATAATATGATTATTTTAAATTTAAAATTCTAAATGAAGAAATTGTAATCTAATAGATCATGTATTTTACAATTGAATATTTTAAATCCTCAACTTATGTTAAATAGAATTTTAAATAAGAATATATTTTCATGTATTTTATACAAAAAATAATATATTTTTACACCAAGTTCTAAGGAGTAAAGTGCAACTAAGCTTGTTAATTACAAAAAAAAAAAAAGTGCAACTAAGTTTTTTTTTTTTTTTTGAGTAAAACAAAATTTAAAGATTCTTAGTCATGTGTTAATTCATATAGTTGATTTTGTGGCCTTTTGTATTTCTAAATTTTTAAAAAGTTTCAAAAGTTTTTAATTAAATTTTATTATGTATTATTTTTTACGTCACATCAACAATAATTTTTTATTTTTTTTATTTTCTTTACAATTCCAATCGCTTCTTTTACTGTTTGTTTGGGTTGGCCAAATTTTGATTAAAAAGTACAGTAAAAATAAAAAGATGTGACATAAAAGTGATAGATATTAAAATTTAATTAAAAAAATACAAAAAATAGTTAAAAATTAATAAATTTTGATAAACTTCGATAAAACAAACGGGGCCACGTGAAATTTCACCTAGACTCACAAGTGTCAAGGACTATGCAATCACTTCAATCAAAATAGCAACAGCGAGAAAGGAGACCACCGACACTTGATCCTTATCTATTATTTGTTACTATAACTTTGTTCTGAAATTTATTAAAAATTTAATAAAAATTTTTTAAAATTATTTATTTTTTTTATTACATAACTTTTAAATTTATAATTTTAAATAATTTTTATAAATTTTTAATACTCTAAGCACTCCTCAATATTTAAAAAGTCAAGGATCCCCGTTTTTCGTCCTGTGTGGTGGTTTTTTTTCTTTTTTTTTTCTTTCCTTTTTTTTTATAACCTTTCATCTGTAAATTTGTTACCCCAAGGCGACGTGACAGATTCGAGGCCGTAGGCTTGACCGATGCTGCAAATTTGGAGCCTTCAAGTGGTAGTCCATTCGATGATGCCAACGAGGTTACATTTTTTTAAACCTATTTACATTTTATTAATAAATTTTTAAATTTTATTTTTTATTAAATAAAATTACATAATTACCCTTATTTTTTCTAAATACCACGAATACCCCCTACAAAAACTTAATTCATGACACCTTTTAAAACTACGTATACTTTTTTTTTACCAACCTATTTACATTTTACTAATTGATTCTTACACTCTGTTTTATTTATTTTTATTAAATAAAATTACATAACTATTCTTATTCTTCTATTAAAATATTTTATATAATTTTAATATCATAGATGTTCCTCTACAAAAACCTAATTCATATCGGCTTTCAAAACTATTTTTACTATTGATAATTAATTTTTATTCAACTAAAAATTATATTTTTTCTCACATCAATTTATTATTAACAAAAAATATAATCATGTAACTATTTTAATTTTTTATTAGCTAATTAATTAAAAAAGTAATTAATTAAAATCCATAAATCAATTTTTGAACTCTACTCTACAACTTCAAGTTGTATGAATTCAATCTTTTTAGAAAAATATTTATGATATTAAAATTATAAAAATATTTTATTAGGAGAATTGTGGTAATTATACAATTTTATTTAGTAAAAATTTAAAGCGGAGCATAATAATTTATTTGTAGAATACAAATAAAATCACCCCTCCATATATAATTTATAAAGCAGAGTTAAAAATCAAAAGTCAAAAATTAAAGATAAACAAAATCCTTATTTTTATATTTATTTGTTAAAAATTAAAATAAATAATTAAATAATTTAAAATTAAATTAGAGAAGTTAAGTTCTAAATATTATAAAAATTTATTAATTAAAAATAAAAAGTCATAAAAGTTACTAATTAAGAATATTTTTATTAGGTAGAAAAGTATAACAATTGCAATAATATTTTTCAATAGTGCTTAAATAATAGAGGTCTTAAACAATAATGATTTAATATGTAATATAACATATTGACATCAAGGTTTAAAATTTACCTATCTCTGAAAATAAAATAAATTAATTATCAAATAAAATATTATTTTTAATTTAAATACATAAAAAATAAAATTGAATGAGCATTGAGTTTATATTTATTTTGAATTTCATTAATTATTCTTATTTTTTCAAAACAAAAATAAAAAATATATTTCAACCATGTAAAGAATTATAAGGATAATCACAAAGAGTAGAAATAAAAATTAAAATAAAGTTAAAAATAAGAGATATTTAATTAACTATAATTTACCATGTATATTTAAAATAATTATGTAAACATTTTTTCGGCATATCAAATGAGTAATTGTATTTTTTGATTTTTTGTAAATAAAAATAGAATAACAGTGGAGTAAATATTTAAAATGAATAAAATGAAATGAAAATGATAAGTGTGAAACACCATTTATAAATTTATAAGAACGTGACAAAGTGAAATTAAAGGGTAGTTTTAATAAAGTCTCATTAAAATGAAGATGATAAAGTTGAATATATATCAAAATAACAGTATAAAAATTAAATATTCTCTATTGAATTTTGTCTTTATCATAAGGTATAAACACAATCAACATTTTATTTTTTTATTAAATCGCAAAAGGAATTAGTTTGGTAAACTAATTAAATTCCAATATCGAAGTAACTCTACAAAACTATAATTTCACAATTAGGTGTAATTGTGGCTATAATAATTTATAAGATAGGTTAGCTAAATCACGTAATAATTTAATCATAGACTCAGCGATTAGATTTATTATTTTATATAAATATCAAGCAATTTAATCAATTACTCTTTAAATTAATTAGCTAATAAAATTTAAATAAATATGTTATTATATTTTTGTCAAAAACAAATTAATGAGCAGAAATTTTTTTTTAGTTGAATGAGAATTAATTATCAATAGTAAAAATAGTTTAAAAAGTTGATATGAATAAAATTATATGAAATATCTTAATAGAATAATGAGAGTAGTAGTATAATTTTATTTAATCAAAAAGTAAAATAAAGTGTAAAAATCTATTAATGGAGTATAAACAGGCTCACAATTTTTTTTTTGTAACTATTTAATAAATCTTAGATAAGGAGCCAATGTATCACATTTTTTAAGTTAATGCACAATAATATCAAGCGTAAATAATCCATTTTCACCCACTGATAAATAGTATGTTTTTCTTTTTACTTTTTAAAAATAAAAAAATTAAGAGTGAAGAATTCATTTTCATGCAGTGATGAATAGTGTTTTTCTTAAAAAAATAAAAAAAACTTTTGTTCTCTGAAATTAATGTCCACTATGCCATTTTGTGTCTATTCTATTATTTCTTCTACTTTTAGAGCTCTTACAATTTTTTGTAAACCTTGATTTTAGGCTATACTTTTATTTTCTTAAATGTCTATTATATTATTTTTTTATTTATTCTATTGTTTTCTCTATTTTTAGGAACTCTTACGTAAATAAATTCTAATAGCAAACCTTTATCACACTTTGTTTTCCTTAAAATAATATTTTTAATAAATTATATTTATTTATTTTGCATTAAATTAGAGAAATAAAAGACTTTTTAAATTAAATTTTAAACATAATTTATAACTAGTATAAAAAAAAGTTCACATTCAACTATTTGAATTTATGATAATATTTTTTCTTTTTTTCTTAATTGCTTAGTTTATGTATCTTCTAAATTAATAAAATTTAGATGAAATTTAATTAAATTATAATAGATATTAATTTAAATTAATAGACATGATTCTTTTACTAAAAATGTAAGTAAATTTTGCTTACAAATTAACTCAAATAGTTTGAATTTGAATTTTTTAATAATGTTGTAATGATAATTTAATATGAAATTGTCATTAATTTTAAAATTTATTAAATTCAAGGTGCAATCAATTAAATATAAATTTTTTATTGGAAAATATAATTTTTCAAATATATTTAGGTTCCATTTGTATCTATGAAATTTATAAAAAATGAACTTAAAAACCTTTTATGTATATTAATATAAATTAATTTGAATTTATATAAAATTTATTAATTTAAAATACATAAATTATATATTATAATCATGTAAAGAAAACAAGGAAAGAACATTATCAAGGAACATTATAATAAATAAGGTTAGCAAATTTAATAGATAATGTTACGGCGTGAGACTTCTTGATATTCAAACCTCTCTTTTTAACGGATAAAATTTACTTTCTAGGATTTGACTTTTAAAGTCACCTTTAGTCCTCGTATTCGACCCAAATCATTCTACCAGATGCATATATTTAATGTATAGGATTTTTTTTATATGTATAAGTACGTATAAAAAAATAGTTTAATCCAAAAGATTTATCCATCGAAAAGTATTACATATAAATACATGTGAAATAATATTAAATATATATATTACACTTTCATTATAACTTTACGGAGGGTTTGGATGTGAATGTAATTAAAAGTAATAGTCAACGAAAAAAGTTATTTCATGTTCTAATAAAGTATTTGTAAACCTAAACGTTACAAACTGAAGCTCCAACACATAATTAATCATGAAATTGTCTACGTGAGATGCTTTTTACCTATTTCCATTTTATTCATTTGTTAGTATTAATTTTTCAATAATTTTTTTCAATATTTTTCATAGCTAATGATTTTTTGGTATATGATTTTAAAGTACTTTACTGCACTCTGACTATATGGACAAATGTTTCAAATTCCGACCCGCTTTTAATGCTGGGGCGCGGCATCTCACTATTTTTATTAAAATTTGAAAGGACGATGTTTTATTTTTTTAATTGGTTGAATCAGAATTTTTTTTTCTTTTATTATTTAAAAAAAATCTTAAGGCACTATTACATCTTAATAAGTGGAGGCCGACCAGAATTTATAATTAATGAAGTGAAATTGTATTTTTAAAATAAGCCAGAGTAAAAATAAAAATAAAATAAAAATAAAACATGAAAAAATATAATTATCAAAAAAATAATAAAATTAATATAATTTTACAAATGAGTAATCATCTAGTCTGGGTCCGCTCGTGTTAGAAAGCATGTCCCACAGTGTTTGCCACAAGAAGCCTGAAATTTGGAGGGCGTTTAGTCTGGGTCCGCTCATGTTAGAAAGTATGTCCCACAATGTTTGCCACAAGAAGCCTGAAATTTGGAGTGCGTGTTAGGTTTATCAAAATTTATTAATTTTTTATATTTTTTCTCAATCAGATTTTGTCACATTTTTACATTAAATTTTTATACTTTTATTACAATTTTTTTCCCTATTCAAACACCACATACATCTCCATATGTGGTAGACAATTTGGAACGGTACATGGAAACTCAACCCTGTCCGGGTTAAAGATAAGGGTCATTCCAAGTGCGGCCAAGTTTTTCCCGATTCTTCCAAAATGGGCATCAGCAACGTTAATCTTCTTGTCTTCCTAGGTTTGGCCCTGTTTGGTTTCACCACTAGCATTAATGCACGCAGCGAAGAATTCCCAATCAGAGAAGCCACGGTTCGCGATATCCGGATTGCTTTCAAGCAGAACAAACTCACCTCCAGAGAACTAGTTCAATTCTACCTCAAGGAAATCCAAAGACTCAACCCACTTCTCCGATCGGTGCTCGAGGTGAACCCAGACGCACTCTACCTCGCAGACAAAGCCGACAAAGAGAGAGCAGCAAATGAACCCGTGTCCCACTCCTTGTTGCATGGTATCCCTATCCTGCTCAAGGATAACATCGCAACCAAGGATAAGCTTAACACCACCGCTGGGTCTTATGCGCTGCTTCGATCGGTGGTGCCCCGGGACGCTGGGGTAGTGGTGAAGCTGAGGAAAGCCGGGGCAATCATACTGGGAAAGGCTAGCCTCAGTGAGTGGGCCCATGCCAGGTCAGACCCAATTCCTAGCGGCTGGTGTGGTAGAGGCGGCCAAGCGGTGGTGAGTTTTCACTTTACCACTTAGTAATTTTTTTTTTTTATTTGTAGAGGTATGCTTCAATTTATTTATTTCAAGTGGTTTAAAAAAAAAATTATTTACTTCAAGCTCTGTTGGAAGAGCCTAGCTCGGTTTTCAGTTTCTATCTATTTGGTGACATTTGGTTTGCAAATTTATTTTCTGTTTTACATTTTTGTTTTTTATTTTTTGTTTTATATATTTTTTATTTTAAAAATTTTAAAATAAAAGAAATAAAAAAATACATTTGTTTTAATATTTTTTATTTTTTATATTTAAAGTTTTTTCTTATTTTAGGTTAAAAGTACTTAGAACCGACTTTTTTTTATTTTACATTTAAGGTATAAACTTATTTTTTATTTTTTAAAATAAATTTTAAAACATAAGTGACTAAATAAGTGATTAAATGCGTTTTGAATTATTTTTTTTTATTTTTAAAAATTTAAAAAGAAAAATAAGCTTAAAATAAGTGTACTAAATGATACATTAATTTTTTATTTTTTTAAAATGATTAAATTTATTTTTTTATATTTTAAATTTCTTTTAAATAATAAAAGAGCAAATTTTACTTAATTAAAAGCAGGGTGGCCTCATATAGAACTATTATTATTTTGTTATACATATATATATATGTGTGTGTGTGTGTGTGTGTGTGTGTGTGTGTGTATGTAGTATTTGGGACTAATGTTTGGGAGATGTTAACTCAGTTACGTCAAGATTGTGGGAGGTTGGATGTAGCGAATATTGTGGGCTGTTAGATATGGTTATGCTCTGTTAGTCCGGAGACATCGGTATTGTGGGCTGTTAGATAGGCAGATGATTGCCCGGTGACATCGGGTTGTGAGCTGTTGAGACAAAGGCCCACAACATTGTTGGAACAACGGTCCGCGAACTAATGTTAGCCCTCCCCCTTCGTATATTTATGCCCTTTCAATATAGAAAGTAGAGACCTGTTGATTTCGATTTTTGAACTCATCTGTATCTTTTTTGCTATTTCAAACATATAGGTTGAATGGCCACTAGACAGTATGATAGTCCGCTCAACATTGATGTTTCAATCTATTATCTTTGTAACATTTGTCAAATTTTGGTTCTACTACGAACTTTTGCAGGGTCCATATGTGAAGTCTGTAGACCCGTGTGGATCAAGCACCGGGTCGGCGATATCAGTAGCAGCAAATATGGTTTCGGTATCACTGGGCACAGAGACCGATGGCTCCATCTTATGTCCCTCCGGTAACAATTCGGTGGTTGGGATTAAACCCACCGTAGGCCTCACCAGCAGAGGAGGGGTTATTCCAATCTCCCTTAGGCAGGACACTGTTGGGTATACCTTCACTTCTTTTGTCTTCTCATATATTTTTGAAAAAAAAAAAAAAAAAAACTTGGCTTACATCTTTTGGGATTTGAGTTTTTTTCACAATTAATTAAACCCACTGCATTTTAAAAGAGGCTCTTGCACTCCTAATGTTTGAATTTTTAGTAGCAAAATTCCTTGCAGTTACCTTTTTTTTTTTTTTTTTTTTTAATAATTTGTATAATTTGACCAATTTGATCATATAAAATATAAAAGTTGCTTTTAGATAATTGAAAATTTATTTTTTTTTATTTGCTAACTTTTCGATATGTTATTCATCTTTAAACTAAAAAAAAAAACATTGCATGCTGATATATATAGCCTGATTGAATAATGTTATATTATGAGAAAATTAGCAAAAATATTAACTGAAAGAGTTGCGAATATACCACTTTAAAATATTTACCTAGGTGAAGTGTTCTATAATTACAAAATTTAATAAAATATTAAATTTCAATTTCTTGTTAATCTTATGCAATGCATGAATGTTGGGAGATTGTAGGCCAATTTGCAGGACGGTATCAGATGCTGTCCATGTGCTTGATGCCATTGTGGGTTTTGATCGCTATGATAAGGCAACAAGAAAAGCTTCGAAGTACATTCCGCATGGTGGATATGTACAATTCCTCAAGCCTGATGGGCTTCGGGGTAAGAGACTAGGGATATTGAGTGATCCCAACATTGGTTTCCCAAACAACTCGGTAATCACTCGAGTTTTTCAGCAGAATTTTCTCGCCTTGAGGTAAATATTGCACCGCTATGCTACATTTGGAGCATATATATATATATATTAGTGGTGGAACAAAAATTGGTTTGTATTTTTATTTTTTTGTTTTGAGTTTCAAGAACACTGAAAACTTATTTAGTTTGATATTTTTTATTTTCATATTTTGAGATTCTTTTAATGATCCAAGATCATTTTTAGTCATTTTTTGTATTTTATGTGTAAACTCATTTTTTTTTCTAAAACAGGTTTTAAAAATATAAGGTGGCATTTAGTTTATTTTTTTGTTTTCTATTTTCTGTTTTCGTTTTATGTGTTAAAAACTCAAAACAAGGAAACAAAAAATACTCTATTTTCTTTGTTTTGAGATTTTCTTTGTTTTTTGTTAAAAAACTCTCAAAACGACTTTTTATCATTTTTGATTTCATGTGTAAACTCATTTTCAGTTTTCGAAAACAAAATTTGAAAATACAAGTAACCAAATGAATTTTGAGCTGTTTTTCTTATTTTCAAATGTACAAAATAAAAAATGAGCTCAAAACAGAAAATAAAAAATAAAAAACAGAAAATAGAAAAAAGAAAAATAAACCAAATGACCCCTAAGTGATTAAATGTGTTTTATTTTCAAAAACATAATACAAAAAATAGGGCTAAAACAAATATACCAAATAGACCTGAAAGAAAATGATTGAAAAATAGAATAAGATAAATTAAAAAGTTAAATTTATTTCAAGTCATTAATTCTTTCTACAAAGATTACAAGTGTATTTAGAAGTGAAAATTTTAGGAATTTTGGGTAAAAATTATTATATGCAACTTTTTGTGTGTTCCGTAAAATAAATAAAAGTTTTTAAAAAATTTTACCAAAATTTGGGTGTTTGAAAAAATTTTTATAATTTTTATGAACTTTTAGTAATTTTTGATTGTTTGGTAAAAAATTAAAAATATTTTCAGAACTTTTTAAGAACTTTTATTTCTTTCATAAAAAAGTCGAAGGAATTTCAAAATTTTTTAACAACCTTTTAGATGTGGCCACAAACACTAAAAAAGTAAAAATTACTAAAAATTTTTCATTTTTTCCCCTTCCAAACTCACCCCTAATAGCCTATTCACTGTGTAGCTACTTAATTTACCTTAAGAATTTTAGTTCTAAATATTTATTCTAAAATATTTTCTCAACAAATATTAGTATTGACGGATTGGAACTCCAGTTAAGTTCAAAAAAATTTTAAAAGTTTTAATTTTTTTAAACTTCAAAAATTTCAATCAATATTTTCAAAAAAATTGTCAAAATACGTTGGAACAAATTATTATAGTCCATTCCAATAAATTTTGTCAAATTTTTTAAAAAATTAGACTACCATTTATACTAAAAAGTTCCATAAAATTTTAAAAATTTTTAAAATTTTCTACTAAAATTTTTACATGTGTCACTTTATATAATTTTTAGTAATTTTATATCAAATCAAGTACAAACACTCAATTATCATTTTAAAATAATTTTTTACACTTTAAATTTTAAAAAATTTCACTTTAATTTTTTTTTTTTTGGAGCACTCCAAAACGGTGTGTAGGAAAGCAGGTGCAATTTTGATAGATCCTGTGGAAATACCTGACTTTGAAATCATCGCACCGGTGCTTGATGCTTCCGAAACTGTTGCTCTTAAGGCTGAGTTGAAGCTGGGTTTAAATGCTTATTTCAAAGAGTTGGTCACTTCTCCTGTGAGATCATTGGCAGATGTAATTGCCTTTAATAAGAAATTCCCAGATCTGGTTAGTGTCATATCTGTACTTGTACTGATGTCAATTTTTTCCTCTTGATTAGTTCCTTGAATTTTCTCTATTCAATTAGGATTTGCACAAATTATACTAATTCAAACAAAATAATGCTACGTAGCTAAAAAAAAATAAATAAAATGATAGGCGAGCTAAACAAAGCTGTATTCTAATTAATTTAAAATAATTGTTTTTATTTGGATCTAATTTGATCCAATTCGAGCATATAAGGGTATTTTAGTAAATTGACATAAGTTTCCAAATTGAATGTATAATTTATAAATTTTACGTATATCTTTTTACATATATGTATTTTTTATGATAAGTAATCTCTACCACTGATGATTATGACTGTGACGAAAGTATTCTTGTAACTTAATCCTTTTATTTAGTGTTCAAAATTAATGTTTACAATAATTTTTGAGTTGACAACTACTATTAGAGTAGAAAATATAATTGATCACCTTTAATTCAGTTCTTATTTACTTTTCTTTCATTCTCCAATCATCACGTTTTTGCTAATTTTTATGAATTTTGGGTATATTATATTCTATATTTCTGTCACTAAATTTTATGTTGTTTTATTTTATATATTTGACACTATATGTGTGTGTATATATATATATATATATACGCGCGCACACTCTTTCTCAACTGTAGTCTGTGTGCAAATGATCATTGATTGAATAATATCATTATTTTTTACTTTTTAGAATTATTTTTATGTTCTTTACACGATAGTAATTTTTTTTTTTTTTTTTTGTCTAGAAATTGTGTTCCCTTAACACGATAACTGACTTAAATTATATCAAGCACGCTTAATTTGTTTCTTCGTTAATACATATAGACTAACCGTTGCTTGGGTTTGCAGGAGAAAACCAGAAAATATGGTCAAGACTTCTTCTTAGAAGCTGAGAAAACAAATGGGATAGGCAAGTCAGAGAAGGCGGCCTTGCAGTATTTAAGGAAAGCATCCAAATTTGGTTTTGAGAAGTTAATGAAAGAGAAAAGGTTGGACGCATTAGTATCACCCTTCTCTTGGCTCTCGCAAGTGCTTGCGGTTGGAGGACACCCGGGAATTAGCGTCCCTGCTGGGTACTTCAGCAATGGAGCGCCTTACGGTATTTGTTTCGGAGGATTGCAAGGTTGGGAACCTAAACTCATCGAAATTGCCTATGGTTTTGAGCAGGCCACTAAGGTTCGGAAGCCGCCTTCCTTTAAACCTTGAACTCAGAGGTTGATGTATGCTCTATTAAGTGCTGATGCATGTATCGTGGTAAGAAATGCATGTATTTGGGGAATAAAACTGTTGCTGTAATATGGTGGTATCAAATTAAATTAAATTAAATAACATGAGTACGTACTCATGCAGAATAATATTAGACTACATTTGGAGTGAAAAAATTAGTAAAATTTTATAAAAGTTACGATTTTGTAATTTGTGTAATGAGATAAAAAATTAAATAATTTTAAAAATTTTCAATAAATATCAAAGCTCCAAACGGATTTCGTTTTTCCATACATACGTTCTGAATATGCTCTGAGTTCCTCCCATATAAACGTGTATGACTAAACAGGAAATGTTATATATATATACATACATATACAAGCTAATTAAAGCAAAGAGTAGTGCAAGTTTTGTTCCTAGCTTTTGTAGTCAGTAAGTATATATATATATATATATTAGGAGCATAAGCTTATATTTTCTTGAAAATTTAAAGTTAATCCATAAGAGTATAATAGAGGAAAATTTTATTAGAATAGAAAAGTATATCAAAAATTAAAATTAACATAATGCAACAATAACAGAGTTGTAATTAAAATAGATTTATATGAATTTATTATTTTTAGTAGATAGATTCGTAAGTGTTTCGTATGATTATTCTAATTATATTTTTGATTGAGAGAGTTTAGAGTTAATAATTTTATTTTAATTTTAAGATTGACTTTAAAATAAAAGATATTATATTCGTGTATTTAAGATCATAATGAATTATCCACATTTGTCTTATAATTACATTTTTGAATATCAGACGAGTACTTTGCTAGTATTTAATTTTGTAAATTGATCTATGCATAATGTTTTAAAGATTGAATTTTGTAAACTAGTATTTATGAAAATTTATTTATTTTGGATAAAAAATTCTATATTTTATGCTATTGAACATAAAAAAAAAATTATTTGAACACTTATGTTCAGTTTCAGAATTTATGAGATTGTGATGAATAATTATTTTATGATTATTAAAATTGAAATAAAAATCCAGAGGATGGGTTATTAAGTGGTGTGACTCTGTCAACTAGGAAACAAGCTTGTGAAAACCGTGGTAACATCAATCGAATCGGCTTAAGGAAGAACTCACGAGATAAACTGAGTGACTCTAAGTGCGATGTTGAATCTAACAGGCACTACTTATAAGAAATTATTTAGCATTCATTATGGGTGCGTTTGGTGTACAAAAATTTGGTGAAAATCTCTGAAAATATCTAAAAATCTCTGTTACATTTTTACATATTCTTACCTTCTCAAAGTTAAAAAAAAGTTCAATACATTTCTAAAAAAAGTCAATAACTAGAATTCAGTTAATTAAATAGCAAAAATTTTTTCGCCATTCTCACTATGAGCTCCCAAATTATTGAATGACACCCACTTTAACTATTTTTTGTGGGATCGTAGAAATCGTTCCAACAGATTCGCGTAGCTAACTTCCATCCAAACAGTTTCTACAAACTGTTTGGACGGATTGTAATGTAAAGAAATCATAACTGTCCAAAATTTTGAATCCATCTAAACGGAAATCCAATCTGTCGAAACGAAATTTTACTGTTCATCTCTAAAAAAATACGGTTTGAGCTATGTACACCAAATGCAAAAAATTTTTCTAAATCACATTTTATTTCACTTTTTATTACTTCAAACACACCTTATATTTACTTCCTAAATAATAATTCACAGATTAATGTTTATCACTACTGTTGTGAATGATGTGCAATTTATGGATATTATGCACTCTGACGTGAAGATGTTGAAATTATTATTATTTATACATGTGCATTAGCTTCATTTGGAGCCGAACAAAATAAAACAAAGTAATATAAAACTCTGCAAATATCTACAAATACGAATTACAAGATAACTAAATTTTAATTCTCTGCTTACTGCATGAAATACGAGACACTAACTTTTACAATTTTATATAATTTTATTTTATTTTATACAGCTCCAAACACACCCATTGTTTTTACTGGGAATGTTTTTGGTTAAATAGTTTATTTAAAAATTTATTATTTTCAAATCACTACTATTATTATTATTATTATTATTATTGACTTGGTAATTTATTAGCTAGACTTTTAACTTAGCTTTCATTTTTAACATTTTTCAAGTGAGAAGAAAGAATTATAGTCGAGAATTCTGAATTAGTTTGGGACTGCGACATCATGAGTTTGTGAGTCTCTATAGGAGTATTTAATAATTTACATTGGGTTTATGAAAGATTGCGTGTGCCATAAGTAAATACACTGTGATTCACAGTTGGTCTCATTCTTAATTTAGGGTGTGACATTACAGGAATGTTTAGAGTTCTAAAAAAATAAAAATAAATTACTATTGAAATAATATAAAAATAATATATAATAAAAATTGATTAAAAATAATTTAAAATTTTATAATTTTTTATTTAAAAAAATTTGAAACTCAAATGGAGCCTACGATTCCTCTCTTTATTTCATTTTCAAGAAAGAGAGCATGCTCTAACTAATTATGGAAAAATATGTGGCCTGTAGAACTCTGGAACTCGCGTAGCGACAAAAGCTGCCCCCCTTCTTGGACCCTTGTAAGGACACGACGTCTTTTAACATCATGCCACCCATGGGCTGTTTGGATGCATAATTTTGAGCAAAAAGTAACTTTTGATTTTTAAGTATTTTATAAATCATTAATTTTTATTACATTCCTATTTAATTACAATAATTTTTTAATTTAAAAATTATCAAAATCTGTTAAGAATTATCAAAAGTTATTAAAAATTATAAAAAAATTACTAAAAATTTTATTAAACACTCAAAAAATTATAAAAAATAATTAAAAATTATTACTTATTTCACCAAATAAATCAAAAATTGTAACTAACAAGTTTTGACAAAAAAATCAAAAATTTGTAAAAATTATACAACCAAACACCGCCATAAGTGATAATAGGAAAACGTTTAGTGCAAGGAATAATTTACTTTTGGGGTAATTACTGCATGCCTAGAGTTTAGTTAAAAATTATACTAAAGCCCGTTTGAAATTAAAAAAAAAATGAGGGAAAAATTTTTGGTAATTTTATTTTTATTTTTTTGGTATTTGGCAAGACTTTAAAAATTACTAAAAATTCTTCAAATTTTCTCTAATTTTTTTACTAAACAACTAAAATCTTTTTGAAAATTCCTCTAACTTTTTTACCAAATAATCAAAATTTATTAAAAGTTTATAAAAGTTACTAAAAATTTTTAAATTTTACCAAATGTATAAAAATTGCACTCACCAACTTTTGCCAACAAATATTACCAAAACTTCCTACAAATTTCGCTTCGAGCCCTAATGTTCTCTTATGGATTAGGTTAAAGTAAAAAATTAATAAAATCTATTAAGGGTGTGTTTGGTGTATCAAATTTTGGTGAAAATATCTAAAAACTTCTGAAAATATTTAGAATCTCTATTACATTTTTACACATTCTTACCTTATCAAAATTAAAAAAAAGTTCAATACCTTCTAAAAAGAGTCAATAACTGAAATTCCGTTAATCAAATAACAAAATTTTTTTTACCATTCTCACACAGACACCCAAACTACCGAATGACATCCATTGTGACTATTTTTTCTAAAGTTACAAAAACCGTTCTAACGGAGTCACACAGTCAAATTCCGTTCAAACAGATTGTAGAAACCGCTTCAAATCTGGTTTGATCTGTAAATAAGTTATGACTAACACAAAATTTTGAATCCATCTAAACAAAAATCCAATCCGTTAGAACAAAAATTCTATTAATCTCCAAAAAATGCAATTTGAAATATGTGCACCAAACGCAAAAAATTTTCTCAAATTACATTTTATCTCATTTTATTTCACTTTTTATCACTCTAAACACATCCTAAATTTAATTGAATTTATGTTCCATTGATCAAAATTGATATCAGAAAAAAGATTTTCACATAAAATGAATAGGTAAAAACAAAATTGTTATAATCTTAATTTTAACCCTAAAAATCTAGGGTGAGAAAATTTATTGAATCACATTAAAAATTTTAATGAGAATAAAATAGGTAAACTTTTGATTTTGTGATGAAAAATTAGTAAGAACCCAGTCCTTAAAATCGAGAAAATTTTGTGTAATTTTATTAAACAAGATAGGCTATTATGGGCTCTAAGATTCTTTTATTTTCAAGTGCTTCACATCATTTCATTTACTTTTTTTTTTTTGATAGATTTTTTTTTTAATGTGTAACATTATTTTTTCATACACTATATTAGTTGAGGATCATATGTATTATTGCACGAAATTTACTATTGTAAATTAAATATAATAATTATGATGGAAACTAATATCTTCGATAATAAAATATTACAAATACATTTCTAATTTTATAAAATTCAATCTGAACTATATAAGTCACATTAAATATTTTAAATGTTTCTATTATAACATTTGAAAGAGAAATTTCGACAGTAGCATATCATTGTTGCAAATATATATTATATTTATATTATATTCGTTAGACAAATAATTTGGTCAGTTATTAGTTGTCAATCTTGAGATCGACCTATTACAATTGTTTCTCTCTTTACAATCCACGTGAGACTAATCGAAATAAACGGTTGATATGTGACACTAGTATTGCTTTAACTATTAAATCTTATTTTAATACTTTTTTACTGCAAGAATGGGAACCCATTCTTCTAATGAGTGTTGCAAATCTATGCTTTTGACAATTTCTTTCTACATTTTTATCTATATAGTTGAATGAAGTAATTATGATATACGGGGTGTTTGGAAATTCGGAAATTCCAAAAAGTTCAAAAACAATAACAAAAAGGGCTTAAGAAAATGCCAAGCATTACAAAAAGGTCATACTCAAGACAAACTGACATCAGCCTTACAAAAGATCCTACCCAAGAACTATACTGTCACTGACACTACAAAATTCATAAAAGAATTTGAGTACGATTTTATACCCCCCACCAACTACCTATAGTGTAGATAGAAACGAGCTCATCGATTTGTATAAGACAACTCCATCCCTTGAAAAGTTCTCTTATTTCTCTCCTTCCACGTGACACAAAATATGCAAAGGGGAATTACACACCAAGCCATCCTCCCCGTTGAACCAACCTTGAAGGTCCACCATGCCCACAAGCTGCTATTCGGTCTTTTGGGAACACCCATGACACCCTTATGCTTAACAAAAACACATCCAAAGGTTTCTAGCCCACAAACAACGAATGAAAAATGATCAATAGTCTCCCCCACCTCCTTGCAAAGGTAGCATCTACTTTGCCACAGTTAATCCTCTCTCCTGGAAATTGCTACTCGTGAGAATCCTACCTCTAACAACATACTGTGCAAAAAACGCTACCTTAGATATATTGGCACTCCCATCTTCCATATCTTCCCCCATGGAAAGTTCTCTGCCCTTCTTCCCCTTAGGAATTTGTAGAAGGACCTCACCTCAAATTCTGATTCCTTGGAAAGGTTCCACCGCACCCTCTCCTTCCCATCTCCACCTTTAAGAGGTTAGAAGGTAGAAAGTTTTAAGCCATTGGAAGTTAAACGTTTCACTTAATTACAACTATAACATTTTTTTGGTTAAGTAATATCTAGCAATGATTGATTACAAATCCATATCAAACAATTTTGTGAGCAATAGTTGAATGTCAACTATTACATAAAGAGATCGTAGAAAAAAAAGGAATAATTAGAACAATTAAATAAAGTGTGAATTAAAAAAAGAATAATTACAGGACGAATGACGGAGGAAAAAAACAGCAGAGGGCATATACTAACCAAATGAGGAAGCTCATGAACCACACCATCAATTGCTAGATTGTCACTTGACCTTTTGATGAGAATACATGCTTGAACCTCATCTAAACACTGAAATGAATGAAAAGTTATTTCATTTTCTCAACGAACAGATGAGTAAATTAAATATGAATAAATCTAGCATGCATTAGACATACCATAATACCTACACAGCTAAACAAAAAGTAAATGATATCCATCTGTTTCACATTACAATAGTATATCATAAAGGGGAAAGCACATTCTTCAACATGTTTATGATCAGAAAACCAAAGGACAAGCTCTGATTTTAGTAAAAATGTCGTTGATTACCTTTAAAAAAAAAAAAAAAAAAAAAAAAAAAGAGGACCAATAACTTTAAACGAAGTTCCTATGTTTAAAAGTATGGTATTACAATTTAACAAAAACTACTTAAATTAAACTACGTATCAAAAATAAATAAAATACTGCCAACCCTCTAACAACGCCACAACTATTATTCTAGCCCTTCTTAGGACCACCAAACACATTAAAAATATTGCCACCGCCAAATGCATTAATGCCAACTATGTGGGTTCCCATATTATAAGACGCAAGTTTAATTAACATAGTTGTTCCATGCTCCGTAGGAAAAATCTAGGGGATGAAGGGCATTTTAAACACAACCACAGAAATAATGACATTCTTACATTCTAAGAGCCAATAGGCACTGGTAATCCCATTAAAGTTGAAACTGTCACCTAGTGCGAGAACTACTGAAGTGGCCAATTGGGTCTCCATTCTTCTTTTTTTTTATTTTTTTTAATAAACATTCTAGATATTCTGAAAATATGTAACACAGTGGATAGTCTACTGCATTTCTTTTGAATGCCCCCGTGCATAGCTTTGATGGTTAGTGAATTAATTAATTCACCGTAAATCAGCAATCATAGTCAGTTCCCATAATTCTAATTTCCCACCCCCATTGCACACCCTTGCATGGATAAAACCAATAACTTCCAATCAAAAGTCTTTAAATCATCGTATAACCAACAAAAGAACTTACCAAAAGTGAACTAATTTTCAGCGCCGTATCTTTCAATTCAGGTTGCACGGTCAACTGGTGTGACCCCACGTTAACTTGGCGAGCATTCAAAGCCTCTCTTGATTTCTCATTTGATTTGGGGGCTTGAAGGGAGATACCCTCTCCAGGAGCCAGGCATGGTTATCTTTCAACTTCTTTACCTGAACAATCACCGATTCATATTCATAAATAATAATTTACATACACACATCTATATATTTGGGTGAATATAAGCTTGGGCAATCTGAATTGGAAGGTAGGAGTTTCTTTACCAGATGCGGTGGGAGGTCGGAGGAGGGAGAAGCGTTTTCGAGTTCAGTGAGTAAATGACTCCCACCAGAGTGAGGCGTCCACGGACTTAGTGGCTGTCGACTGCTCGGTAGAAGTAGGAGTTCTGGCCATGGGAGGGGCTTGAATTGCAGTGAGGAATTGGAAGAAAGAACTACGAATCTGAAACCCTAGCTTTCGAGCTTCCCTATCGAAAGCTAGGGAGAGGCATATGTAGAGAGAGAGAGAGAGAGAGAGAGAGAGAGAGATCGAGCAAGCCCGCGCTTTTGTGTTTCGAAGTTGAAAGAAATGTTTTCTTTACTGACGCTCACTTGCAGGGGCTTGGTTTGGGGGTTGACAGAGGACTAGGGAGGAGGCGCAACGGTCTCTTGGACCAATGGTGCTATGTCGGCGAACCGTCTAAGCGCTACGGCAGCATCCAACGAGTTAAGACTTAGCCCCAAAGCAAAGCCAGCAAAGCGGACCGAGAAAAGGGATCCACTTCAATGAGTCGAGCCCAAAGGCCCTTTCGGGGCTCCCCGAAGGCATTTATTCTTTTCTATTATTTATTTGAAACTCACCGTAGACCATATTACCCCTGTTAATATATCAAATTACCAAAAAAAATGCTGTTAACACTATAGAGAGATAATTACTTTTTTTATTTTATGTATTAAAAGTAAAAATCACTTACATCTCTTAAATCTAAAAAATCTATCTTTACATTCTTTAAATTTTGTATTAAAATAAAAATGTTAAAAAATTCGTTAAATATAACAGTTTTGATTCGAAGTACATTTAAAAATTTTATTTATATCTTCTGCACTTTAAATTACTTACATTTAATTCTTGATTCTACTTAATTTTTAATGAATACTTTTATTTTTTTACTTAAAAATTTAACGCAACTTATAACTTCACTTTAGTTTAAAATATAAGTAGTATAAAGATAAATTTTTAAAACTTAAGGGTGTAAGTTATTTTCATCTTAAATAAAATAAATAAAAGGACAATTAAGTTATTTTCACCTTCAATTTTTGGTTGATTGAAGTGATATTTGATTGTTAAAAAGGTGTTTTGAAAAAAAAAAGATGTTTCTAAAAGTACTCTTATATGGAAAAAATTTTTAGAAATTAATTTTAATTTATAATCTTCTCTTTTAAATCAGTTGACTGAGAATTACTATTACTATAAGTTTCAAAATTCTAAACTTAAAGAATGGAACTAACCCTTCATGTAGATATGAGTCAGTTAAAGGGGTTGTTTGGTTGAAAAAAAATTGAGAAAAAAGTACAGTAAAAGTATAAAGATATAACATAAAGGTGATATGTGTTAAAATTTTATTGAAGAAAAATATAAAAAATAGTTAAAATTTGATAACTTTTACTATTTTTTGGTTGGCCAAACAGGGCCAAAAAGTGGATTTAATTGGAATGAGTCAACAAAATTTGTTAATTCGAAAATTGAGTAACAAAATGCGGCGGAGTTGATAATTTTAAAATAAAAATAAATTAATTATTTGTTTGCGTTTGCGCACGTGTTTTTTTCTTTTTTTTTTGGGTATAGGTTTGACACGTGTTTGTATTTTTTTCGTTTTCTTATAAATCCAAAACGAATTATTTTACGATTGATGGGGAAATTTAAAAGGTTTTTTTAAGTATTTGAATATTAAATGTTATTTTTCTCCATTAATCTAAATATTTTTAATAACCAAAAAAAAAAAAGAATATTAAATGTTATATTATTTTATTTTCTATTTATTTTTAATCAATTATGAAATTAAATATATTGTAAAAATCCACAGTAAAGCGCAGTCGTTATGCTAGTTAACTATTATTCTCGTCGACCAGTTAGTTTCACTACAATCTAAGCTATTCATTTTCTTTTTACATATATTTTTCCATTTTAATCTCAAGTCCCAGACACGGTCACACTAAAAAAAACTTAAAAATATATATATATATATATATATATATATATATATATATATATATATATATGTATGTATTTATTTACTATAAATCAAATTTTTAAGAGGAGTAGGCAATACATCCAAATTGCAAATTTGGGTATTTAGTTTATCAAAAAAATACTAAAAAAAATTTTAATCTTAACTAATTTTTTTAATTTTCTTTAATTAAATTCCGTAACGTATTATTTTTACACTAATTTTTTTTTTCTTTTACCATCCAAACACCACCTCAAATATTAGAAAAAGCAAATTTCAGAGCACAGCCCAATAGGTCTTGATAACTTTTGTAACGTTGAAGAAATTAATCGGCCTTCAAAGTGACAATTCCATGTGCCGGCCGGAAATCCACACTTCCACCAACGATAGGCATCACACGCATGGAGGATCGAGTAAAGGTTCATGTGGTGTTTAGATAGTAACAACAAAAGTATAAAAGTTTGATATAAAAGTAATATATGGTAAAATTTAATTTTAATAAAGTATAAAAAATTGATAATAACTGGTGAATTTTAATTAATTTTGATAAACCAAACACTCTCTCGGTGACCACTTATTTTCACTTATTTGAAAAATTATATTAATATTTTATTAATTTTGTTATAATTTTTTTTTATAAATTTTACTTTTATCCTATTGTTATTTTTGTTTTGTATCTTTACTTCAATTCTTACTAATCTTAAAAGTACTATTTTATCCATAGTAATCATAAATTCTGAACCTGCCTGTTATCACATTGTGCTTTTGCAATGTTGCTAGGAAGCCCGTATCAAAATCCTGATCACACAGTGCATGTTATTTTAAAATTTGAAAAGTGTATTATTATTTGGTTTTTTTTAACAATATGGTTACTAATTTTGTTATATTTTTTAATAGTAAATATGTATATATTTTTTTTAAATTGATGAAGATTAAAAATTGAATTATTTTTTTTCTTTTGAAGATTTTTAGATTTTTCTTTCTTTTTTTTTTTATAACTCAAAACTTGGCCTAGACTTTTTATGAATTTTTATTTAAAATGATAAATTTATATTTATTCACACTATTACAATAACGTCACCATATTGTATCATTTGTCATTTATTAACATGGTAAGTAGAGAAAATCTTGGACACGTGGCGTGTATCCAACTTAGATACGTGGTGCACATTAGAAAGGTAGACAATTTGGCGATTGAGGGTACAGCTCCTTTTCGTGCTGTATTAATGAAGGGTACAAAAGTTATGTTTGTATTACTATCAACGACGGCTCCTGTCACGTCCATTCCTACTATACGACATGACTTTAGCCATCGTCGTGGCATTGCTTATGATGGTCAGATATGGACGACACGTGCCAGAAAACTTATAAATATATAAAGAACAGAGAAGAGAGGTAAATCTTATTTATTTGACAAAAATTTTATCAAAATTACTCTTAAACTTTCTCTTCTTTTATATGTATTCTAACTTGACATTCGGAAAGACGTTCTACCGAACACCCGGCCGATAATTTCTTATTTCAGGTTTTGGGCCAGAAATTGAGAAATTCAAGATACTAATCAGAATCTTGTCATACCATGTCAGAAGTATTCTTGCATTTAGTCGGATACGTCAACAGAAGATTTTGTTGGATTTTTTTACACTCAAACGAGAAACTTGAATTGGAAGCATCCAATCGGTGGGTGACGTGAAAACTCATTTTGCACAAGTATGTTGTGCCTGGGGACGAAGATTGGCAATCTATCGTGTTTCCTTGTATTGGCATGACAATAAGATCCCAAATGTCTAGGAAATTGCATGCGTGCCCTTGGATTTAGAAGTATAGCTTTGGCATGAAAAAAAGAAAACCAAAATCTCTACCTGTATAGGTGAAGTTTGGCTCAACAATAAAAATTAAAAAAAAATTAACTTTTATTAATTTTTTTAATTTTCACTTATTTTCTTTACCAAACATGAAATTAACTTTGTCTGACTTTCATTTATTTCTTCAATTCTTATTATGTTTTTCTAATTTTTACAAGTTTTCTTTAATTTTTTTTTTTTCACTTTTATCAATTTTTTAATTTTCTTTAACTTATACAAAATTTTACTAAACATTCAACTACTAAGTGTCACGTACCAAAATTTAATGCCAAATCACAATTTTTTGGTAGTGGATCTCGAAAGATATAAAAGATATCCTTCCAAATTGTGCATATGACTTTCATCAAATACAACTCTCCACATAATTCTATGTCTCTATAAGGTTGAGTATGGAGTTTTATTTACTTACTTTAAATTGAGTATTTGTTTCCCTCATTTTTCTGTTAGATTAAAAATTTTGTATTTTAAACATCCATATGATTGAGTCATTGGGTTTCCAAAATAATGTAAAAATAAAAGAAGTGCTTCGAAAGCCTCCATAGTTGGAGCAGGAGTTGGATCTTTAAGTTATTTAAGAAGTTTATTTTGATTAATTGTTTTTACATCCTTACATTAAATGTACAAATTATTAACATTTTTTGAATTTTAAATTTTCACGTGAATGATAAAAATAGTTATTAAAATTCAAATAAATTAAACAGTGTAAGTGCATATAATATAAAATTCAAAAAGATGTAAATATATTTTTTAAAATTATCAATTTTTATTTTTTATTTTATTTAAAAAATAAAAAGTATAAAAATAAAATTTTGCAAATAAAAAAATATATTACATATGAGAAACAAAACTAATTAATCATTTTTCTTTACTCAGATTGAATAGCCTCCCGCTCTTAAAAGGTGTTTAGATGCTCAAAACTCACTAAAATTCGTTAATTTTTATTAATTTTTTCTGATCAAATGTTAATATATATCATTTATATTAATATTTTATGTAAATATATATGTACATTTTTTGTCATTCAAACACCTATAATTCTTCTCTTTCTTTCTTTTCAAGAAAGATGAATTTAATTTCGAGAGATTCATTAGAGAGTAAATCTTTTTTGATTTGTAAGTCGCGAATTCACATAATCGACAAAATTTAGACCCACTATATTCAAAAATATATATAATTTGTCCAATCAAAAAGAATCGTCCCACTAAGCTTTATTAGGTTCTGCATCCAAAAAATTAACCCTAAAATTTGTTAAAGAGGAGACTGAAATTAAGAATTTGAAGTCATAAACCCCTAAGTCCGGTCGCAAGACCATCTCATCTAAAGCCCCTATGGTTTCTTCTCCAAGAAAGAGACGGTGCTCAGTGCTCAAACTAACGATGGAAAATTAAGTGGCCTCTATAATTCTGGGACCGGCATAGGGACAAAAGCTGTCCCTGTACTTGTACCCCTTGTGCTATGACGATGATGTCCCTTCACGTCATTCGAAACATAGATGATCCTAAGAAAACGTTTCGCGGCAGGGCATAAGTTACTGCCATGACTCCGTTTGGCTACGATTTAACTCTTAAATTTTTTTTTGTTTTTTATTATTTTATATGATTTTCCATTAAAATTTAATTTTTTTTTTAGAAAATACACTTTTTAAGCATGCTGATTACATCCGTAAAAAAATTTAAAAAATCTAAGTCCATTAGAGTCAAAGTTAAAAAATAAAAAAACTAATTTTTTTTGTTACCTTTTTACCAAATGGAGAAAAGTTTTTTAATTGTTTTTTATAAATACAATTAACACGCTTAAAAGTATATCTTTTAAAAATTAAAAAAATTAAATTTTGGTGAAAAATCTACATAAGACCAAAAAAAAAAAAAAAGCTATTAAAATAAGAAAGTTAATAAAACCTATTAAAGTTTTTTTTTTTTGATAATTTGAAACCCATATTAGTTTATTGTAACTAATAACAAAGTATGCAAAACACATTAAAGTTAATTGAATTTATGTCCTACCAATTAAAATTAATTCGAGAAAAAAATGAATATGTAAGAATGATATTTTTATAATCTCAATTTTAATCATAAAAATTTATGGTGAAAAATATATTAAATCGTATTAAAAAAATTAATGAGAATAAAAGAGGTAAAATTTTAATTTTTTGACAAAAAAAAAAGAAAACTAGTTAAATATCGCTCCGTAAAAATGGAGGTTTTTGTGTAATTTTATTATTTTATTTATTTATTTATTTTTTGTGGGTTTTCAAGTGACAAGCAACAAGTGCTTTATCTCATTCAGTTTTTTTTTTTTTATTGTAGTTCTTTTTTCTTAATGTTCAACATTATTTTTTCATTTTTATATACTATATTAGTTTAGAATCATATATATTATTGCATCAAATTGACTATCGTAAATTAAATATAATAGTTATGATAAAAACTAAGAGATCGATAATAAAATGTTACAAATACATTTTTAAGTTTACAAAATTTAATGTCAACTGTATAAGTCATATCAAATATTATAAAAATTTCTATTATAACATTTGAAAGAGAATTTTTCACTGCGATATATCATTATTGCAAATATCTATTACATTTATGTTGTATTTGATAGATGAATAATTTGGTCAATTGTTAGTCAATAACCTTGTGATTGACTTATTTCAATTGTTTATCTTCTTATGTCCCACGTAAAACTTATCAAAACAAATAGTTGAAATGTAACACTGATATTTTTTTAATTATTAAACCATTTTTTTTAATGCTTTTTACGGCAAGATGAAAAGTCATTCTTCTAACGACTGTTGGAAATTTGTGCGTTTGAAAATTTCTTTCGACAATTTAGCTACAAAGTAAGTTTTTCTTTTCACTTAGGGTGTGTTTGGTTTGCAAACAAACTCTAAAAATATCTATAAATCTCTGTTAATTTTATATCACATCAACTTTTTTCTTTCACTGCACGTATTACGAACTCTCAATTTATTTCAATTTATCTTACTCTAAATTCACCCTTAGATAACATGATTGCATCAAATGTGAAACTTTAAAAGAAGAAATTGTGATGTAATAAACTATATTTTCATGTGATAAATCATATGTAAAATCTAACAATTTTTCGATTGAATTTTTTTGGATCCACAGCATGTGATAAGTATAGTCTAAGAGTATATTTTTATTCATTTCCATAAAAAAAATAATCACATATATATATATATATATTATCAAACATCAAACGAGGAAAGTGCAACTAGTCTTTTTTTTTTTTTGTACAACAAAATTGTAAAGTGCAATATATCATCGCCGTAAATTTTTAATACATTTGTATTATATTTGATGGACACTTATTTCAGTCGTCAGTCATCAATCTTGTGGTTGACTTATTTTAATCACTTATCTCCTTACAACTCCTGCGAGATTCATTGAAATAAATAATTGAGATGTGACATTGCTGTTTTTTTAATTTTCAAACCATTTTTTTAATATTTTTACCGCAAGATGAAAATCCATTCTTCTAGTGAGTATTGCAAGCTCATGATTTTGAAAATTTCTTTCCACATATTTTTAGCTGCAAGTTAAATTCCTTTCACTTAGGGTATGATTGGATAGTGCTAAAATTTTAGGGGGATAAGTTTTAGAGGAGGTATAAGATAAAAGTGAGTATTATTTTTAAAGGGTTGACCCACATTGATGTGATGTTTATGGAGAGGGATAACTTTTGACTTGAATTGGATGTTTTATAAATAAGAGGGGACGAAAGATGAAAAAATCAATTAAATGACTCTTTTACCCTTGTGGTATCCTAAACTTGGTTACTTATTAAATTAAATATTAAATTACAAAACCCACTCTATTTAATTATTTTTGGACAATTTAAAGTTATATTATTTATTTCATTGAAAATTTAATTTTTTATAAATTTATTTAAAAAACTTTTTTTTAATTATGTACTTTTGAATGGTTGGTTATTATCCAATTTTTTTTTAATTATGTTTATTTTGACTTGTTGGCATATCTATTATTTTTTTTATTAGCATTATATTTATTTTAATCAAGTTAACAATACCATTAACGAAGGTTAAAAACGTCAAAAATTTATCCACTTGAAGGGGGATAATTTTTAGCTAGCCCAAACCCTAGCTAAAAATTATCCTCTCGCGGGGGCTAAATTTAATACCGTGCAAAATCAAAACCGGGAAAGATTTAGCTGCCAAACCAAGCAAAAAATGCGGGGCCCACGGACAAAATTTATGCCCCCGTGCTTTAGCGGCATCCAATCGAGCTATTAGATAATATGATTATTTTAAATTTAAAATTCTAAATAAAGAAATTATAATCTAATAGATCATGTATATTGTAATTGATTATTTTGGATCCTCTACCTATTTTAAATAGAATTTTGAGTAAGAGTATATTTTCATGTATTTTATCCAAAAAATAATATATTCTTAGACCAACTTCGAAGGAGTTAAGGGCAATTGGGCAATTAACCTTTTTTCTTTTCTTTTTTTTTTTGGTAAAACAAAATTTAAAGATTCGAAGCTATGTGCTAATTTATACAATTGATTTTATATGAAAATTCACCTGAGACTCGCACATGTCAAGGACTAAGCAATCGCTTAAATCAAAATAGCAACCACACAAGAAAGGGGACCACCAACATTTATCCAGTATTCATTACCATATCTCTGTTCTGAAATTTGTTAAAAAATATTAAATTTTTTTTAAATATTTATTTTTTTTACCTCACTGCATAAATTATGAATCTATAATTTTTATTAATTTTGTATCACTCTAAACACCCCGATATATAAAGAGTGGAGAATCCCTGTTTTTCATCACACATGTCAAGGACTACACAATCACTTAAATCAAAATAGCAATCACAAGAAAGGGGACCACCGTCACTTGATCCTTACCCATTATTCACTACTATAGCTAGGTTCTAAAATTCGTTAAAATATATTAAAATTTTTTAAAAATATCTATTTTTTTATCTCACTGCATAAATTATGAATCTATAATTTTTATTAATTGTTATAATTTTTTCACTCTAAACATCCCAATATATAAAGAGTGAAGGATCCCTGTTTTTCAACGTGCATGTCAAGGACTAAGTAGTCACTTAAATCAAAATAGCAATCACAAAAAAGGGGACCACTAACACTTGATCCTTACCCGTTATTCATTAACACAGCTCCGTTCTAAATTTTGTTAAAATATATTAAATTTTTTTAAAAATACATATTTTTACCTCACTACATAAATTATGAATCTATAATATTTATTAATTGTTATAATTTTTTGTCACACTAAACACCCCAATATATAAAGAGTGAAGGGTTCCCCTTTTTCGTTGCACATGTCAAGGACTAGGCAATCACTTAAATCAAAATAGCAACCACAAGAAAGGGAACCACTGACACTTGATCCTTACCCATTATTCATTAACACAGCTCCATTCTAAAATTTGTTAAAATATATTAAATATTTTTTAAAAATATCTATTTTTTACTTCACTGCATAAATTATGAATCTATAATTTTTATTAATTGTTATAATTTTTTGTCACACTAAACACTCCAATATATAAAGAGTGAAGGATCTCCATTTTCCGCCGCTCATTTCAAGGAACTAAGCAATCACTTAAATCAAAATAGCAACCACAAGAAAGAGGACCACTGACACTTGATCCTTATGCATTATTCATTACTATAGCTTCGTTCTGAAATTTGTTAAAAACTATTAAAAATTTTTGTAAAAATATTTATTTTTTTCCTCATTGCATAAATTATGAAACTATAATTATTTATTAATTGTTATAATTTTAGTTACTCTAAACACCCCAATATATAAAGAGTGAAGGATCTCCATTTTTCGTCGCATATGTCAAGGACTAAGCAGTCACTTAAATCAAAATAGCAGCCACAAAAAAGGGACTACCGACACTTGATCCTTATCCATTATTCATTACTATAGCTCCATTCTAAAATTTGTTAAAAATATTAATTTTTTTTAAAATATTTATTTTTTTCTTCACTGTATAAATTATGAATCTATAATTTTCATTAATTGTTATAATTTTTTGTTACTCTAAACACTCCAATATATAAAGAGTGAAAGATCTCTGTTTTACGTCGCACATGTTAAGGACTAAGCAATCACTTAAATCAAAATAGTAACCACAAGAAAGGGGACCACTGACACTTGGTCCTTACCCATTATTCATTACCATAGCTTTGTTCTAAAATTTGTTAAAAAATATTAAAAATTTTGTAAAACTATTTATTTTTTTATTTCACTGCATTAATTATAAATCTATAATTTTTATCTATTGTTACAATTTTTTGTCACTCTAAATACCCCAATATATTAAGAGTGAAGGAATCCTGTTTTTTGTCATACATGTCAAGGACTAACCAGTAACTTGAATCAAAATAGCAATCACAAAAAAAGGGACCACCAGCACTTGATCTTTATTGTTGTGTGAATATGAATGAAGAAATCAACAAGAAAGTAAGAAATCAACACAAACGATTTAACATGCTTCAGTCAGATTGCTTATGTCCACGACGGATGGAATATTTTTTTTTATTAATTGTAAAATTTCTTATAGGATTACATAGTATAAGATACATATATATACTAAAAAATCTTGATTCTGTCAATAAGACTAAAATACCCTAACAGCCCGCTCACTACACTGCATTATGTTCCCCTTCGAAAACTCCTGGTTCGTTCCTAATTTTTTAATCTGAATAGGAACTACATATCACAACATTTATCCATTATTCATTACTATAACTCTGTTATGAAATTTGTTAAAAAATATTAAAAATTTTTAAAAAAATATATTTTTTAATTCATTGCATAAATTATGAATTTATAATTTATAATTTTTATAATTTTTTTATCACTTTAAACACCCCGATATATAAAGAGCGTAGGATCCCCATTTTTGGTCCACCTCATGTGTAGTGGTTCATTTTATTATTATCATTTTTTTTGGAACCTTTCCATCTGTAAATTTGTTATCCGAAGACGACGTGACAGATTCGAGGCCGTAGGATTGAGCGACGCTACAAATTTGGAGCCTTCAAGTGGGATTCCATTTGATGATGTCAATGTGCTTAATAATTTTTTTTAAACCCATTTGCACTTTATTAATAAAATTTTAAACTTCACTTTATTTTTATTAAATAAAATTATACGATTACTCTCATTCTTCTATTAAAATATTTTATATAATTTTAATATCATGAATACACTCTACAAAACCTAATTCATATTAGCTTTTGAAACTACTCTTATTATTATTATTTTTTGGCTAGCCTATTTGCATTCCAATAATTGATTCTTACACTTCATTTTACTTTTTTTATTAAATAAAATTACATAACTTTCCTCATTCTTCTATTAAAATATTTTATATAATTTTAATACCATAAATGTCACTCTACAAGAACCTAATCCATATCAACTTTCAAAGCTACTTTTATTATTTATAATTAATTCTGATTCAATTAAAAATTATATTTTTACTCATATTAATTTATTATTAACAAAAAATATAACAATGTATTTATTTTAATTTTGTATTAGCTAATTAATTAAAAGATAGGACTATTTGTATTCTACAAATCAATTTTGGTACTCTACTCTACATTTTCAAGTTGTATAAATTCAATCTTTTTAGAAAAATATTTATGATATTTAAATTCTAAAAATATTTTATTAGAAGAATTAGGGTAATTATACAAGTTTATTTAGTGAAAATTTAAAGTGGAGCGTAATAATATATTTGTAGAGTATAAATAGACTCACCCCTCCATATATCATTTATAAAGTAAAGTTAAAAATGAAAAGTCAAAAATTAAAGATAAACAAAATCTTTATTTTTATATTTATTTGTTAAAAATTAAAATAAATAATTAAATAATTTAAAATTACATTAGAGAAGATAAGTTTTTAATATTATAAAAATTTATTAATTAAAAATAAAAAGTCATAAAAGTTACTAATTAAGAATATTTTTATTAGTTATAAAAGTATAACAATTGCAATAATATTTTTCAATAGTGCTTAAATAAGAGAGGTCTTAAACAATAATGATTTAAAAAGTAATATAAGATATTGATATCAAGGTTTAAAATATACCTCCCTCTGAAAATAAAATAAATTAATTATCAAATAAAATATTATTTTTTATTTAAATATATAAAAAATAAAATTGAATGAGCATTGAGTTTATATTTATTTTGAATTTCATTAATTATTCTTATTTTTTCCAAAACAAAAATACAAAATATACTTCTACTATGTAAAGAATTATGAGGATAATCATAAAGAGTAGAAATAAAATTAAAATAAAGTTAAAAATAAGAGATATTTAATTAACTATAATTTAGCATATATACTTAAAATAATTATGTAAATATTTTTTCAGCGTACCAAATGAGTAATTATATTTTCTTTGATTTTCTGTAAAGAAAAATAGAATAACAGTGGAGTGAATTTTTAAAATGAAATAAAAATGAGAAGTGTGAAATACTATTTATAAATTTATAAAGACGTGACAAAAATAAAATAGAGGGGTAGTTTTAACAAAGTATCTCTAAAATGAAGATGATAAACTTGAATATATATCAAAATAAGAGTGTAAAAATAAAATATTTTCTATTAAATTTTGTCTTTATTACAAGGTATAAACACAATCAACATTTTATTTTTTTTTAATTCGCAAAAGGAATGAGTTTGGTAAACTAATTAAATTTCAATATCAAAGAAAACTCTACAAAACTATGATTTGACAATCAGGAGTAACTGTGGCTATAATAGTCTATAAGATAGGTTAGCTGAGTTATGTGATAATTTAATCATAAGCTCACCGATTAGATTTATTATTTTGTATAAATATCAAGCAATTTAATCAATTACTTTTAAATTAATTAGCTAATAAAATTTAAATAGATACATTGTTATATTTTTGTCAACAATAAATTAATGTGAGTAGAAATATTTTTTTTTTGTTGAATGAGAATTAATTATCAATGGAAAAAGTAGTTTTAAAAGTTGATATGAATTAGGTTTTTGTAAAAAGGTATTTGTGGTATTAAAATTATACAAAATATCTTAATTGAATAATGAGGATCATAGTGTAATTTTATTCAATAAAAAAGTAATATAAAGTGTAAGAATCCCTTAGTACAGTACAAATAATCTCACTATTTATTTTTCCATAAGTAGTTAATAAATCTTAGACAAGGAGCCAATGCATTACATTTTTTAAGTTAATGCACAATAATTTCTATTACTATATATCAAGCGTGAATAATCCATTTTCATCAACTGATAATTAATGTTTTTTTTTTTTTATCTTTCAAAAATAAAAAAATAAAATGTGAAGAATCCATTTTCATCCAGTGATGAATAGTATTTTTTTCCCTTTACGTTCAAAAAAAAAAAAACTTTTGTTCTCTTAAATTAATGTCCACTATGCCATTTTTTGTCTATTTTATTATTTCCTCTACTTTTGCAGCTCTTACAATCTTTTGTAAAAAAATCCTAATTGTAAGCCTTGATTTTTGGCTATGCTTTTATCCTCTTAAATGTCCGTTATGCCATTTTTTTTATTTATTTTGTTGTTTTCTCTATTTTTAGGGACTTTTACATAAATAAATTCTGATGGTAAACCTTTATCACACTTTATTTTCTTTAAAATAATACTTTAATAAATTATATTTATTTATTTATTTCACATGAAATTGGAGAAATAAAAGACTTTTTTAAATAAAATTTTATTTATAGTTTATAACTAGTATAAAAAAGTTCAAATTCAACTATTTGAATTTATGACAATATTTCTTTTTTTTTTAATTGCTTAATTTATATATATTTTAAATTAATAAAATTTAGATGAAATTTAGTTAAATTATAAGAGATATTAATTTAAATTAATACACATTATTCTTTTAATAAAAATGTAAGTAAATTTTGCTTACAAACTGTTTGAATTTCAATTTTTTAATAATGTTCTAATGATAATTTAATATGAAATTGTCATTAGTTTTAAAATTTATTAAATTGAGGTGTAATCATTTAAATATAAAATTTTCAAGCTTAATAATGTTCTAATGATAATTTAAAATTTTTTGAATAATATAATTTTTCAAATATATTTAGGTTTGATTTGTATTTATAAAAATTTAAATAACGAACTTAAAAAGCTTGAATGTATATTAATATAAATTAATTAGAATTTATGTAAATTTTATTAATTTAAAAACACAGAAATTAAATATTATAATCATGTAAAAAAACTAAAAAATATTATCAATGGATATTGTAATAAATACAGTAAACAAATTTAAAAGATAGTGTTACGGCGTGAGACTTCTTGAGATTCAAACCTCTCTTTTCAACGGATAAGACTTAATTTTTAGAATTTGAATTTTAAAACTACCTTCAGTCCTCTTATCCGACCCAAGTCATTCTTCCAAATGCATGCCTTGTAATATATAAGATTTTTATTATATGTATAAGTACGTATAAAAAATAGTCTAATCTAAAAGTGTAACAACCCCAAAATTTAAAATTTTAAATATTCATATTATTTTGTTATATTATAAAAAAATTGATTTTAATATAAATATTATTTTAATATAATCTATAAAATTGAAATAATGAAAGGGACCACATGGAGTCTTTGGTTAACATAGAAGTTATTTTTCTTTTATTTTCCTATTTTTCTTGCTTGGCTCCTAAGTGTGCCGTGTGCATATATCTGCACATAGGAGAAGGCAAAAAAAAAAAAAAAAAAAAAAAAAAAAAAAAAAAAAAAAAAAGAATTGAAGCTTCCTGGAGGTTTCACTTCGCCTTGGCCACCAAGCATGTGACATTTATATATATGCGTGTGTGAATGGGTGTGTGTGTGTTTGTGTGTGTGCTGAGAGGAGTAAATCAGTTAAAAAAAAAAAGAGGAGAGAGAAAGAGAAGGGAAAAAATGAGGATTTAAGTTCAGAAACAATGAAATTTTGGTATTTTTGACGTTGTGATCATCGTAGTAATGTCAGATTATGGTAATTCGGTCCAATATGAGAGATACGAAAAAGCGAAATTTTAAAGTGTCAGGGGTTTTTTCACTTTTCTCCAAATTTGAGGTAGGGATTTAATGCATTATATTTACATATATATGATGTAAAATTATTTTGATAATTTTGTGTGATTATTTTATATCAATGTAATTAAATTTAGACTACATTGTATGAATTCTGTTCAAATCAGAACACTAAAATATCACGATAAAAAAGAAAGCTCACTGGGATTAGAATGAATTGTAGAAGAGAATATGCCAAAGCATATTCCATGAAAGTTTCCATAATTTTCCTTTAGCCCCAATAGTTTTATATAATTATGATTAAAGTTTCCATAATTTTCCTTTAGTCCCAATAGTTTTATATAATTATGATTTCACTCCAAAAGTTTTACAAAATTTCAGTTTAACTCCTTAATTTCTAAAAATTTTAGTTTGACCCCAAACTTATTGAAAAAATACAAATTGGCCCCAAAGTTTTGGGTAATTACATAGTAACCCCCAAAGTTTAGAATAAATACGAAGTGGCCCCAAGGCATAACTAACCATAAAATTATCTACATGAGATACTTTTTGTCTATTTCCATATTGTTCATTTGTTAGTATCAATTTGCCAACAAATTTTGTCAACATTTATTTTTTTTCTTAATATTTTTCATAACTAATTATTCTTTTTTTGCATGATTTTAAAAGCATTTTACGACAAACTGACATATTGACACACGTTTCAATAAATATTTTATCATCCACTTTTAGTGCTGATCTGCGCCATCTCACTAGTTTTATTAAAATTTGAAACGATAGTTTTTTTTTTTTTTTAAATTAGATGAATTGGAAATTTTTTTCTTTTACCATTAAAAAAATCTGAAAGCACTATAAAATCTTAAAAAAGTAGAAGCTCACTAGAATTTATAATTGATGAGGTAAAATTATATTTTTAAAATAAGCTAGAGTAAAAATAGAAATACAATAGCAATAAAACATGAAAAAATATAATTATTAAAAAAATTAATATAATTTTATAAGTCAGTAGTCACCTAGTCTGGGTCCGCTGATGTTAGAAAGTGTGTCCCATAGGAAGCCTGAATTTTGGAGTGTAAGGCCTTGACGGGATGTTAGGTGGTATGGGGAGACCTCATGCTCGAGTGGGAGCATCGGACAGGTTCCTGATCGATTCTTACTGAGTCGGGTTACCCAAGCGAAGTTGCTATCGGTCTGGTTCGATCTCCAAACCGAGACCCAAGTGAGTTTCTCCTGATCGGACTTTACTATTCAGACAGGGGTCGAGTGGTCATATTTCCGATCGGTCCCTTTAGAGTAGCTTACGTCACGAAGTCACATATACTACTCCCATTTAACAGTCCTTATAAATACACCTAGGAAGGCGTTGCCACCAACCATATCAAGGGGGAACATGTTAAAGCACGTTTGAAAGCAGATTAAAGAACCAACCTTAGGGTTTACAGGACAGGTGACATCATCCTATTAGAAGGGGAAAAACACGTTACATGCAGTTACGTATAACTGTATGCACATCAATCCACGTGAAGATTTCTCATATAAAAACCAACAATTCACAATAGCACAGGTACAATAGCATTCTCTCCTTACTAAGACTCTATCAAAATATTACCTGAAATTTTTTGCTCTGAAATTTTTTGCTAACTTAAGTATCGAAAACTCTTTAACAAGCACCACACCGATGTTTAAGACAATTTCTCGAACTTAGATAAGGTCATTTGGAAAAGACGAAGTTACTAATTCATCATTAAGTTTATCAAAATCAATCAAAATTTATTAATTTTTATCAATTTTTTTTATTTTTTTCAATCAAATTTCCGTCCCATATCATTTTTATATCAAAATGTTTTTCGTTATTCAAACACCACATACATCTCCATATATAGTAGACAATTTGCGGTGGAAACTCAACCCTGTCCGGGTCATTCCAAGTGCGGCCAAGTTCTTCCCGATTCTTCCAAAATGGGCATCAGCAACGTTAAACTTCTTGTCTTCCTAGGTTTGGCCCTGTTCGGTTTCACCACTACTAGCATTAATGCACGCAGCGAAGAATTCCCAATCAGAGAAGCCACGGTTCACGATATCCGGATTGCTTTCAAGCAGAACAAACTCACCTCCAGAGAACTAGTTCAATTCTACCTCAAGGAAATCCAAAGACTCAACCCACTTCTCCGATCGGTGCTCGAGGTGAACCCAGACGCACTCTACCTCGCAGACAAAGCTGACAAAGAGAGAGAGGCGAATAAATCCGTGTCCCAATCCTTGTTGCACGGTATCCCTATCCTGCTCAAGGATAACATCGCAACCAAGGATGAGCTTAACACCACGGCTGGGTCTTATGCGCTGCTTGGGTCGGTGGTGCCCCGGGATGCTGGGGTGGTGGTGAAGCTGAGGGAAGCCGGCGCAATCATACTGGGAAAGGCTAGCCTCAGTGAGTGGGCCCATGCCAGGTCAACTTCGATTCCTCTCGGCTGGTGTGCTAGAGGCGGCCTTGCAGTGGTGAGTTTTGGATTTTATTTTATTATTTAGTATTTTTTTATTTATTTGTAAAGGTATGCATATCTTATTTGATTTAGGCTTTGTTTAAAAAGTTTAGCTTACTTTTCAGTTTTCGTCTCTTATATTTAATTTGTTTTTAAATAATGAAAGTAAAAATATCACATTAACAAAAAGGAAAAAAAAAAGTTAGTTACTAAGGTTTCGTTTGATAATTTTTTATTTTCTATTTATATTTTAAATTTTTGTAAACTGACAATAGAAATAAGTTTGTTAAATCTGTTTACGTTTTTTTATTTTAAAAAATAAAAACTTAAATAAAAAAACGTAAACAGAAAAAAAGTGTTTTCACTCTATTTTCTTTTTCTGTTGAAAACGTTTTGTCAATTCTAATACTTTATCCATTTTTGTTATATCATATTAAAATAAATTATTTTATTCAAATGTTTTATTAAACTGAAATTATTTTTAATAAATAATATAATTAAATTAAATTAATATGTAATATCTATTATTAATTTATTTTTAATAAATAATTAAATTAAATTAGTTAATTTAATTGATAAGAAATCTATATTATTAAATTATTTTTAGTAAATAATAAAATAAAATATATTAATTTAATTTAATAAATTATTTAATCAATATAAATATATTTTATTAAATTATTTTTAATAAATATGATAATTAAATTATTTTATTTAATATGAATTATATTTTATTAAATTGTTTTTAATAAATATAATAACTAAATTATTTAAATTATTTTAAAATATATTTTATTTAATTATTTTTAATAAATAATATAATTATATTATAATTAATATATTTTATATTTACTAGATTAGTTTTAATAAATAATATAATTAAATTAATTTGATATAAAATATATTTATTAAATTCAATTAATTTTAAAAAACTAATAAAATTTAATATTTTACGAAGATAAAAAAATTAGTAATTGTAAATAAAATTGTATCTCTAAACATAATTTCTTTTTTTATTTCAAAAAATAAAAATGATAATAAAAAATAAAAAATATAAATATGTATAAATAAACAAAAAAATAACAGTATTACGAAACGATTCATAAAAACTTAACGTTTTAGTTAAAAAAGACATCGAGATTGGATACAGTTGGATTAGACAAATATTAGTTCAGAGACATTGGAATTGTGAGTTATTGGATAGGCAAATGATAGCTCGGTGACATCGGGTTGTGAGCTGTTGAGACAAAGGCCCGCAACATCACTGGAACAACGGTCCCCGAACTAGCATCCGCCAGACATTCCCCCTTCACAGGGCCGGCTCAAACATTTTAGAGGCCGGAAGCGAACCTCCTCCCGGGGGTCTAACTATTTTGTGTAATAAATAGATGTATATATATATATATAAGGGTCCGAAAAAATTAGAGACCCCAAAATTTTACATTTTTTTGGAGGCTCGACGCGCAGGCTTCCCCGACTTCCCCTATTAGCCGGCTCTGCCCCTTCATATATTTCTACCTTTTCAATATAGAATGGCAACAATGTAGAGACCTGTTGATTTCGATTTTTTTTAACTCATCTACATCTTTTTTGCTATTTCGAACATATAGGTTGAATGGCCACTAGACAGTCTGATAGTCCGCTCGACATTGATGTTTGAATCTATTATCTTTGTAACATTTGTCAAATTTTGGTTATACTACGAACTTTTGCAGGGTCCATATGTGAAGTCTGTAGACCCGTGTGGATCAAGCACCGGGTCGGCGATATCAGTAGCAGCAAATATGGTTTCGGTATCACTGGGCACAGAGACCGATGGCTCCATCTTATGTCCCTCCGGTAACAATTCGGTGGTTGGGATTAAACCCACCGTAGGCCTCACCAGCAGAGGAGGGGTTATTCCAATCTCCCTTAGGCAGGACACTGTTGGGTATACCTTCACTTCTTTTGTCTTCTCATATATTTTTGAAAAAAAAAAAAAAAAAACTTGGCTTACATCTTTTGGGATTTGAGTTTTTTTCACAATTAATTAAACCCACTGCATTTTAAAAGAGGCTCTTGCACCCCTAATATTTGAATTTTTAGTAGCAAAAATTCCTTGCAGTTACCCATTTTTTTAAAAATAATTTGTACAATTTGACCAATTTGATCATATAAAATATAAAAATTGCTTTTAGATAATTGAAAATTTATTTATTTGATTTGCTAACTTTAGATATGTTATTCATCTTTAAACTACAAAAAAAGAAAAAAAAAAAAAAAGAAAAAAAGAAAAAAACACTGCATGCTGATATATATAGCCCGATTGAATAATGTTATATTATGAGAAAATTAGCAAAAATATTAACTGAAAGAGTTGAGAATATACCACTTTAAAGTATTTACCTAGGTGAAGTGTTCTATAATTACAAAATTATCATTACAAAATTTAATAAAATATTAAATTTCAATTTCTTGTTAATCTTATGCAATATATGAATGTTGGGAGATTGCAGGCCAATTTGCAGGACGGTATCAGATGCTGTCTATGTGCTTGATGCCATTGTGGGTTTTGATCGCTATGATAAGGCAACAAGAGAAGCTTCAAAGTACATTCCTCATGGTGGATATGTACAATTCCTCAAGCCTGATGGGCTTCGGGGTAAGAGACTAGGGATACTGAGTGATCCCAATTATGGTTTCCCAAACAACTCGGTAATCACTCAAGCTTTTCAGCAGACTTTCGACGCCTTGAGGTAAATATTACACCGCTGTGCTACATTTGGGGCATATATGTAAATTAGAGGTGGAAAAAAAATTGGTTCGTATTTTTGTTTTTATTTTTCTACTTTTGTTTTTTTGTTTTTATTTTGAGATTTATGTTTCAAGAATACTAAAACCTTATTTAGTTTGATATTTTTTATTTTTCATATTTTGGGATTTTCTATAATAATCCAAAATCGCTTCTAACTATTTTGTATTTTATGTGTAAATTTATTTTTTACTTCTAAAACATGTTTTAAAAATATGAGTAATTAAATGTGTTTTGTTTTCAAAAACACAAAACAAAAATAGACCCAAAACAAATATACCAAATAGATCTAAAAGAAAATGATTGAAAAATAGAATAAGATAAATTAAAAAGTTAAATTTATTTCAAGTCATTAATTCTTTCTACAAGATTATAGGCTGTGCTTGGAAGTGAAAATTTTAGGAATTTTTGGCAAAAATTATTAGGTGCAGCTTTTTATGTGTTTTGTAAAATAAATAAATGCTTTTAAAAACTTTTAATAATTTTTGGGTGTCTGATAAAAATTCTAATAATTTTTAATAATTTTTGATTGTTTGGTAAAAAGTTAAAAATATATTTAGAACTTTTAATCGTTTGGTAAAATAGTTAAGAGGAATTTTCGAGAATTTTTAACAATTTTTGAGATGTGGCCACAAACACTAAAAAAGTAAAAATTACTAAAAATTTCTCATTTTTCTCCCTTCCAAACGCGCACCTAATAGCCTATTCACCGCGCAACTACTTAATTTACCTTAAGAATTTTAGTTCTAAATATTTATTCTAAAATCTTTTCCCAACAAATATTAGTATGGACTGTTTAGAGCTATAACCAAATTCAAAAAAAAATTGAAAGTTTTAACTTTTTTAAATATCAAAAAATTTTCAATGTTTTAAAAAAATTTTTCAAAATCCATTGGAACAAACGATTATAGTGTGTTCCAATAGATTTTGTCAGATTTTTTAAAAAGTTTGATTGACATTTGTACAAAAAAGTTCTATAAAAATTTAAAAATTTTCCATATTCTTTACTAAAATAGATTTTTCACTAAAATTTTGACATGTATCACTTCATATAATTTTTTACAAATTTATATCAAATCGAATACAAACATTCAACTATCATTTTAAAATAATTTTTTTACACTTCAAGTTATAAAAAATTTTACTTTTAATTTTTTTGATTTTTGATTTTTTTTAACACTCCAAACGGTGTGTAGGAAAGCAGGTGGAATTTTGATAGATCCCGTGGAAATACCCGGCTTTGAAATCAACGCAACGCGGATTCGCACTTACGAATTTGTTGCTATTGAGGCTGAGTTGAAGCTGGGCTTAAATGCTTATTTCAAAGAGTTGGTCACGTCTCCAGTGAGATCATTGGCAGATGTAATAGCCTTCAATAATAAATTCCCAGATTTGGTAAGTCTCATTTCTATACTTGGAAAGTGTCATATCTATACTAGTATTGATGTCAAAATTTTCCTCTTGATTAGTTCCTTAAATTTTCTCTATTCAATTAGGATTTGCACAAAATTATACTAATTCAAACAAAATAATGCCATGTAGCTAGAAAACTTTTTCATTAAAAACAAAATTAAAATTATAGGCAAGACAAAGCTGTATTCCAATTAATTTAAAACAATTGTTTTTATTTGGACTTAATTGACCCGATTTGAGCATGTAAGGGTATTTCGGTAATTTGTCATAAGTGTCCAAATTAAATGTATAATCTATAAATTTTATGTATATTTTATATATACATATATATTTTTACAATGAGCAATCTCCACCATATACGATCGTAACAAAGGCATTTCCATGACTTAATCTCTTTGTTTAACACCCGAAATTAATGTGTACAATAATTTTTGAGTTGACAATTACTATTGGAGTAGAAATTAGAATTGAGCACCTTCAATCCACTTTTGATTCTCTTTTTTCTTTCATTCTCCAGTCATCACATTTTTGCTAATTTTGATAAATTTTAGGTATATTATGTTCTCTATTTCTGTCACTATTTTTATGTAGTTTTATTTTATATATTTGCCCATATATTTATGTGCGCACGCGCGCGTTCTCTCTCAATTGTGGTCTATAGGCAAATGATCATTGATTGAATAATATCATTATTTTTTAAAATTATTTCTATATTCTTCACATGATAGTAATTTTTTTTTTCCTAGAAATCTGTTCGCTTAACACGACAGGCTTAAATCATATCAAGCACGCTTGATTTGTTTCTGCGTTAACATATATAGACTAACCGTTGCATGGGTTTGCAGGAGGAAACTAGAAAATATGATCAAGACTTTTTCTTGGAAGCTGAGAAAACAAATGGGATAGGCAAGTCAGAGAAGGCGGCCTTGCAATATTTAAGGAAAGCGTCCAAATTTGGTTTTGAGAAGTTAATGAAAGAGAAAAGGTTGGACGCGTTAGTATCACCCTTCTCTAGGCTCTCGCGAGTGCTTGCAATTGGAGGACACCCGGGAATTAGCGTCCCTGCTGGGTACTTCAGCAATGGAGCGCCTTACGGTATTTGTTTCGGAGGATTGAAAGGTTGGGAACCTAAACTCATCGAAATTGCCTACAGTTTTGAGCAGGCTACTAAGGTTCGGAAGCCGCCTTCCTTTAAACCTTGAACTCAGAGGTTGATGTATGCTCTTTTAAGTGCTGATGCATGTATTGTGGTAGGAGATGCATGTATCTGGGGAATAAATTAAACTGTCATTGTAATATCGTAGTACGTACTCGTGCAGAATAATTTTAGAATACGTTTGAAGTAAAAAAATTAATAAAATTTGATAAAAATTATGAATTCGTAATTTGTATAGTAAAATAAAAATTTAATAACTTTCAAAAATTTTGAGTAAATATAAGAGTTCCAAACGGATTTCGTTTTTCCGTGCATGCATTCTGAGTAAGCTCTGGGTTTCACCCATACAGACGGGAATACCTAAACAAGAAATGTTATATAGATATACGTACACATACATATACGAGCTAATTAAAGTAAAGAGTTTTGTTCCTAGCTTTTGTAGTCAGTAAAAGTATATATATATATATATATATATTAGGAGCATAAGCTTATATTTTCTTGAAAATTTAAAGTTTATCGATAAGATTATAATAAAGGAAAATTCTATTAGATTAGAAAAGTATATCAAAAATTAAAATTAACATAATGCAACAATAGCATAATTGTAATCAAAATAGGTTGTATGAATTTATTATTTTCAAGAGATAAACCCGTAAGTATTTCATATGGTTATTCTAATTATATTTTTGATGGAGAGAGTTTAGAGTTAATAATTTTTTTTATTTTAAGATTGACTTTAAAATAATAGATATTATATTCGTGTATTCAAGATCATAACGAATTATCCTCATTTGTCTTATAATTACATTTTTTGATATCAGGTGAGTGGTTGCCTTGCTAGTATTAATTTTGCGTAAGAAAAAAGTATTTGAACACTTATGTTAAGTTTTGAAATTTATGGGATTTGTAATAAATAATTATTTTATGATTTTTAAAATTGAAATAAAAGTTTAAAAGACAATTTCTTTAAGTGGTGTAACTCTAGCAACTAAGGAACAGGCTTATAAAAATCATGATGATTTCAATCAGATTAGCTTAAAGAAGAACCTAGGAGCTAAATTAAGCGACTCTAAGTGCGATGTTGAATCTAATGGGTACCGTTCATGAAAAATTATTTGGTATTCATTATATGTAATTTTTATGTGATAATCCACGAATTAATGTTTAAATCATTGTTGTAAACGATGGGTAATTTATAGATATCATTGCAATCTAACGTTCAGATTTTGAAATTATATGGAAAGTTGAATATGAAGAATGTTCCGTACTCATCTACCATGGTTGGTAGTTTGATGAGCGCTATAGTTTGCACTAAGTCTGACATTGCACATGTTATTGGTACGGTGAGTCGTTATCTTTCAAATTTAGGAAGATATCATTGGGAGGCTGTGAAGTGGATAATGAGAAATCTCTAGGGAACATCGAATCTTAGACTAACTTTGGAATGTGAGACGCCTATGTTAGTTGGTTATACAGATTCAAATTTGCCCAGAAGCTTGGATGATCAAAAATCTACTTCAGGGCATACAGTGACTTTTACTGGAGAAGTCGCAGCTTGGCAATTTAAATTGCAAACAGGTGTTGTACTTTCTAATATTGAGGCTAAGTTTATAGCCGCTGTGGAGGCGACAAAAGACTTGTTATGGTTGCGGAATTTCGCAATAGAACTTGTGTTAAAATGAGTAAGGCATATTTTATTTTTGTGATACTCAAAGCACAATTCATCTCGCGAAAGACTCTTCTTTTCGTTCGATGCTAAGTTGTTAAGTTGTTAGAACTTGAAAAAATTCAAACTGACAGTAATGGTTCGGATATGTTGACAAAAGTGCTGCCAAGGAGAAGCTTGTGGCATGATTGCCGGATTGGCAATGCCTTCCAACTAGTCACTCGGGGGAGTTTGTTGGGTATCTCTCCTATTGGAGTGTCCCAACTAGTGGGCTGTGCTTTGGCCCAACATAGAGCCCAAAAGGGCAGCCCTAATTATTACATAACCTGGAGAAAACAGTAACAAATGTAGCTGCCGAACAGTGAAGAAAAAAAAGGAAAATTCAGCAAGTTTTTGTCACGGCATAGTCTTCATCAAACAGCGATTTAGAGAGATTACACCGTTGGATCGAGCTGATTTTTGGTTATGTTGTTTGCAACTCATTTTTCTACAATCTGAACGGTGGAGATTGGAAACGGTGGTCTCTAGATTAATCTGTTTTTTGCCGAGATTGCTGATTTGGGAAGTATTTTTCTCACTTTGTTCTTGTTGTTCTTTTGTTGAAAGCATTGTGCTGTATACCTCTTGATATATGTAGAGAGAACTCATTGATTGTACTCATTATTAAATATAGTGGAAGAGATTTGAGTTTGTTACCTTGTGGGTTTTCTACTTTTCTCATTGAAGAGCTTTTTCCCCACATTAAATTGTTGTGTATTGTTGAATCTCTAACTCTTTATTGTTCCTTCATGATTTGCAAGGGATTATTGGGAGAGTTGTTTATTTAGCTTTCGCTGCACCGCTCTCCCATCACCATAGACTTAGTGGCCGGCGACTGCTTGGTAGAAGTAGGAGTTGTTGCTATAGGAGGGGTTTGAATTCCTGTGAGGAATTGGAAGAAAGAACTACGAATCCAAAACCCTAGCTTTCCTGAAGCTAGGGGGAGGCATATGTAGAGAGAGAGAGAGAAAGAGAGAGACAATGAGATTGGGTAAACCCGCGCGCTCTTTTGTCCTTCGAAGTTGAAAGAAATGTTTTCTTTACTGATGCTCACTGGCAGCGGTTTGGTTTGGGGGTTCACGGAGGACTAGAAGGCAGCAACGGGCTCTTGGACCAATGGTGTGTTAAGCTCCTTTTAGCTTAAAGGATAAGCTTAAGAATTAACAAGAAAATGAACGGGATATTTCTTTCTTTTTTAACTTAATTACCATCTCTTTAAATAGGGAATACAAATCATAAAGCAAAGCAACTACAATTCAGGACTCCACTAAGACCATAACGCCACTAAGTTAAAGTGGAAAGAAACAAACTAACATAACTTCCTATAATCAAGGAACACCAACTGTTATGGCTTAAACTAAGGGCATACAGCCCCATGTATGCATGAAAATAGGGAGCAGACTTCTTCAACGGACATAATCCTTCAGGTGAGCTGGTGGGTTTCGGACTTGGGTTGGTCGCCTTGCTGGAAAAATAACAGATGGGTCATGGGTGACCCTATCAGTTTCCCTCCGACTCCGAAAACGAACCTTGTCCTCAAGGTTCGGACTGTCTTCTTCCAGAGTTGGCAAAGGCTGGGGTTGCACCGAGGTTGGGTCACCAAAGAATTGCTTGAGGATTGAAACATGGAAAACGGGATGGACTTTAGAGTCAGTAGGCAGCTCTAATTTGTAGGCAACCTGGCCGATCTTGTTGATAACTTGATACGGACCATAATAACGCCGAGAAAGCTTATTAGTCACCCGATTCGCCAGTGATTTTAACTGGTAGGGCTGGAGTTTAACAAGGACCCAATCACCAACCTGAAATTGTTTGTCGACCCGCTTTTTACCGGCCAAGGACTTCATACGATTTTGAGCTTGGAGAAGATTAGTTTTAAGCTCACGAAGGAGAACATCACGATCTCGTAAAATACGATCAACTGCCTTATCTTGAATACCCCCAGACACATAGTCAGGAATGGTTGTAGGTGGTCGACCATAGAGCGCCTCAAAAGGAGTCATGCCAGCTGATGAGTGAAACGAGGTGTTATACCAATATTCGGCCCAATGCAAGTATTTGAACCATGTAGTCGGATGGTCCATACAGAAGCTTCGGAGATATTGTTCAAGGCATCGGTTTACCACCTCAGTTTGCCCGTCGGTTTGAGGGTGGTAAGCAGTGCTAACTTGGAGTTTGGAGCCGGAGTGGACAAATAGTTCTTGCCAAAAGGAACTCATGAACATTGGATCACGATCGGTTGTGATGCTGCGAGGGATGCCATGGAGCTTTGTGATGGTGGACGCAAAGAGCTCAGCTACTGATCGGGTCGTGAACGAATTCGGTAAAACAGCAAAATGTGCATATTTGGTAAATCGATCCACTACAACCATGATTGCACCTTTACCATGAGATAACGGCAGACCGACAATGAAATCCATCGTGATCTCATCCCATACTCGGTCCGGAGGAGGTAGCGGCTGGAGTAAACCTTGGGGAGCAGATGTTTGGGACTTGGTTTGTTGACATGTAGGGCATTCCTGTACCCATTTTTTGATATCCTTGCGTACATATTTCCAAACGAAAGCCTGAGTAATCCGATACCAAGTGCGCCTAAATCCAGAGTGTCCACCTATCGGAGTGTCATGTAGCTCCTGAAAAATCTCACGACACAAAGGAGAGTTATGAGGAACCATTAATCGACCTCGATAGAACAATATCTCGTTGGCAACATGGTATTCTGGAAATGAAGGTGGGTCCTTGCGAATTGAATCCGGGAGGCTTTGAATGTCAGAATCAGCTAGTTGGGCCTGGCGAACACGTGCGGCTAAGTCAGGAACGGGAACAGATAGAGTATGATAAAACTGATCACCGCGTCGTGAGAGGGCATCGGCAACCTGATTATTTTTGCCCAGTTTATACACCACTCGGTACTGGTACCCCATCAATTTGATAAGCCAATGCTCTTGTTCTGGAGTATGAATAGACTGGGTTAATAGATGCTGGAGACTATGATGATCGGTTCTGATCACAAACTCTCTTCCCAGTAAATAGTGGCGCCATTTTCGAACCGCCTCAGTGACTGCACAAAGTTCCCGAACATAAGTAGAAGCAGTCCGCATCCGGGGAGGAAAAACTTTGCTGAAATAGGCAATAGGATGATCATGCTGTGGAAGAACCACTCCCATAACAAGACCCGATGCATCAGTGTCTACAATGAAAGTGGCCTGGAAATCTGGCAATTGAAGAACAGGAGCCTCAATTAGTGCTCTTTTAAGAGCAGTGAAGGCATCTTGTTGTTCGGCCTCCCATTGAAACCTGTCTTTGCAAAGTGATTTGGTAAGAGGCTCGGCGATGCGGGCGTAACCATTAGTAAAGCGTCGGTAGTAGCCGGCCAAGCCGAGAAAACTACGGAGTTGGTGTATGTTTTTGGGGGCCTGCCAATTATGGACGGCAGAAACTTTTGCCGGGTCAACTGCAAGACCCGATTCAGAGACGACGTGGCCCAGATAATGAACTGATTTTTGGCCGAAAAGGCATTTAGAGAGCTTTACATGGAATCTTTGTTCCTGCAACTCGGTTAGTATAACACGAAGATGACGGAGATGACTCTCCCAACTAGAACTGTGTATTAGTATATCATCAAAGAACACCAAAACAAACTTACGCAAATGCTTTTGGAAAACCGAATTCATGGTTGCTTGAAAAGTGGAAGGTGCATTACTCAACCCAAAGGGCATGACGGAATTCATAATGTCCCTCATGAGTTCGGAAAGTAGTGGCTTGGATAGATTCCGGGTGCATTCGAATTTGATGGAAACCCGAACGTAGATCGAGTTTAGAAAAGAATGTGGATCCCCGGAGTTCATCAAAGAGTTCATCTCCCGTGGGTATTGGGAATCGATCCTTGACGGTCACTGCGTTGAGAGCGCGGTAGTCTACGCAAAAGTGCCAAGTACTGTCTTTTTTCTTAACAAGGAGTACTAGAGAGCTGAAAGGACTTGTACTTGGACGGATAATACCATCGGCCATCATGTATGTAACTTGTCGTTCAATCTCACGCTTTAGGAAGTGTGGGTATCGGTATGGTTTAACATTGACCGGTTGAGATCCCGATAAGAGGTGAATACAATGATCCTGAGTTCGGCTTGGAGGAAGACCGGCGGGAGGTTTGAACAACAGGGTGAACCGATCTAGTAATTGAGCCAATTCTGGTGGGTAGGCAGGGGTAGGCTGCTGCTCAGGGTTCGATTCGGCCCAAAGGGTGTAGAAAGAAGCTACTGTATGCATATTTAATTGGCGGGCAAGTTGAGAAGGCCGTATAGGTGTCAAGGCTGGTTGGGGTGTGCCATTGAGTGTTACAGGTTTGGTATTGTAGATGAATGTGAGAGTGGGGGTACGGTAATCTAAGGTTACAGGGCTCAATTGCTGCAACCAATGTACGCCGAGAACAACATCAGTTCCATGTAATGGGAGGGCAAAAAGATGGGTGGGAAAAATGTGATCAGCTAGTAGAATGGGTATGCCGGAACACAAGCCTGAACACTGGAGAGAATCTCCGTTTCCCACGGTCACCGGAAACGAGTAGCTGGCATCGAGCGACAGTCGTAGTCGCGGAACGAGAGACTCTTGAATAAAATTATGTGTAGACCCGCTGTCGATCAGAATTTGAACTGGGGTGTTATGAATCCGTCTCGTAAGTCGGAGGGCACGCGGGGAATTTTGTCCGGCCAAGGCGTGCAAGGATATGTCTGGAGGTTCCGGGAAGGTGATGGGCCTCATAATAGGAGCTTCGATAGTGTTGGTGTCACCTGAGTCATCGAGGAGGAGAAGAGTAGCCGGGCTCTTGCATTTGTGTCCCCTAGTGAACTTCTCGTCACAATTGAAGCAAAGGCCCTGTTCGCGACGGCTTCTCATCTTTTCGGCAGTAAGATGGCACACGCCGGGAGGGAGCGTCGGTTGTGAGGGGTTCATGGTTGTCTTTTGGACAGGGGGCGTGGGTAAGGCCAAGGTGGGTGGGATGGCACGTGAGATGGAAAAATCCATGAGTTTTTCTTCTTGGAGCTTAGCGAGCCCCTGGGCTTCGATGATGGTGCGAGGTTGGAGAGCTTGTACCTCACGCCGTATGTTTGGTTTAAGGCCGGAGATGAAGTTGTGTAGGAGAAAATTAGGTGGAAGATTGGCAGTGCGGTTGGTGAGGGCTTCGTATTCGGAGATATATGCAATGACGGTTGAGGTCTGGGTGAGCTTGGCTAGGGAACCCATATGATCAGTGTATGGAGAGTCCCCAAACCGAGCATCGAGGGCCTGGACGAAAGCCTCCCAAGTTTGGAACGGGTAATTGGTATGCGTCCATTGGAACCAAGCAAGAGCTGGTCCATCCATATGGAAGGATGCAATCTGTATTCTCTGCGGTTGGGGTGTTTGATGAAACTAGAAGAATTGGGTGGCTTTAAAGATCCAACCTGACGGATGTGTTCCGTCGAAACGGGGAAAGTCCAACTTGAATGGACGGGGTTGATTGACTGGTGGGAATTGGGGTGGTGGTGGATGAGGCGGCGGAAGGTTGTGGTTGAGCGGTGGAGGATGCGGTGGAATGTTGCGGCTGAGTTGTTCAAGACGGCCGGTGATGGCGGCGAGGGTGGCTTGGATGTCATCGAACTGCTGGTTGTCGTGGGTGGAGTGTGAGGATAGATCGTTGATTTGGGTGGAAGCTTTTTGAGAAGTTTCTTGGAGACGAGCTATTTGGTCGAGGGCTTTGTCAGAAATTTCGGTGAGACGGCTAATTTGGGTAGCGTGATATTCTTGGGCTTCTTCCAATTTGCGGAAACGAGTTCCTTCAGCTATGGTTCGAGCAACCGGGTTTAGGAGGTCTGGCTGACAATGGAAGTATAAAGAGGTGAGGATTGGCTAGCGGGTGAGGGGTTAGGAAACTCTCAATGAAAGCACCAAAATGTTAGGCTCCTTTTAGCTTAAAGGATAAGCTTAAGAATTAACAAGAAAATGAACGAGATATTTCTTTTTTTTTTAACTTAATTACCATCTCTTTAAATAGGGAATACAAATCATAAAGCAAAGCAACTACAATTCAGGACTTCACTAAGACCTTAACGCCACTAAGTTAAAGTGGAAAGAAACAAACTAACATAACTTCCTATAATCAAGGAACACCAACTGTTATGGCTTAAACTAAGGGCATACAGCCCCATGTATGCATGAAAATAGGGAGCAGACTTATTCAATGGACATAATCCTTCAAGTGAGCTGGTGGGTTTCGGACTCGGGTTGGTCGCCTTGCTGGAGAAATAACAGATGGGTCATGGGTGACCCTATCATGGTGCTAAGTCGGTGAACCGTCTAAGCGCTACGGCAGCATCCAACGGGTTGGGACTTAGCCCTAAAGCAAAGCCAGCAGAGCAAACCGAGAGCGAACAGGGGTCCACTTCAATGACTCGAGTCCAGAGGCCCCTTCGAGCTCAGCATGGGTGTATTTAGAGTTGGTATAAAATTATATAAAATTATAAAAATTAATATTTTATACTTTGTGTGATGAGTAGGAAATTTAAATTTTACAGTCTTATAATTTATGTTTGTAGGGATTTATAAAATAACTCTAAATGTTGCCCGGATTACCCCTGTTAATTTATCAAATTACCGAAGAAAAATGCTGTTAATATCATTAAAAACTTGTAGGATTTTACGTCTTTTTTTTTGTCAATTTTTGGTTGATTGAAGTGATATTTGTGGTTAAAAAGGTCTTTTGAAAAAATAGTTTCTAAAAGTACTTTTAATCAAACAAATTTTTAGAAATTAATTTTAATTTATAATCTTTTTTTTTTTTAAATCAGTTGACTCAAGTTGCGTTTGTTAAAAAAAAAAAAAGTTCATAGCTCTTTTTGACTTCTTTTAAAATAATCAAATTTACATTCTTACATTTTAATTTTTTTTTCAAAATTTGAAAGACAAAAATATCAAATTAATAAAAAGTTAAAAAATTAACCATTAAAAAAATTAATTTTTTTATTTTCAAACTCCATCTCAAAATTAATATAAGTTCTAAAATTCTACACTTAAAGAATGAAACTAACCCTTCATGTAGATATACAAGTCACTAAAAAAAATGGATTTAATTGGAATGAGCCACAAAAAATGTGTTAAGTCGAAAATTAAGTGACAGAATGATGTAGATTTTGATAATTTTAAAATTTTATTGACAATTAACTTTTTGTTTTTTTTTTACGTTTTATTTTTGTTTTTTTTAAATAACTATTTTTTATTTTTTATTTTTAAAAAACTATAATAGATTATTTTACTATTATTAGAATATTTGAATTTTTTTCTAGTGTTTAAATATTACGTATTTTTGCAATAAATGTTATATTACTTTCTTTTTTTATTTATTTTTAATTGATTATTAAATTAAATATATTGTAAAAATTAACAGTAAAACGCAATGATTATGCTAGTTAAGTATTATTTATCGACCAATTAGTTTTACTACAATCCGAGCTATTCAGTTTCTTTTTACATATATTTTTCTATTTTATAATCCGAAGTTCCAGACACGGTCACACTAAAAAACTTAAAAAAAAAATTATTCATTTATTTATTTAGTATAAACCAAATTTTTAAGAGGAGTGGGTAATATATCCGAACCGCAAATCAACTCAGGGGTTATCCAGTTTTTTAAAAAAAAATAATAATAATAATAGTAATAAATAAATAAATTTTAATTTTTTTAATTAAATTTTGTCATGTGTGATTTTTAAATCAATTTTTTTTTCTTTATCATCCAAACACCACCTCAAATATAAGAAAAAGAAAATTTCAGATCAAAGTCCAATAATCTGGAAAACATTTAACCTCAACTCTAGATTACCAGCAGTAACGTAATAATAAAAAATAATAATAATAATTAGATAACCTCAACTCTTGCGATAAAATCTCCTGATTGTATAATTCGCCTTATTAAGACGGTAAGAAACAAGAAACTTGAATCGGAAGCCTCCAGTCGGTGGGTGACGTAAAACTCAATTTGAACAAGTACATGTTGTGTCTGGGCGCCAAGGTTGGCAGTCTATTATGGTTATGTTTGAATGACAAATAATTTTAAAAAATAATAAAAAATTTTAAAAATTATTTATTTTTTATTTTACTATATAAATTATAAACGTATAATTTATTTTATTTTACCTTATTTTCATCACTCGAAACGCATTCTCTATTTTCTTGTACTGGCATGACAATAAGATCCCACGTGTCTAGGAAATTGTATGTGCGCCCATAAATTGTATGAGAGTGCCCGTCGATTTAGAACTATAGCTTTGGCATATAAAAAAAGAAAACCAAAATCTCTGCCTACATAGGTGAAGTTTGGCTCATCAATAAAAATTAAAAAAAAAAACTTTTATTAACTTTTTTAATTTTCTCTAACTTTCTTCACCAAACATAAAATTTATTTTCCACGACTTTCACTAATTTTCTCTATTATTATTATTATTTTTTTTTCTAATTTTTTACCAATATTCTCAAATTTTTTTTTCTAATTTTTATAAAATTTTACTAAACACTTAACTACTAACTGAAGTGCCACGTATTAAAATTTAATGCAAAGTCATACCTTTTTTTGTATGTCCAAACGCCCCATAGTCGGAGTAGGAGTTGGATCTTTGAGCAATTTAAGGAGATTACTTCAATTAATTGTTTTTATATCTTTATATTAAATGTACAAATTATTAATTTTTTTGAATTTAAAATTTTTACATGAATGATGAAAATATTTATTGAAATTCAAATAAACTAAAAAAGCGCAAGTGCAAATAATATGAAATTTAAAAAAGTGTAAATATAATTCTTAAAATTATTAATAGTCAAAATCATTATTTTTAATAAATTTTGTATTTTTATTTTTTATTTTATTCAAATAAATAAAAGGTATAAAATACAATTTTGAAAATACAAAAAAAAAATTATGGGAAATAAAAAAAAAAACAATTAGCCCTGTTGCTTCACTTAGATTGAATAACTTTTTACTAACATAAATGATTTGCTCAACTAAAAATATCTTAAATTTACTCTTTAATGATTACCAATTTAAATTTTTTTAAAATTATAAAAAACTTACACAATCATTAATTTTAAAACTTAAAAATTAAACAAAACACACGTAAACTATTAACGAATACCTTCGTTCGCAAAATTGAATAGGCTCCCATTACTATAATTCTTCTCTTGGATACCGTTTGATGTGTTAAAAAATAAAATAAAATTTTTAAAAATTATTTAATTTTTATTTTATTATTTTTATTTTATTTCATTTTTTATCATTATAAACTCACTCTTTATTTCATTTTCCAGAAAAGAGAGGGTGCTCAGTGTTCTAATTAATTATGGAAAAATATGTGGCCTCTACAATTCTGTGGGCCGGCGCAGCGACAAAAGCTGTCCCTCTACTTGTACCCCTCGCAGTGATGACGACATGTCTTACATCATGCAACCATAGATGATCAGGGGAAAACATTTTGTGGCAGGAGTTACTTTTTGCGTAATTATTGTTTGCTTAGAATTTAGTTAAAAATTATACCATGGCCCGTTTGAAATTACGGTCGAGTTTTTTTTTAATTTAAAAAATTAAATTTTAAGTAATTAACATTTTATTTTTCTATTAATTAAACATTTTCATTCTTTATAATTTAAATGAAGTTAAAAATGCAAAAAAGTAAATTTGGTCAAAATCTGAGTAGGTAGAAGTTGAAAAATTAAGATACTTCCCAAACGCACCCTAAAAAAAGAGAGATATTTTTAGTAATTTTTTTGTTCTGTTTGACAATACTTTAAAAATTACTAAAAATTCTTGAAAATTTCTCTAACTTTTTACCAAACAACTAATAGCTATTAAAAATTCCTAAACATTTCTCTAACTTTTTTACCCAATAACCAAAAGTAGTTCCTAAAATTTCTTCAACATTTTTACCAAATAACCAAATTTTACTGAAAATTATAAATTTTTACCAAATGCATAAAAGTTGCACCTAGTAACTTTTGACAAAAATTACTAAAAGTTCCTACAAATTTTGCTTTTAAACGTGCCTTAATTTTTTCTAGTTTAAGAGGACATAAAATTATTTTATAATTTGGATTGAAGTAAAAAAATTAATAAAATCTATTAAATTTAATTGAATTTATGTTTCATAGGTAAAATTGATTTAAAAAAAAAAGACTTTTCTACCTATATAAGTGAAGTTTGGCTCATCAATAAAAAACAAATAACTTTTATTAATTTTTTAATTTTTTCTGACTTCCTTTGCCAAACATAAAATTAATTTTGTCCTACTTTTACTAATTTTTTCTAATTTTTTACTAACATTCTCAAATATTTTCTAACTTTTACTAATTTTTTAAAAAAAATTTCTAATTTTTACAAAATTTTATTAAATACTTAATAACTAACTAAAGTGTCACGTATAAAGTTATGTTTTTTTTGTGCATCCAAATGTCCCCTAGTTGGAGTAGGAGTTGGATCTTTAAGCAATTTAAGGAGTTTACTTCAATCAATTGTTTTTATATCCTTATATTAAATGTACAAATTATTTATATTTTTTGAATTTAAATTTTTACGTGAATGATGAAAATATTTATTGATCCAAACAAACTAAAAAAATGTAAGTGCAAATAATATGAAATTCAAAAAAGTGTAAATATAATTTTAAAATTATAAATAGTCAAAATCATTACTTTTGATAATTTTTGTATTTTTATTTAAATAAATGAAAGGTGTAAAATAAATTTTTTTAAATAAAAAAAAATGTTTATGAGAAATAAAGCCAATCAACCCACTTGCTTCACTCCGAATGGCCTCCCACTACTACAATTCTTCTCTTTATTTCATTTTCAATAACGAAAGGGTGCTCAGTGCTCTAACTTTTTTTGGTAGGCAGTGCTCTAACTAATTGTGGAAAAACATGTGGCCTCTGCAATTCTGTGGACCGCCGTAGCGACAAAAGCCGTCCCTCTACTTGTGCCCCTCGTAGTGATGACGGCGTCTCTTAACATCATGCAACCGTAGATGACCGGAGGAAAACGTTTCGTGGTAGGAATAATTTTCCTTTTTTGGTAATAACTGTTTGCTTAGAGCTTAGTTAAAAATTATACCGTGGCCCGTTTGAAATTAAGATCGAGTTTGGGGGAAAAAAAGTAATTAAACAATTATTATTTTTTGTTTAAAAAAAGTTAATTTTTTAATAATTAACGTTTTATTTTTTGTTAATTTGTTATTTTTGTCTTTCATAATTTAAATAAAATTAAAAATATAAGGAAGTAAATTTGATTATTTTACGAAAAGTTAAAAACTTGGGTAGGTAGAAGTTGAAAAAGGTAAGATGTTTCCCAAATGCATCCTAAAAAAAGAGAGAGATATTTTTAGTAATTTTTTGGGTATTTGGCAATGCTTTTTAAATTAATTAAAATTCTTAAAAATTTCTATAATTTTTTACTAAATAACCAAAAATTAATAAAAATTCTCAAACATTTCTCTAACTTTTTTACCCAACAACCAAAAGTTACTAAAAATTCTTAAAAATGTTTTTAACATTTTTATCAAATAACCAAAATTTGTCAAAAGTTGTTGAAAATTTTAAAATTTTACCAAATGCATAAAAGTTGCACTTAGTAACTTTTGCTAAGAATTACTAAAAGTTCCTACAAGTTTTACTTCCAAACGGACCTTAATTTTTTTTATAGTTTGGAAAGAACACTGATTATTTTATTATTTAGATTAAAGTAAAAATTAGTAAAATTTATTAAAATTAACTGAATTTATGTTCTATCGGTCAAAATTGATTTCAAAAAAAAAAAAAAAAAGGTTTTTCGACCTATATAGGTGAACTTTGGCTCATTAATAAAAAATAAAAAAATTAAATTTTATTAATTTTTTTCTAATTTTATTTGTCAAATATAAAATTAATTTTATCTGACTTTCACTAATTTTTTCTAATTATTATTATTTTTAATTTTTACCAAATTTCTCAAAATTTTTTTAATTTATACTAATTTTTTTACTTTTTAATTTCTACACATTGTTACAAAACACCGAACTACTAATTAAAGTGTCACATAATAAATTTTAATGCAAAGTTGTACTTTTTTTTTTTTTTTTTTGGCGCGTCGAAGCGCCTCCGTAGATGGAGTAGGAGTCGACTCTTTAAGTAATTTAAAGAGTTTACTTCAATTTATTGTTTTTATATCCTTATAGTACAAATTATTAATTTTTTTTTTGAATTTTAAATTTTTACATGAATGATGAAAATATTTATTGAAATTCAAATAAACTGAAAAAGTGTAAGTGCAAATAATATCAAATTTAAAAAGATGTAAATATAATTTTTAAAATTAATAATAGTCATAATCATTACTTCTGATAATTTTTGTATGTTTATTTTTTCATTTTATTTAAAAAAATAAAAGGTGTAAAATAGATTTTTGCAAATAAAGAAAAATATGTGAGAAATTAAAAAAAAAAAAACCAATTAATCCCCTTGCTCCACTCAAATTGAATAGCCTCCCACTACTACAATTCTTCTCTTCATTTCATTTTCAAGAAAGAGAGCGCGCTCAGTGTTTTAACTATGAGTATGTGAACTAGAATAGGTAAATAAATATTTTATGTATTTTTATTAACAAATATGGAGAAAATTATTTGTATTAGACGCTCTAAAATTACAGTTATTTTTACTTTTATTACGGTAACTCTTCATTTCTGTCGAGTTACTGTTCACTAGTTAAACAATTATTTATTATTTGTTAAAAAAGACAATGACCTTTATATTAAAGAAAATAATAATTTTTAATTTTAAAAAATTAATTTTTTAATATATAATTAATAAAATACTTAGTATTAGTGTAATTTAAAAAAATTATTAATTAAATTAAAAATATATATTATTTACTATATAATTTAACTATTTATTGACGCACTCGCTCTAAATATGAAAAAATATGTGGCCTCTACAATTCTGTGGACCGGCGTAGCGACAAAAGCTGTCCCGCTTCTAGTACCCCTCATGGTGACGACGACGTCCACTCCAAACCTGAGATGTAATTGATTAGAACAATGTGGTGCCTGTTAGAGAGATTATGGTTCGTTTGAAATTGTATAAAAGTGTATAAAATAAAATAAAATTATAAAATTAAATGTATCATAATTCATGTAATAAGTGAAGAATTAAAATTTTATTATTTTGTAATTTATGTTTGTAAAAATTTGTAGAATTTTTTTATTTTGTTTAACTCCAAACAGAACAATTAAATTAGTTAAAGATTTAAAAGAAAATATTTTGATAAATTTTTAATAAGATAAAAATGTTGTATTTATGTGTTTGTGAAATGATAATATATATATATATATATATATATATGAAGATATGAAAGCTTATGTAAAATGAGTGTGCAATAGTTCCTTTTTATCCAATTTCATAATGTTACTTGTATTGTACATTTCAAAGTTAAATTTCAAATTAATTGGCCAAACTGTTAAAAGGTAAATAATATTTTTTGTAAGCATATATTTTAGAAGTTATCAAGAGTCTGTTATACATGTGACCCGTAATATAAGTTATTTTGTCCGTTCTTAAGATTATAGTCCTTCGGTCCTAATCGATACTACTCGTTCGATCGATTTGAGGTATAAGTCGCTTAGATAACCCTGTCCAGTCGGAAACCACCGTATCGCCAACCATAGATGATCATGGGAAATCGTTTCGTGGCAGGAATAGTTTACATTTTAGGTAATTATTGTTTGCTTAGAGTTTAGTTAAAAGTTATACTGAGCCTCGTTTGAAATTCAAATTTTTTTTTCTTTTTGGGTATTAGGTCATACTTAAAAAATTATTAAAAATTCTTAAAAATCTCTCTACTTATTTTTTTTTTACTAAACAACTAAAAATTTATTAAAAGTTCCTAAAAATTTCTTTAATTTTTTTATCAAAGTTATGAAAAATTATTGAAAATTCTTTAACCTTTTTATCAAACAATCAAAATTTACTAAAAATTTTTAAAAGTTGCTAAAAAATTTTAATTTTTAGCAAACACATAACATGTTGTACCTAACAACTTTTACTAAAAGTTTCTAAAAAATTCGCTTTCAAACGGGCCTTGATTTTTTTTAGTAATTTTTTTCTAGGTGCAATATGTTATACATTTAGTAAAAATTTAAAATTTTCAACAACTTTTGATTAAAGTAAAAAATCAATAAAATTTATTAAATTTAATTGAATTTACATCTCACTGGTCAAAATTGATTTCAGAAAAAAGATTTTTACAAATGATGAATAGCAAAAACAAAATTAATAAATTTTAACGGTAAAAATTTAGGGTGAGAAAATTTATTAAAACGCATAAAAATCTTAATAATTATAACATAGGTAAATTTTTGATTTTGCGATGAAAAACCGGTAAAATTTTAGTCCTTAAAATTAAGTAGTTTTTGTGTATTTTTATCAAACAATATGAACTTTTATGAATTCTAACTTAAATATACTTTTTTTGGATTCTTTTGTTTTCAAGTGACAAGCAGCAAGTAATTTACGTCTTTTTGTTTACTTTTTGGGTAAATTTTTTTTTTTAAATGTGTAACATTATTCTTTCATACACTCTTTCATACACTGTATTAGTTGACGATTACGTGTATTATTGCTCCAAATTAACTTTTGTAAATTAAATATAACTATAATAAAATATTACAAATATATTTTTAATTTTATAAAATTCAATATCAATTATATAAGTCACATTTAATAATTTAAAAATTCCTATTATAACATTTGAAAGAAAATTTTTCACAGTAACATGTCATTGCTACAAATATATATTACATTTATATTATATTTGATAGGCGAATAATTTGGTCAATCGTTGGCCATCAATTTTGTAATTGACTTATTTCAATCGTTTCTCTCTTTATGGCCCATATGAGACCCATCGAAATAATCAATTGAAATGCAACATTAATATTTTTTAATTATTAAATCATTTTTAGTACTTTTATTTATTGCAATATGGGAATCCATTCTTGTAATGATTGTTGCAAACCCATGCTTTTGAATTTTTTTTTTTCCCACATTTTAGCTATAAGGTAAGCTTATTTTCATTTAGATAGCATGATTTTTATTAAATTTAAAACTCTCAATAAATAAATTGTAATAAATCGTAATTAAAATCTAATGATTTTACAATTGAATTTTTTTGGATCCTTAACTTATTTTAGATAGAATCTGATTGAATTTAACGACCTTCAATAACGGTATATTTTTAGTATTTTTTATTAAAAATAATTTCACACACACGCATATATATATATATATATATATATATATATAATATTTTAGATCAAACGTTGAACGAGTAAAGTGCAATTAGATTTTTTTATTCTTATTTTTTATTTTTGTAAATCAAAATTTAAAGATTCTTAGCCATGTGTTGACCTCTACTATCGATTTTATATAAAAGTTCACGTGAGGCTCGCACGTGACTAAACAATCACTTGAATCAAAGTAGTAACCGCAAGAATGAGGAACACCAACACCTACAAAAAAATTATAATTAAAATAATATAATAATGGCATTAATTCTTTTAATTTAAACGCATAATATTTTTTTTAAATTACTTGAATCACAATTTTTACCTTGATTATATTTGCAGGGAAAAAATATCTTGTAGCACTACGTCTAAATTGTATCACACGGTGTTAGCCACGATAAGCCGAGAGTGGGTTTACAAAATAAAAAAATAAAAAACTAGTGGCTTAACTTTTATTTATTAATTTTTTTATTTTTATAAAATAACTAAATTTAACATCTTATATTTTAAATTTAATTTAAAATTTGATGGATTAAAATATTAAATTAACAAAAAATTAAGAAGTTAACTACTAAAAAAATTAATTTCTTTTTTGTTCCAAAAAAAAGACACCAACTTTTTTTAATAATTAATCAGTAACCAATTACTAAGGCTCCGTTTGGTAACGTTTTCATTTTCTGTTTTTCTATTTAAGTTTTCAAAATTTTGTAAACTCGCAATAAAAACATGTTTGATAAACCTGTTTACGCTTTCTTGTTTTCAAAAAAAATGAAAACATAAATAGAAAACGTAAACAGAAAAAATGTGTTTTCACCCTGATTTTCTTTTCTGTTGCCAATATTTTGTCAATTTTAAAACTTTATCTGTTTTTGTTACATTACATAAAAATAAATTATTTTATTCAAATATTTTATTAAAACAAGTTATTTTAATATATAATATAATTAAATTCAATAAATTAAATAAATTATATAATTAACATAAATTATTTTTAATAAGTAATAAAACTAAATTAATTAATTTAATTTAATTTAATAATTAATTATTGCTAAATTATCTGAAATAAATATCATAATTAATTTATTTAATTTAATAATTAAATTAATTTATATAAAATAATTAATAATAAATAATTAAATTACATTAATTTTTAATTTAATTTAATAATTATTATTAAATTATTTTAAATAAATATCATAATTAAATTAAATTATTTATGATTTAATTAATTTAATTTATATAAAATATATTTTATTAAATTATTTTAATAAACAATTAAATTAATTTAATTAATTTAAAAATAAATAATTTAATTTAATAATTAATCTAATTTAATTATTTATTTAATATGAAATATATTTTATTAAATTATTTTTAATAAATAATATATTTTAATATATTTTATATTTATTAAATTAAATGATTTTAATAAATAATTTACTGTATTAATTTAATTAATTATATTAATTAAATTAAATTAATATAAAATATATTTTTTTATAAAATTAAATATTTTCTAAAATAAAAAATTAATAATTATAAACAAACTTGCATTTTCAAACGTAATTTCAATTTTTATTTTAGAAAAAATAAACGGTAATAAAAAATAAAAAATAGAAAACGGCAACAAAAAACAACAACAAAAAAATAACAGTATTGTCAAACGAGCCCTAAAAAATTAACCATTTTTTTTTTCTTTCCAAACTTCCGGACGGTTGTGCCTTTATATCTCTATATAAAGTAGACAATTTGGATTGTGGAAACTCAACCTGCCTGGGTTTAATGATCAGTGTCATTCCAAGTGCGGTCTAAGTTTTTCCCGATTCTTCCGAAATGGGCGTCAACAACATTAATCTTCTAGCGTTCCTAGGCTTGGCCCTGCTTGGTTTCACCGCTAGCCTTAATGCACGCAGCGAATTCCCAATCAAAGACGCCACGGTTCAAGATATCCGGATTGCTTTCAAGCAGAACAAACTCACCTCCAGAAATCTAGTTCAGTTCTACCTCGAGGAAATCCAAAGACTCAACCCAGTTCTCCGGTCGGTGCTCGAGGTGAACCCGGACGCCCTCTACCTCGCAGACAAAGCTGACAAAGAGAGAGAGGCCAATGAATCTGTGTCCCACTCCTGGTTGCATGGTATCCCCATCCTGCTCAAGGATAACATCGCAACCAAGGATAAGCTTAACACCACGGCTGGGTCTTATGCGCTGCTTGGGTCGGTGGTGCCCCGGGTCGCAGGGGTGGTGGTGAAGCTGAGGAAAGCCGGGGCGATCATACTGGGAAAGGCCAGCCTCAGTGAGTGGGCCCATGCCAGGTCATTTTCAATCCCTAGCGGCTGGTGCGGTAGAGGCGGCCAAGCGGTGGTGAGTTTTCAATTTTATTTTATTATTTAGCAATTTTTTTTTTAAAGGTATGCAACGATTTCTTTGCTAAATTTAGGCCCGTTTGGAAAGTTTAGCTTAATTCTTAATTTCTGCTTAATTTTTTTAATTTTTTAAAATATCAAATTTTTGTTTAATATTTTAAATTTTTTAAACTATGAAAGATAAAAATGTCAAATTAATAAAAAATAAAAGGCTAACTACTAAAAAAATTATTTTTTTATGTGTTTGAAATTAACTTTTTAATAGCTAATTAATAGCCAACAACAAAAAAATTCTAATTAATAGTCAATTACAAAAAAAATTAACTTTTTTTTCTTCCCAAACTAATTAAACCTTAATTTGTGAGGGGACTAAATTGAATCAAAATAGTTTGGTTTATTAGAAAAACAAATATTTCAATTTCACTTCTTGATAGAATTTTAGGATGAAATAGAAATTTCCATGGTAGAATAATAATTTTACTTAATTAAAAGCAAGGTCGTCCTCGGAGGACTATAAGTTTTTTAGTAGTTAATTATTAAAAAAATTAGTTTTTTTTTAGTAGTTAATTATTAAAAATCTAGTTTATTTTTGTTTTGTTGTTTTTTTTTTTTTGGTGTTTGGGAAGGAAAAAAATTAACTTTTAATAGCTAGGTTAATTTTTAGTTCTTTTGTTAATTTGACAATTTTTTGTTTTTTAAGATTTAAAAGATTTGAGAAAATAAATGTGATCATTTTAAAAAAAAATTAAAAAGTTAATAGTTAGAAGTTGAGTTACCAATTTTCATTTTTATTTTTATTTTTTTTCAAACGTTCACTTATTTTTCTATTACACATTGTTTGTGCTCAGAAATTAATTTAGGCCAATATTATGGGACAAACACATATACATATACATATATACATACTAGTATTGACTCTTGTGATTCACAGAATTGAGAAATTTTTTTTTTATGGATTAAACATAATTTTTAAATACATTATGAAATATTTCAATAAAATTACATAAATTCATAAAATAGTTAGTTACTTTTTTTATATTTATATATTTTTTTATTTGTGTTAATGTTAATGAGTTAACTCCGCCTATGTTTTTTTCATGGCCAGTCCCAAGCCCGGATAAAGGAGGAGGGTTGTGTTAAGTAGTCGACAGCCAGCGTAAAACTTTGTCAAATTTTTTATGGATTTTATGACACCTAATGAGATTTCGTGGGGGCGTTCCCTACTTAGCGACGCGCTGTATGGTCCGAGTACAGTGTTAAATAAGCAAGGACCACTGCATCGGCGCCCGGGTGCGGTGTTAAATAAGCAAGGGTCCTCGTACTTTCCTGGATGAGTGGGGGGCAAGGAAGCTAGTCCAAAATAGAAGGCTGAGATTAGGTACTTGGAATATTGGGAGCTTAACTGGGAAACTTATGGAAGTGGTGGATACAATGGAAAGGAGAAGAATTGTAATTGCTTGCTTGCAAGAGACGAAGTGGGTGGGACAGAAAGCTAAAGAGATTGAGAGGACTGGGTACAAGTTATGGTATACGGGACTTAATAGATCGAGAAATGGGGTCGGCATAGTAGTAAGCAAGGACCTAAAGGAAGATATAGTTAATGTGAAACGTTGTGGAGATAGGATTATTACAATTAAGTTAGTGTTAGGAGAAGAGATAGTAAACGTAATTAGTGCTTATGCCCCCCAGGTGGGCTTAGGAGATGTACATAAGGAGAAGTTTTGAGAAGACTTGGAAGGAATGCTATTAGAGATACCTCAATGAGAGATGGTCTTCATAGGAGGAGATTTGAATGGTCATATAGGACGCGACATAGATGGATACATAGGAGTACACGGGGGATATGGTTACGGTGATAGAAATGAAGAAGGGAAGGATATTTTGGAGTTTGCAGTGGCTTATGATCTCATGGTGACGAACACCTTTTTTAGGAAGAGAGAGAAACATTTGGTGACTTATAAGAGTGGCTCCTCAAAGACACAGATTGACTTTTTCTTAACTAGGAAAAGAGATCGTGTAGCTTGTAAAGATTGTAAAGTTATACCAGGGGAAAGCTTGACTGTCCAACATAGGTTGTTGGTCATAGATGTGCAGCTTCAAAGGTGGGCTAGAAAAAAGAAGTTGTATAGATGCTCAAAGACTAAATGGTGGAACTTAAAAGGTGATAAGCAAGCAGCATTCAGGGAAAGAGTACTAGAGGAAAACATTTGGACGGTAAATGAGAGTGCAAATATTATGTGGGATAAGGTAGCAAAGTGTATTAGGAGGGTAGGGAAAGAAGTCTTAGGAGAATCCAAAGGGAGTGCTCCGGCACAGAAAAATGCATGGTGGTGGAACGAGGCCGTCCAAGACAAGATAAGAGTTAAAAGAGAGTGTTTTAAATCTTGGTAAAACGATCGAAATGAAGCGAACTTGGAGAGGTATAGAGAAGCTAGAAGAGAAACCAAAAAGGCAGTTAGTGAGGCTAAGGCAAAGACATTTGAGGATTTATATAGGCGACTTGACACTAAGGAGGGCGAAAGAGAGATATTCAAGCTTGCTAAATCTAGAGATAGACGGACCAAGGATTTAAACTAAGTTAAATGCATTAAGGATGAGGATGAAAAGGTATTAGTAAAGGAAGATGAGATAAAGGAGCGTTGGAAGAGCTACTTCTACAAGTTATTTAATGAAAGCAGTAGTAGTGACATACATTTGGGACAGTTTACCACTTTTAGGGAAGAATTAAATTTTATGTTCTATAGGAGAATCAGTAGGGAAGAAGTTAAAGAAGTATTAAAAAGGATGAAGAATGGGAAAGCGGTTGGGCCAGATGGTATCCCTATTGAGGTTTTGTAATGACCCGAATTTTTTATTTAATTTAGTTATTATATATATTTATTCAGTGAATTTATTTCGTTATTTAAATTTAATAATTTGAAATTTTCGTATTTAATTTTAGGTTGTATTTAAAAAGATTAATTTTTATTTTTAGGTGATTGGTGTAATTTTCCTAAACCTATGGGGAGTAGGAAATTAATTAATTATTTAGGATTAAAACTCTTCTTTTATAAATATATATTGCTGTATTTTTTTTTTAAAACCCTAGTCAGTGGCGGCCAAATCCTCTGTCTTGAGTTATTTGTCTCCCTCGCGGATCACTGGATTTCTCGTTCGATTGTAGATTTATCTAGTGCCGAATCAGGTAAGGGGCGAACTTTCTTAAATATTACATATATACATACTATTAATCGATTTGAAAAGGGTAAAATCATGATTAAAGTCATGTTCTGTATAATATCAAATTGTATATATATATATATATATATATATATATATATATATATATATATATATATATATATATATATATATATATATGGACTTACCTGGAATATGCATGAGGTCGTGGACGTTACTGGGCATTAAATTGATAGTGATGTTTTTTTTTATTATCTAAAAGCTTTTAATTAATTGATTAGCACCTGTAGGATTGAATTGAATGGATGTATACATATATATATAAGTTAATTGTAAATAAAAAAAAATTTAATATACTTAGATTCAATTATGGGCGTATATACATGCATACATATATATATATATATATATATATATATATATGTTTGTCCTATTCTAAACAGTAAACTTTTTTAAATTGATTGAGCATGTATATATAATATATATAGGTGTACTTGACGTCCATTACTTTTTTATATTAAATTAATTAAATATATAACTGATGTTATTTTTGTTTCAAATTGAATTAGTAGAATATATAAATATATATATATGCTATTGAACGTGTATTATCTTGGAACATATATTGATTGTTTAAATGAGATATTAAATTATTTGATTTGTGCATGTAGCGTGATTGACAGTGCACTCATGTGAGTATATTATTTATTAAGTTTTCTCTTGTGACACTCTGTAATAAAGGTAGAAATTTATTTAATGTGAAATTATAAAGGGAAATTTAATAATATGTTTGATTTGGATTGAGGGGTATTGAAAATATCGGGTATACGTACCCAAGGGTTGAGAGTCCCGAAACCCGCGCGGGGGTGGTAATCGAGTCCAGTAGGCTAGTAACCTACGAACGATGCAGATGCCTAAGGATGGCATAATATATTCCTAAGGCTTTAGCTTAGGAAGCAGACACCGAAGGATGGTGTACATTGGTTGGGTCCTGTTTCAACGGGACAACCAAGCAGACATCAAGGAATGGTGTATATTGGTTGGGTCTTGTTTCTACGAGACAACCAAGCAGCAGTACCTTGAAATCAAATTAATTTTCTTTGATGTGATAGTTGGTGCTAAAACACCATTAATGGTAACGAAAAGAGATAAAAAAAATAAATTGAAGTTCTTGTTTGAAATTGCTACTTGTGCATACTTGTTTCACTTAGTAGCATGCTAGGACATATTGCATTTATATTATTATTATTATTATTAGGGTTCCGAGCACACGTGGTATTAGTGCTAAACCCCTTACAGCTTACGATGCAGGTAATGAATTTGAGTCCCGTGCTGGACCTTCTGAGCATACGAATTAAAGTCTTATTTATTTTTTTTTATGTAATTGTTTTAGACTCTAGGAATTTATTTCTGAGTGGACTGTGACAAACCTCTGTTTTGAGGTGAATGTTAATTATTTTTTTGTTTTGTTTTGTTTTTTTTTTTTTTTTTGAGATTGGTTGGGTTTAGTTTTGGAGCTTTGTTTGCCTAGTGAATTAATTGAGGCGTTTATTTAAATTTAAAGTTTAGTTTTAATTATTTTATTTTCTTTACTCCATAGTATGTGTGTATGGTTCTGATGTGGAACAAGAAATGTTATTAGATGATATATTGTGTGTTATTTTATTCACATGCCCGGGTTGTGAAACCTGGGGCGTGACAACTTGGTATCAGAGCCTAGGTTTAGAATACCTAGGGACAGTGGGTCTTTTATTTTTCTAAGTATTATGTGATTACATGTTAGTTTATTTAGTTGTGATACGTGAATTTGATGCTTTGTTGGACTTAAAATTGTTACGAAGGTGTTGACCTTAGTATATTTTTGTGAATTTTTAGAGAAATACCGCCACGTGTAGCTCCAGGTGTTAGAGGTAGAGGCAGGGGCCAAGGTCGTGGTCGTGGTAGAGGCCGGGGCCGAGGTCGAGGGATTCAGGCTGGGCAGGGTCATGAAGTTCCAGTTGATGATATTCCCGTTGCTGCGGGAGTGTCACAAGAGCAAGGGTCATATGCTGGGGTTGGAGCAGAGGTTCCATTAGGAGTGCCTCATGTGGCTGAGGTGCAATCCGAAGCACCAAGTGTGCCGCAGCCAGGAATGGTGGACCCACAGATGTGGATGCAACAAATGGCTGCAATGTTTGCTGGAGGAATGCAAGCGAGTCAACCTACAGCTCCGTATGAGAAGTTTAGGAGAATGAAACCTCCTACTTACTCTGGCACAGCAGACACTGAAGAGGTTGAGAAGTTTTTACATGAGAATGAGAAAATATTTGAAGTGATGCAGTTAAGTGAAGACAAGACCAGAGTTCTGCTTGCTGCTTTTCAGTTGGAAGGTGCTGCAGCGGATTAGTGGAGTACTGTGAAGGCGTCTCGTGGGGCGTCTGCACTTACTTGGGAGGATTTTAAGGAGCGTTTCAGAGACTACTTCTTCCCACAGTCTCTGAGAGATGCTAAACTTGATGAATTTCTGAATTTAACTCAAGGACCAATGACTGTGCTGGAGTATGGGCGTAAATTTACCTCATTGGCCAAATATGCTAAGGAGTTGGTGTCCACTGAACGCACCAAGTGTAGACGGTTTGAGAAGGGATTGAGGCCTGCTGTCAGAGATCGGATAGTGCCTTTGGGGCTTAATGAATATGAGACCTTGGTTGATCGAGCAATGGCAGTGGAGAAGAATTTGGCAGATACCAGGGCACAGAATGAAGCTAGGCAAGGAAGGACTCAACACCAGGAGAACAGACCCACCAAAAGGCAGAGAGAGAATTTACATGGGGCACAGTCTCAGCAATTTCAGCAGGGGAGTATGGTCCCAAGTAAGTCAGCGGCAACTGGAGTTTCTGCACAGAGTCCTATTATTTGTCATAATTGCAGACAGCCTGGGCATCGTCAGTTTAACTGTCCTTACAAAGGCGTGTCGGGTGGATCTGAAAATAGGGCCGAGGTAAAGATTTGTTACACGTGTGGTCTACCAGGTCATGTGCAGAGGCGTTGTCCGCAGAGGCAAGGCAATGGAAGTATTATGAGACCTCCACAGCCAGCTCAGTCAGTACAGAGTAGCAGGCCAGCAGGGTCACAATCAGTGCAGACTCATTTTCAGAGGGGTACTCAAGGAGGGGCACCGCAGTATCAGATGGGTGTTCCAAGTGGTGTTCAACAGCATCAAGGAGTTCAGGGTGGATCCCAACAGGGACAAAAGGGGGGTAGACCACAGACGACACCAGTTCAGGGACGAGTTTTCACTGTGGCCCAGAATGATGGACGTGCAGAGCCTATAGTGACGAGAGGTACCTTTCTCATTTATGCTACTAATTCCACAGTCCTTGTAGACACAGGAGCATCTCATTCATTTATTGCTGCATCGTTTATGTCTACATTGAATTTATCTGCGGACGAGTTAATTCCACCATTGCACGTTGAAACACCGATAGAAGGTCATTCTGTGTTGAATCGAGTTTGTAAGAATTGTGAGATCACTATTAGGGATGAGACTTCAGGACGGGAGCACTTGTCAGTTTTTGACCTGATTGTGATAGACATGGGAAGCTTTGATGTGATTCTTGGCATGAACTGGCTGTCAGTCTTTCGGGCGATGATAGATTGTGCTAAGAGTCGAGTGACCTTATTTACTACAGAGGGACATCAGATACGAATTTCTGGTGATCGTTGTAGTCCTCAACTCTTGCCTTCCCTCAATGGGCAGGGACGAGTAGACTTGTGCAGTTTGTTTGCTTGTATGGCTCTAGAGGACGAGGAGGGTGACAAAATTGAGTTACCACGAGTTGTTTGTGAATTTCCAGAAGTGTTTTCAGAAGTAGCTGGATTACCGCCTGAACGGGAGATTGAATTTGGGATTGATCTGATACCTAGCACAGAACCAATTTCTATAGCCCCGTATAGATTGGCACCTGCAGAGTTGGTGGAGTTAAGATCCCAGATAGAGGAGTTGAGCTCTAAGGGATTTATCCGCCCTAGCACTTCACCTTGGGGTGCACCAGCACTATTTGCAGCTAAAAAGGATGGAACTCTCAGGATGTGTATAGATTACCGAAGGTTGAATCGGGTCACGATCAAGAATCGGTATCCTCTACCGAGGATTGACGATCTGTTCGACCAACTGAAGGGTTCGGTCATTTTCTCAAAGATTGATTTGAGATCTGGTTACCACCAGTTGAGGGTGAAGCAGGAAGACATTTCTAAGACGGCATTCAGGACTCGATATGGGCACTACGAGTTCTTGGTGATGCCATTTGGGCTGACCAATGCTCCTGCCGTGTTCATGGACTTGATGAACCGGGTGTTCAGTAGATATTTAGACAAGTTTGTTGTCGTGTTTATTGATGACATATTAGTTTATTCCCAGTCAGAGGAGGAACATGAGGAGCATCTGAGAATGGTACTTCAGACCTTGAGAGATCACCAGCTCTATGCTAAATTGAGCAAGTGTGAGTTCTGGCTCAAAGAAGTGAAATTTCTAGGGCATGTTGTTTCTGAGGAGGGAGTTGCAGTTGATCCATCTAAGGTTGAGGCAGTTATGGATTGGCAAAGACCGAAGACAGTTTTTGAGATTCGGAGTTTTCTGGGTTTGGCAGGGTACTATCGAAGATTTGTCCGTGATTTCTCGAGGTTAGCCGGGCCGATGACTCGGCTGACTCGAAAAGGGGTCAAGTTTATTTGGGATGAGAAGTGTGAACAGTCTTTTCAAGAGTTAAAGAAGAGGCTAACTACTACACCAGTGCTTGTGATTCCTGAGAGGGGATTGGGTTATTTAGTTTATTGTGACGCATCCAAGGAAGGTTTGGGCTGTGTGCTGATGCAAGGTGATAAAGTAGTAGCTTATGGGTCTAGGCAGTTGAAGACTCACGAGCATAACTACCCAGTGCATGATTTGGAGTTGGCAGCAATTATCTTTGCTCTGAAAAGTTGGAGACACTATTTGTATGGTGAGAAATTTGAGGTGTTTTCTGACCACAAGAGTTTGAAGTACCTTTTCACTCAGAAGGATTTGAATTTGAGGCAGAGGAGATGGATGGAGTACATGGAGGATTACGATTTTGAGCTCCAGTATCACCCAGGTAAGGCAAATGTGGTTGCTGACGCACTTAGCCGAAAGACTCGTGGTACTGTAGCGGGTCTTTTCGTGCAAGAATGGGAAATGATAAAAAGCCTTAGCGAGTTTGATATGGAGTTGCGAGAAGATGAAAGTCATGCTATCTTGTGTGCCATAGCTACTCAGCCAATTCTATTAAGTCGTGTGATAGAAGCTCAAGGGACTGATGTTGAATGTGAGACGATACGAGCTAAGTTGTCGAATCGTGATGAGATGCCAGGATGGGTGATTGGTGACGATAACGGTTTGAGGTATTTGGGGAGACTTTTCGTGCCAATCTCTGCTCGAGATACGGTTTTAAAGGAGTTCCATCACTCTAAATTTGCAGTACATCCTGGAGGTACTAAGATGTATCATGACTTGTGCCGTCAATTCTTTTGGGCAGGTATGAAGAAGGAGGTGGCAGAGTTTGTGAGTAGGTGCCTTACTTGTCAGCAAGTTAAGGTTGAGCATCAGAAACCAGCGGGTCTTTTGCAGGCTTTGCCAGTGTCAGAGTGGAAGTGGGAGAACATTACAATGGATTTTATTTCTGGTTTACCGAGATCACCGAAGGGCCATGATACTATTTGGGTGATAGTGGATAGGTT